>JARBWK010000001.1:163578876-163966408 GCA_030556195.1 Anolis apletophallus | reverse complement strand
CTTTGCAATGAAAGACTAACACCATGATTAAATGCATTTTATTACACCCTGGGCCCTATTTAAACCATATAGGCTAGTGGGGTGGAAACAGTGCAGCTTGAGCTATGAAAGTTAATGGGAATCTTAATGTAAATGGAAAACACCACTGCGCATGGCAAAGAGTCTGACCTTCTCCGCTGCTGGCAGGGAGCCCGGAACTAATGTTTCAAGTCAAAGAACAGAGAGGCTCAGCTTTGATAGCTTGCACTGTGAGAAAGGAATAACTAATAGATGGCTATTGTTCTCAATCTTAGGTATGACAGAGAGATGATGCTAATAATTTATGCAGTGTTTATTGGATTAATGAAATGTCATGTAACAACAGTAATCACCAGCCAATTATGCTTGTTTTATCCATGAAGAAGGGTGGGCTTGACTGAAATGACTCCATTACGGGTATAAATGTCTTTGTATGAGATGTGACGGGGTCTTTTGCCCCTATCTGCAGCTGTGTTCTGCTGGCAAAGCCCACCAGCTGGTGCCAGGAATAAATTCTTTTTGATTTTCACCTATTTCACAGTTGTCGTGTGTTTCCCTCATCCTAGAGCCCGCGCGTACAAGCAGCTTGGTAAGATTTGATTGGTACTTGGAGTTCCATAACTCCTCAATTCTGCTTCAGTGTGCCGTGGCACACTAGTGTGCCGTGAATGATCATCAGGTGTGCCGTGGGAAATTGGAACCTCCAATACTACAACTTCCAAACTCAAGGTCAATTCCCAAGCAAACCCTATCAGTACTTTCTGTTGGTAATGAGAGTTCAATGTGCCAAGTTTGGTTCAATTCCATTGTTGCAAGAATTCAGGATGCTCTTTGATTGTAGGTGAACTATAAATCCCAGCAACTAAAACTCCCAAATGTCAAGGTCTATTTTCCCCAAACTCCATCTGTGTTCACATTTGGGCATATTGAGTATTCATGCCAAGTTTGGTCCTGATCCAACATTGTTTGAGTCCACACTGCTCTCTGGATATAGGTGAACTACAACTCCAAAACTCAAGGTCAATGCCCACCAAACTCTTATAGTTTTTTCTCTTGGTTGTGGGAGTTCTGTGTGGGAAGTTTGATTCCATTCCATCATTGGTGGAGTTCAGAATGCTCTTTGATTGCGGGTGAACTATGACTCCCAGCAACTACAACTCCCAAATGACATTTTGTGTCATTTTGTTTGGTGGTGTGCCCCAGGATTTTGTAAATGTAAAAAATGTGCCGCTGCTCAAAAAAGGTTGAAAAACACTGCTCTAGTCTTTTGGCAACCATCCTAAGAGAAGGAAAACTCTGATTTCAAACCCGGGCAGATGGTGCTCGTCTAACCCTGTAGGGTCAACCATCTAGAGAAGGAAACTCAAATCAAACCTACGATCTGAGGACCTTGCTGCCACCGTCCAAGCTTGCTAGGCCCCGGCAGATGAACCTTTGGTTTAAAGAGTAAGTCCAGTTCTGTGCCATTGCAGAAAAATCCATTGCACAGGCTCGAAGGACACATCCAACTTTGCCTATCTCGGATTGGCCTCTATAGTCATCAACACACTTGTAAAATGCATGGGATGAGTCCTTCCGAAGAATGTTCGTTCGTGAAGTAATGCCAGAGGGAATATTTTTATTATGAGTTTCCAGTTTACAATGAAAAAGCGGGGAAGGGGTAGGACACTGGGAAGTAGGAAAATAGGGTAATTAAGGAATGGGAAAAGGGAAAGGGAGGGGGGAGGTTATTGCTAGGAATGCAGTGTTCCCTCTTTATTGCTGGAGTTACGTTCCAGGACGTCCCGCAATAAGTGAAAACCATGATGTAGGCACACTCTATTTTAATATTTATACATTACTTTAGTAGCTATACACTATTTTAAGTCTTTATAAACTTAAAATAAAGTGAAGGAGAGGAAGGAAAGGCCCTTCAAGGCTAGAGGGAGGGAGGGATGACTGAGGAGGGAAAGTGCCTTGGAGAGCGGCGGTGGCAAACCCCCCCAAAACAGCAAAAATACCATGATTTATATTTTAAAATAATATTTTTTGAAATCCGCAAAACAGCAAGCCCACAATAAGCGAACTGCGAAGTAGCGAGGGAACACTGTATGTCAAAGCGGATGGAAAATATGGGAGAAGGCGCAAAAAAAAGGATTGGGTAAAGGGGGGTTTGTGCTCCCTTCTTCCCTATATTGGTATTGAAACTTATTGTCCTCTTGCTACTTCTTGTGCCCCCAGCAATGGCATCTTCTGTCAGCTTTCTTCTTTTTAGATTAGTAATTTTCCTTTGTTTTCCTTCAACCATTCTGTGAAAGGAGTCCAGTCTGTTGTTTTTGTATCTCTTCCTTGTGACTTGGAAAGTAATGATGTTACTTTATCCATGCTCATAATTTCTGGCATTTTCTCAATCCATTCTTCTCTTGATGTGTTGTTCTTTTTGTCTCCATACTCAGGCATAGACCAACCTCGCCGCCGTAGTTGCATATGTGAAGAGTTTATCTTTATTTATATTCCAATTCATATTTGTCATCCCTAGTTTTAAAAAAAACAAAACTCACGGTGCTTTGGGAATTTTTTCCCCATTTTTTTTTGCCATAATTCGTGGATTTCTTTCCCAAACCCTCTTGCTTTGCCAGTCAATGTATGGTGACTCCATGAATTTTACAGGTTTTTCTTAGGCAAACAATATTCAGAAGTGGTATTGTTAGTTCCTTCATTTGAAACATAGCCCATGGTACCTAGTTTATATTAGCTGTTTCTCATCCAAGTATTAACCAGGGCTGACCCTGAGTAGTTTTCAAGGTAAGCATATTTGACTTGTGTATATTATGAAATGTTGTAAATCAGTGGTGTCCAACCTTTGGTCCTCCAGTACTTGGGTCTCCAAGTCCCAGAAGCCCTAGCTAGCTTGTCCAATGGTCAGGAATACTGGAAGCATAAGTCCAAAACACACAGAAGACCACTGTTGTGTGCACCAGCTTCTCTGGTGTTTTATGAATCATGGCAATTGTTGTGAGGTTTAAACCCTCCTAAATGTACAAATATTTTATGGCCCAATTTCTTAAGGTTGGCTCTGTATCCTGTTCAGTACCTTTGTCCAGTCTTCTGTGTGCCTCGGAGGGAGATTCTCATCCCATTTCAGCCACTGATTGAAGTTCTGGGCTTTAGCCTGCCACTTTTGGACTCTTGCTTGCTGTGGAGTTCCTGCGGATATCTCTCGATCTTAGGAAGCTGTTTCTTGATTCAAGTCGTTGGCATGCTGGCCAATACCCAAACAGAGGATGGGACGGAGATTTCACTGCCTTGGTCCTTTCATTGCTGGCTGCTACTTCCCTGCGGAAATCAGGTGGTGCAATACTGGCTAAGCAGTATAATTTATCCAGCGGTGTTGGGCATAGACATCCTGCGGTAATGTGACATGTCTCATGAAGTGCCACCTTCACTGTTTCAATGTGGTGAGATGTATTCCACACTGGGCATGCCTACTCAGCAGCAGAGTAACAAAGCGCAAGGGCAGATGTCTTCACTATCTGGTTGTGATACCGAGGTTGTGCCAGTCAGCTTTAGTATGATAGTGTTTCTAGCACCCACTTTTTGCTTGATAGTCAAGCAGTGCTTCTTGTAAGTCAGAGCATGGTCCAGAGTAACTCCCAGGTATTTGGGTGTGCTGCAATGCTTCAGTGGGATTCCTTCCCAGGTGATCCTCAGAGCTTGAGATGCTTGTCTGTTCTTAAGCACATGTCTGTGTTTTAGATGGATTAGGAATCAGCTGTTTTTCCCTGTAATAAGCAGTAAGAGCACCTAAAGCTTTGGAGAGCTTCTGTCCAACTATTTCAAAGCTCCCTGCTCAAGTAGTGATGGCACAATAGTAAACATAGATGAAGCTCTCTGCCCCTTCTGGCCGTGGCTGATCATTTGTGTAAATATTAAGCATTGATGGAGCAAGCACACTTCCCTGAGGTAGGCCAGGGGACATTAAAATTTTAATGTAATTTTGGAAGGAAATGTTTTAGTAATGAAATCACTTGATATTTTAAAACTAGGTATTGTCCCAGAATCATTTGTGAGAAGTTGGGGCATGTTTGGCTAGCTTTGGATGAAGGAATCCCATTGAGGTGACTCCAGAAACACCTTTGTTTAAACTTCAAGCAAGCATTATTATTCCATTTTCTCTGTTGTGCAACCTCCAAGCTCTTTCTTGAGGAAGTGAGACTTAAGAAATTAACTGAACACATATTCATCTGCTAGGGAAGAGAAAGTAAGTTCAGGCCTGTCTGATGGATACATTCCAAGAGACAGGTTATAAAGCTCTCTCATTGTAGTATATAGGCAGCCCCCAAATTATGAACCAGATAGGTGCTATAGGTTTGTTCTTACGTTGAATTTGTTTGTAAGTCAGAACAGGTACTGTACATTTTAAAAGTTTAACTTCAGACACACAATCTTAGCTTTGAATGGGATAGGAAAAGCTCCATGATGCATTTTAATGTAAAGTGTATTTTAATTCTAGTTGTATTTTAATGTATTTTAATCTTAACTGTTCTATTATATGTATACTGTGTAGCATCGAATCGTTGCCATTTGTGAGGCCGCTCTGAGTCCCCCTTGAGAAGAAGCAGGGTAGAAGTGATGGAAATAAATAAATAAATAAAAAAAAGCTTAACACCCCAATGGTGTTTGTTTTGCTGCCTGTCCTCACCGCCCCTGTGATCACTGGATTTTGAAATATTTGGATTGTTGTGGGAACAAGGATTGGTGATAAAGCTTCAGTGGAGTCACCGATTCCCCATGATAACTTTTTTCAGGAGTGAATTTCCCTTCCTGGGGGTCAATTTCTCTCACTTCCTATTGTCTCACTCGTTCTTAAGAATGAGTCGTTTGTTTTTAACTCGGAAATTGCCTGTACAAGTTTCTCAGGGATCTTCTATCAGCTTATTACAGTGCAGATTGTTGCTTTAAAAGGCAGAACTTTGCTAGGCAATGAAACTATAGACTGCGTATGATTATTTTGCACTAGCACAGATCAGAATAACTGTTATACTGCAATGCTACATAGAAAACATCCTACAAGTTAAAACAATGAATTAAGTTGGAGTTTGAAATTGAGTTTTTGAAGGCAGTCATATGTAGTATTAGATAGAAAAGTGTCCTTGTTTAATTGTGTGCCGGCAAAAAGTTGTTTTGAACTTATGGCGACTCTAAGGCAAACATACAACTTTTTTGAGGGGATTTGTTCAGGGACTGAGAGAAAATAACTTGCCCAACATCAAACAGTGAGTTTACATGGCCAGTGGGGGATCAAATCCTGAGCTTCAGAGCCTAACACTTAAACCACTACACTGAGTTGGCCCTCTTCCTGTTAAATAAGTGGTTTAAGAGAACTTTTTTAAAGCTACAAAAATGGCCAGGTCACAAAATATGTTGAATTTCAATATTCAAAAGTGGGAAATTCAATTTTACTTCAGTGTCTCTATTATTTACTCTCCCCTTTCCAAGAAATGTAAAATGTAACTGAAACAATTTCAACCCTAACAAAAAACAGAGAAACCTTTATTCGCTTTACAAAGATCCCAGCAGGTTTTAATATAACCCAGCAGTTGCGGGTTGGACTAGATGGCCCATGTGGTCTCTTCCAACTATGATTCTATGATTCTATGAAATAAAGTATCACAGCCTCATATAGATGGATGATGCCTAGTAAGCTAATCCTGTCTCTTTTCTAACCAAAACCATTACCAAGTTTTAATGTGGAACAATACTTTTTGTATCTGTGCCATTTTCTCTGATCTTTCCCACAATTGTCTGTCAGTAGAAACATTTAGTTTCTGTATATTAAATGTATATATTCCAAAATTACACTCGTCATACTGGGCAGAATCCACTACCAGTCTCCAGTAGAAGGAAGTGGAACTGGGAAGTAGGTGAAAGTTTACTCCATTGATCCCCAAGTGCTTCCAAAATCAGCTTGAAGTGTTAGAAAGGGTCCTAGGAGTTGGTTTTCAGGCAGAACCAAGGGGTGCAGAGCAATAAGGGAAATTTCTATCAAAGTGTTGTCGAAGGCTTTCATGGCTGGGATCACTGGGTTGCTGTGAGTATTCTGGGCTGTGAGTATTCCGGGAATGTTCCAGAAGCATTCCCTCCTGATGTTTAGAGCGGTCCAGCTTTTCTGTGTTCTCAAATATGTTGTGTCCAGGTTGGATCATCAAGTGCTCTGCTATGGCTGACTTAGCTGATTGACTTAGTCTGCAGTGCCTTTCATATTCCTTGATTCGTGTTTGGGCACTCTTAACAACCACACAGAGAAGCCATTGAAATCCACAAGCATGTGGACAATTTCAAGAGAGAGGAGGAAACCATGAAGATGAACAAAATCGGGCTACAAGTATTAAAAAAGAACTCTTAAAATCAGGACAGTAAAATAAAGAGCAACACTCAGAAAACAGGGGAATTCCCAACAAGAAACAACCAGGGACAGCTATCACTTCCCAACAAAGGATTTCCCCAGGCAGGAAGCAGCCAGGCTTTGAAACTGCAAGGCCAGACAATGCTAATCAAGGTGGCCAACTGCAACACTCACACTTGCCTTAAGCAGACAGGAGTTATTTTTCCCGCCCTGGACATTCCACAGATATATAAACCTCACTCACCTAGTTTCCAACAGACATCGCAACCTCTGAGGATGCCTGCCATGGATGTGGGCAAAGCATCAGGAGCGAATGCTTCTGGAACATGGTCATAGAGCCCAAAAAACTCACAGCAACCCATATCCACCAAAGATAGATGAAGACCAAAACTGGCTTTGCAGTAAGCAAAATTATTTTCCGAAGAAAAAAAAAGTTTAAAAATCACAAAAACATATACTCCATATGCACAGTGAGGATGTAGATTGTTTATTTGCTGTCAGTAATTTACTTTACATAAGGCAATATTAATGGCTGGAACACCTGCAAAGTATGTACAGAGAGCAATGTACAACTAATGGAAACCTTTATCTATTAGTAAATCGAACCATTTTAAAGTTATTCCTTTAAGACGTTCTTTAGAAATAATTTATTGCCAACATAGAACCAAAGGGGGGGGGGATTTACAAGTAGAGGATTCTCTTAGTCCCTGGAAAAGTTATAAAAGTTATACATATTTTAAAAATGTAAAGCCACAAAACACCCCATGTTTATACAAAACTTACAAATCTTGGTTTCATTAAAAGATTGGTAAGGGGCTATTATTACAAAATATGTCTTCGAGAGAAAGGCTTTATAGAATAAAACTGGCTGGTGCTCTGAGATGGGGAAGCTGTTTTAATTATGTGGCAATTACTGCTTTCAAGCACAACATCAACCTGCAAATGGCACTATTGCAACATTATGTATCCTTAAGGTCTAATTTTAGAAATTTTTATCTTGTGATACCGTCAAATACAGAAAGGCTTATAAAAGATTACCGGTGAGCAACTTAGTAGCATAATCTAATCAGTGGCTCAAACCAAAATGGTTGACACTGTCCTGATATCCAGGCTTCCCAAGATTACTTCCTCACATAATTTTGTAAGACAATAAAATATATACTGATAGAAAAGTATTTTAAGAGACCATGCCCATGAAACATCTCTGCCATCTACCAATCCCTGCCCTTACTCAAAAAGACATCTTTTGGGGATCCTTCAAGATACTCCTTCCTACTGAAATTTTATTCACAGGCAAGCCTGGGAAGAAAACATAGTCTCATTCCTGTTTTAAGACTGAGACAGTATTTATCTGGTCAAACAGGCCTGTAATTTGAAACAAGTGCACCTGAAAACACAAGCTTTTCAAAATATTTTTACATGAAATAGATTTTGATATTCGTAGGGTCAATTTAGATTATTGAGCCATTCTTCTTTGCAAGACGTTTATTTTTAGCTGTCTTTGCACAATTAGGAACCACTAGAACATCTTGGAATAACAGCAAGAGGATTGTAAAATATGTCACAATATTATCCAAGACCACAAGATAGTTGTCCTATAGCCTTGGAACCACAGTGACTGGGATTCATAGCAGGACAATATATTTTTAAATAGTGAACCATCTGTGATACTGCTTTCTTGAGATTGAGAATCTCTTTAAAGGTATGGTATCAACATCAATGTCATAATATGTAAATTAAACATGATATTTATTTAAGCAGTTTTTCCTGCCCTTCCCTTTTCCATTTGGAATATTCTATTTTAAAAAACCCAGCATGTACAGCATGCATGTCGCATGCAGCATGTGCTTTACCCTGATTACACATGTAAATTATTTTATTCCCAAAGCTTATGTCCTTTTATTGCTCTCTTTCTATAATACAATGCAACATCTTACTCCCATTAGCAGTAAGCTCTGTACCCTATTACAAAACTGACTCAAACATTATTCTTGTTTTATAATATACAGAGTTTACATATATCTTGATTTGTTAGCTAAAACCAATAGAGTATCTGATTAAAAACAGGAACTGTCCTTCTCCATATACAGTTTTGTAGACAGGAGCATTCTAATGTACACATTTTAGTGGGATCCTGAAAGAATGATGGTGCTGGAGAAATAGCACACCCCTATAACATAAATTCTGTTTCCCTTTATAACCTTCAAGAATTTGCTGGTGACATGTTCACACTTTCTAGCAACTATGGAAAAGCTTGTGAACAACTTCGTGTTGTGTGCTATTCTGGCAATGGAGTGCTCCTTTTCTCTAAACAAAGGCCACTATCAGGTAAACTGGCATTTATGTTAAGGCAACTGCAAGAAAAATAAATTTACAGGCACTTTAGGTTTAAAAGTTTTTGCTTTAACTAGCATTTACTAGCACTGAAGTAGGCCCACTGAAGAACTGAGAAAGTCGAGCCTATTCTATTAAAGCACATAATTTGCAAAAGTTCTTGTGTTTCCCACATTTAACATGAGGCATAAATTTAAGTTGGGTTTTTTAAATAACAGACATTTTGCTGACTGATTTCCTTCCACAAATATTATGCATCTGAGAGTCCTAGAAATGTATATTTAGGCAACAACAAAAAAGGAAGTTGTGCTGCTAATCTCTGATCATGTTAACCACTCACATATATAATGGCAGTAGAGTATTAGAAGAAGCATAATTGCTAATCTCTTTGTAGCAGTTATTGCAAAAGCACAGTATAATAAGACTTAGGCCCTTCTATACTACCATATAAAATCCAGATTATCTGCTTTGAACTGGATTATATGCAAGTGTAGACTCAGATAATCCAGTTCAAAGCAGGTAATGTAATTATTTCCTTTGGCAATCTTAATTACATGGCAGTGTAAAAGAGTCCCAAGAGTGACCAGTAAATTCCTGAGAAACCAAAGTACTACCAGCATCTTTAAAACTGAGATGAAAATAGTCAAGACATCAGTTTCATTTTCAGTGAGTGATAGATTGCAAGGCTAAATTACTGAGGTGTGTAGCAATCAAGATGGAACATGGCATCCCTTTTTCATTTTTTTTTTTTTTGCAGTATGGAATTGTTGGAACATCATTTAGTGCTTTTATTTTTAAAACAAGTTTTGTCTTTTTTGCTATAATAATAGCCAGCACTGTGTCAACTACAGCTGTGTACACTCTCAGTGTTGTCATACGACTTTAACAAGTTGCATCTGACATCTATAAACACTGTGATTGTTGAGCAGAAACAAATCTCATGCTTGGCTTCCTTGATTACCCAAACTACAATATCTGTTCTAAGTGGGAGAAAAAAAAATCCAAGTAGCTATGTTCAACAATGGCTTATTCACAGAAAATGACAAGAGGCTTTCAAAAGCTAGAAGCAGCTGTGTGTTTTATGCTATTTTGGCATTGAACTATGAAAGGATAGATTTCTCAAACTGTAAGAGCTATCAATCAGCAATCAATACCAGGCGTTAAACAGAAATATTTTGATTAAAATATTCAGTGGTAGTGGACCGTAATTGTTTTCCTTTCTGGTACCATTTCTGAGCACCCCCAATGGCATGGAAGCATAAACACAATTGTAAACTTCAAGTACAGCTTAACAGTTGGGCAGAGCAGTTTGCCAGAGAGAAAAGGTGGTAGCAGTCGGCCAAGCTTGGAGAGCAGTCCAAAGTTATATCAGGTCTCTGTTATCAATTTCACATGCCAAACCACTTTAGCAAATTTCCAAAGTAAATTCTTTCAACCACATGTCTATACATTAATAATGTCATAGGAATACAAGCTTTTATCAATCTGAAAAAGTTGGAAGAGGTTAAAACTTTGAGTTAGCTTTTAAAAGTCTGTTAAGAAATTAAAACTGATTGAAAACAAAGTTACAGTGGAAAAAGTAAAGCCCGAATTTCAAGAGAAATTGGCAATAACTTGAACAGCAGCAGCCTTTACCCACACATCGTGAGGTCTAATAGGCCATTTTTTCAACTCCTGCTGTAAACTATTAACCCATAATCTTTTTTGCCCATTACTGTAGCATGAGCTGCTTGAGGTTGTCATGAAGGATGGTATCCTTGACATCACGAAACACAAGGCGGATGTTTTCTGTATTAATAGCAGTGGTGAAGTGGTGGTATAAGGGCTTCTGCTGCTGGTCCCGGCGTTTGGTACGAAAACAATCCACCAGGAATTTTTGGACGTCTGTCAAGTTGTGAGGATCACCTTGAAATTCTGGGAAGTAGTCCTTGATGCTCACTTTTTGCACCTTTTCCTCAAGTAAGTCTGTCTTGTTTAGAAAAAGAATGATGGACACATTGCTGAAAACCCGATTGTTGACTATTGTTTCAAAAATGTTCAGAGATTCTGTAAGGCGATTTGTTTGTCGATCCTCCATAAGTACCTGGTCAAATTCACTTGATGAAACCAGGAACAATATTGAAGTGACGCTGTCAAAGCATTCAAACCAACGTTTTCGCTCTGACCTTTGGCCACCCACATCAACCATCTTGAAGGGAACATTTTTAATCTGAAAATCGTACTCATGGATCCCTTTGGTAGGTCTTCGTGCCAACAGAATATCTTGCTGAGAAGGAAGATAATCCTATGAAAGAAAAATACTGGTATTAATACTATCAACTGTGCATGTGAATGGATCTTAGAATCATTGACTCAGCATTTTTAGCATATAAATAACTTGATTCTTCGTTATCTAAGCAAGTTTTTAAAAACTTCACACCAAATTTAGGCATAACATAAAAATCAAAATCATGTGAAAGACTGTTGATCGTTTAAGTATCTTTCATTTAACTGAATTAAATAATTACAGAATGTGTGTATTGTGAAAGTAGAAAGTGAAAAGAATGAGGAAAGAGGACTCTTTGGTTTCAGCTCCTGTTTTATTCCAGCAAACTGGCATCAAGTTTGTGACATCTAGAATAATGGTGTAAACCAGAGGATCCCCTCTTCCACATGGGAGATTAAAATTGTGTAAATTTTAGATATGAATTAGAAACATTTCAGAATTCCTCTCTCCCTGCCCTGCAGGTCTTTGAAAAATAAAATGCAGAGGTTGGTTTCAAGCTTCCAGAGCTGGGTTTGGGAACACATGGGGCTGTGGTGGGGTAGGTGGACACCCTCTATAACAGTGGTCCTTAACCTGTGGGCTGCAGACCAACAGTGGGCTGCGTGGACAAAAATCTGGTCCGCGAGCCTCCTTCCTCTTTATTTATTTTATTTCTGTTCCTTTTGCGCTGCCTGCCACTCCTTCCTTGTTGTTGACCATAGTATATGTTCTGTATCAGAAACCAAAGCTGATGTGGTGTATCCAATGCAATTTTCTGAATCAGCATCCCAAACCAAATCTAAAGTTGACCAAAAACTGATTTGTAACCCTTTTGGTAGTAATGTTGGAGAGTGGTCCCTATTCAGTGGTCCCTGGTCCACTGCCCTAGAACATGTTCTTCTACTACTGAAGTTCACCATTTAATACTTCCCCTATGCTTTTTTTCCTTTCTTTTTAATATATGTAAGGCAGGGGTGGAAGGCGTAACATAGTGAAGGAGTTACTGTGAGAGATGGGTAATTAGGACTGTTTTGCCATGTATAAATCAAAGAAGTGTTTCAGGACCTAAAGTTCTTTAAGAAAGAAAAGCAAACCCACTACTGAGTTTCCCTGTAAAAACCAGAAATATGATGTCATATTCCCTCACATTTACTTTGCATTGGAGTAGTAGTCAACCATTCAATTTCAAAGTATTAAAAAAAATCAAAGTTTTCTTCCCACATGCATTAGTGTTTAAACAAAAAAAATTAAAGAGTAAACTTACTAGTTCTCCAAGTTTGTCCAAGTTGTCCAGGAAATATTTTATAGATTCTCCCTGAAATTAAAGAAAAATGTAATGTTTTTATTCATGAAAAATATACTTGTTTACAGTGGTTTAATATGAATTATCTTTCAAATGAAAAATTGTTTGTTTAAAAAAAGATATAAAGAGAAGCTTGGTAAAATGAAATTCATACAAAATTCAGTTGAATCAATTTTGATTCTAATAAAGTTATGATTTATTACATACATTTCTATCCCGCCCTTCTCCCCACAAGGGGACTCAGGGAGGCCTTACATGAGCATCCAGTGATGCAATCCACATATATACCAATAAAATTAAAATTAAAACAATAAAAAACATTTAAAACATTATCCAGATTCAACAGTAAATTCATTAACAATAAATTAGTGTGCCAATACACCAAAACCAAGCCGGGAGAGTCCAATATTGGGATGTCCAAAAGTTTTTCCTTCATATTGCCGTTCCCCTCTAATCAAATGCCTGGTTCCAGAGCCAGGTCTTCAGTTGTCTTCCAAAGGACAGGAGGGAGGTGGCTAACCTGATGCCCTTAGGGAGGGAGGTCCACAGATGGGGGGCCACTGCCGAAAAGGCCCTGTCTCTCGTCCCCACCAACCGCGTTTGCGAAGGTGGTGGGATCGAGAGCAGGGCCTCTCCTCATGATATTAAGCTTCGTGAAGGTTCATAGCAAGAGATACATAGCAAGAGATACAAACAGGTAATCTGGGCCAGAACCATTTCACATGCAATGGCGGTTACCGTTACACCATTTCCCCCAGTCATTCTGCATCTTCCAAGTCATTCTACATGCAATATTTTGTTTTAAAAAAATCTCATGCTCCATAATATGAAATGCATGGGCTTAAGGCAGTACTAAGTAGAATTTAATTTTTTAAAAAAATATAATCACCAGAAATAGAGGAAAGCAAAATTTACATTTTTCAAAGTCACCGTGGATGAATCTTGGTTGAGGAACTTCCATGTAAATGTGTCTTCTACTGTTAGCTCTAATCATTGAGCAATATACTTTACCTTGCATAGATCTGAGCTGTGTGTTGCAACCAAGTAATTGCACTAGAGCTTACTCCTAAGCCAGTATGTAAAAAATTGCAGCCGGATACTCAGACCACCACAACCCCTTCAAGTCATTCTTAGGAGTCATAATATGCATGTTGTATCTGTATCAATTGACACAGTACTCCTAATCAACACAGACATACACTAGGCAGTCAGACAACCAAACAAACAGGTAGATGTCAGTAGCCAGTTTTATACTATATGGTATAAATCAGTAGGTGGCTAAGAATGAAGTCTGAAATAGTTTCATGCTAATTTTCAATACCATTATAGGCCTCTAGCTAAATGAAATAGCAACTCTTCAAAAGAAGGCTGATACATCCAATAACAAAACAGACTCCTTGGGATGCCCAGGAAAACGATTCCACTGTAAACTTAAAAAATGAAATTGCCTGTCATGTTCACAGTAGGTTCACAGCATGAACCAAATGGCAGAAGACAGGTTTTGTGTCAAGCTTATTTATTCTGGAGGAGCCCTTAAAATTATTTAATTTCTCAGTGAACTAAGGCATTACCATTATCCTTACAGTTTAAAAAAGTGATTCTTTCACATATATAACCTTTTACAGAACCCCTAGCAATCTTTTGCAGAACCCTAGAGTTCTACGGAAGCACAGCTAAGAAATCATTGATTTGAGCTATTAGCAAATAATACACAATGGGGATCCAATAAACTAGAGACTTATAGCAATTTCTTTCCCTACATCTCAACATTTGCTGCTTCTTCACTCCAATGCAATGACAAATAAGAAAATACTTCCCAGAGAGCATCTAATGATCCAATTAACATAAGGAAACAATGCTAAATTGCAAAATTGGAAGAAAGTTAAGAATTTGCAGAACTGAATATGACAGCTGACAGGGGCTTGCTTCTATAAATGAGAGAGTATATGATCTGTGCAAGTAAAACTTTACATAATCTCTCATCTATGTACCAGCAAAACCTAGATGTCTTGGACTAGTTGTACAAACTACATAGAGGAATTTCAAAACTTTCTCTACCATGACTAAAACCACGTAACATGTCAAAATCTAACTATTTGTCTTGCATCCCAAGTCTAGTCTTTCCTTCATTTTAAGGATTTGTTTAAGAAGTGATAGTTTTAAACATTTTTACCCACCACTAAGTCACAACTGAATTTAGTGGAATTTGTTTTAGTTGATGGGCAGAGTACTGTGCTCTTAACCATTCAATGTTATAAATTGGGCTACATACAGTGCACTTGCACCTCTGAAGCGGAAGAAATCAACCACTTAGTAATTTTCTGAGGTCACAAAGATCTCTGTGGTAAAAGAAGGAACTGAGCTGAGGTTTCTCATGACCAAGGATAGGATTAAATGTTGGATTTTTCAGCCACACAGCAAACCATGTTCTACAACGTCAAAGTCTGAGCAATTTGGACAATTTTTACAAGTCCAAAGAGTTGAATGCCTGAAAAGTATTTCTTTTTTAACTCTGAAAACCATAAATTTAACATGCAATGACGGTTACCGTTATACTGTTTCCCCAAGTCATTCTACATGTAATATTTTGTTTAAAAAATCCTGTGATCCATAATATGAACAACTGTTAAAATTACACTCTGAAGTAAGAAATCTTCTATAACAGAAAAGATTGGCTAATTTTGAGTTCTTTAGTTAATAAAGGCTTGTCTTTCCAGCAGGCTGAGACATGTTTGCACAAAACAGTTTTATACCTAACAGTCTCAAATATCTAAAGTTGCCTCTGAAAGTAAAACCATTTTCTACATTCTATTTTACTACTTTAAAAAATGTTTTTGGATAGAATTTCTATAATACCTTAACAATGCTAGTTGGTGCTTTGGAGCTGGGAGTCCAAAACATTTTGAGAGCACCAGGTTATCTAAAAAGGGTAGAAATGCTAACAGTACCTTTGTTTCAAAATGTGGGCTGCCAAAGTAAAAAAAAACAAAGAGAAACATAACCTTCATGTACCTGTACTTCAAGCAGCAGGAAAGATAGACAGGTTATCAGATATTATCAAAAAGGGACTAAAAGAAGCAATTAGGCTTGGGTACAGAAATAAACTGCTGCCACAAAAGCTGAAAGATCAATGGCAATCAATGGATTTCAATTAAGAGAAGTTGAAAGCAATGAATGATCAGTAGCTAACCTGCATCTTCAGTGTGGAGCTTTGCTTTAACATGGACAAACAGCACACAGAATTCACTGGCCACATGTACACTGACTGTGTAATGCACTTCATACTGTAGTGGTCAGACAGCAAACTCTCCCACAAAAGCATGAGAAAGAAAACTCTTAACGTGCATCAGTACTCCATGCTTTGTGTAATCACCATCACAGTCTCAAACTGGTTCCAGAATTATCTGCACAATGAAACAGCTTTCTTCAGTACCAGTTTTCAACTGCATTAAATGACCAATGTAAAACTTAAGACATGGCTATTTAGAAGAGCATATGCATAAGTAACAATCAGTGACCTGGAATCTGTCTATTCCAATTTTTTAACATTTTAGTATTGTAAATGCCAAGCTGTGTAAGTCGCCCGAAGCACATTTGTGGAGGGCGACTCATAAATAATAAAATTAGTTAGTAGTTAGTTAGATAGGGCCACTATCCTTTCCCCAGGCTTCTTCGTCCTACTTTCTTTGGGACCTATAAGTCCCCTCTACTCTATTGGCAGCTGTATTTGTTTAGAAAAAAGTCCATACAGAACACTCAAATCAGAAAGCAACATTTTAAATCAAATACATAAAGTATAAATGCTTTAGACCAGGGGGCCTCAAACCTTTTGAACAGGGGGCCAGTTCATAGTTCCTCTGACTGTTGGAGGGCTGGACTATAGTTTACACGGGAATATTGTGAAACACTTATTTTATATATTGTGAAACATTTATTTCTAGTTACAAATAAATGAAATTTTGATTTCAAGCATGTCGTAGCATGGGTAACAGGCTTACTGTAACAGCAGGAACCCATGAATATCTATTAAATGGGTTCACGTCATGTGATGTATACCTCAAACAAAGAAACCTTACAACGCAGAAACACAATACTTCCCAACAGAAATAGGCCTCAAGCAAGGTACGTTTGTAGCAAAGAAACTTTCCCCCCCAAAACCTAAAAGGCCCCCAAAACAACGAGTAAAAATAAAACTACATTTACCAGCATCCTCCGGGGCAGCCAAAGAGTCACCCAGCCTCTACATTCTGAACAACATGATTGGCTGCCAATAAGGGCGGATTTGCATAACTGCTGCACTGGCCAGCCAACATGAAAATTCCGATCCATAATAAACTGCCAAAACAGAATAAGGAAAAGGCCTAAGCCAATCCCCAACACAAAAACACCCAAATCACTTCCAACCGAAAAATCACAGACCACGCCCAAAATTGACAGTAAGGCTTCATTAACTTGATTTCCCTAACTAGCCCTCACTTACTGGGAAGCTGTTTACGCTCTAAATTGACAGTAAGACTTCATTAACTTGATTTCCCTAACTAGCCCTCACTTACTGGGAAGCTGTTTACGCTCTAAATTGACAGTAAGACTTCATTAACTTGATTTCCCTAACTAGCCCTCACTGGGAAGCTGTTTACGCTCTAAATTGACAGTAAGACTTCATTAACTTGATTTCCCTAACTAGCCCTCACTTACTGGGAAGCTGTTTACGCTCTAAATTGACAGTAAGACTTCATTAACTTGATTTCCCTAACTAGCCCTCACTTACTGGGAAGCTGTTTACGCTCTGAATTGACAGTAAGGCTTCATTAACTTGATTCTCCCGACTAGGCCTCAGCTCATTGGACATTGTGTATGGCCTGAATTGACAGTAAGGCTTCATTAACTTGCTGTTCCTAACTAGGCCTCAGCTCATGGGACATTGTGTATGGCCTGAATTTACAGTAACCTACATTGGCACACAGAGCCCCGACCATGCATGATGGGACTTGAAGTACCACCATGGAAAACGGGATTTGTAGTACTTCAAAACCCATCATTCCCCACAGACCACTGTGGCCCAGAACCAAGACCAATAAAGACCCAACTTGGCACACTATGCCCCCCATGACCCACACTCCATCCAACTGCAGTTTAGAGGAGGGCACACCGTGGATGATTGGACTTTCTCGCATCTCCTAAAAAGGGCACAGCAACGCGTGCCGGGTACAGCTAGTATTTACTAATCAGCCTATCGGCCAAACTCCCATAACCTCGTCATCATAGTTTGTGGCGGCCACACAAAGTTTCTGGATGAGAACTACTACTTTCAAAGTAAGGGCCGCACAATTAAACGGAAAATAACACTTTCAAACCAGGAACAGATTTCTGTTCTACAATCTTATTACTATGTTTGTTTATACACCACGTTTTATCTCTACAAGGAGACTGTGGGCCCTTCCAGACAGGCCCAATATCCCAGGATCTGATCCCGGGAGCAGCCAAGTACAGAGGGAAGGAAGGAAGGAAGGGCGAAAGAAGGGATTATATGAGTCTGCACTGCCAGATAATCAGGGATAAACAGAAAACCTAGGATCCGATCCTGGGATATAGGGCCTGTCTGAAAGGGCCCTTCCAAACAGCCATATAACCCAAAATATAAAGGCAGATAATCCACAATATCTGCTTTGAACTGCATTATCAGAGTCCACACTGCCATATAAAAATTATTGTTCATTGTTTTATTGTTTCGATGTTTTTGATGTTTGTAGATATTTTGTAATGTAATATTTTTATTCTATTGATATATGTATTTATATGGCATCAAATTGTGCCGACTGTTCGCCGCCCTGAGTCGCCTTCGGGCTGATATGGGTGGGGTACAAATGATGTAAATAAAAATGAATGACAAAAATAAGCCAGTTAAGTGTGGATTTTATATAGCTGTGTGGAAGGGGTCAAAGCAGCTTACATTTCAATAAAATTTTAAATCTAAAATTAAATATTATTGCTATTCTTTAAAGCAAGCATGGGTCAGTTTGGGCCATCCTTGTGTTTGGGCCATCCTTGTGTTTCTGCCAGGCAGGAAGATAGAATTACTATTATGTAGTATTATAATATTATTACCCGCCTCAAACACCGTGGAGCTCTATCGGCGGAGCTGGAGTATGCGAGGTCAGTGCCCTTTGGGGCTGGGAGGTGGGGGGGGGGGGGCAGGAAGGCCCCCGTTTGCCTGCTTGCCTTCCTTCCTTCCCAGGGGCCTCTGTGCTTGGCTGCCTTCTCGCTCCCTCCATTCCTCCCCAGCCTCCAAGCAAAAGTGCAGCATCAGCACAGCTGGATAAATGTCCCCCGTGGGGGGGGGGGGGTCGGGTCTGGCCCACGGGCCATAATTTGAGAACCCCAGCTCTAGACATAGCAACTACGTGAGCTTTATTTTAATTTATATACCAACAATTAAAGGTTTACACATATAGCACATCGCTTTAGCTTCCCTGAGTCAAACATTTTAATGCAAAATGACTTTTCTGCACTGCTGTCATTTCCATGGATCTCTGTACAATAGGAATGGGAAGACGTGGGCCTTCAAGCACTATTGAATTGCAGCTCTCATCAGCCTTAGCCAGTGCTGTCAATATGAAGACTAATGGGAATTGCCGTCCACCAAGATCTAGAGGGCAACATGTTCCGCATCTCAGCTGTATGATGGGACTGCAAAGAAGTCTTCACAATGTCTTTGTGACTTTGCTAAAAAAAATTAAATAGGGTCTCTGTCATTATTTTGGCATTGGACCAATATTTCTGGGTACTCATGTGACATCTGCTCTTTTGCTGAATTCATCAGTGTTTTCGAAGCACAAACTCAACTACAGGGCCTATTCTTTCCAACAGAGCGATCTGAGTAAACTATGGATGCTCACTGCCAAAAACATAGATTGTTAATAAGCAAGTATTCAATTTTCAGAGACTGCACTTAGATAGCACGTGGTTCACTCCAATGTCAGCTGAAGAAAGTTAAAATAAATATATTGATACAGTTGGACAACTGTTACTTTATGATAAATTGTGAGAACGAAAACAATAAGTCCAGATCTTTGATGACACATCTAAAGCAAGAACAGGATTTCTCCTTAAATGCTGCATTAATTACAGAAGTCTAGTCTATTTCCCTTTGGGTCAGATATCTGCCAAGTCACTGAACCCAGTTTCAGTTGACCAAATAACAGCAATTACAGTATAAACTGATTTATCTTTCCTGCAAAAAAAGAAGGGGCGGGGGAATTAAAAGAATACCAAAAAACCCTGTGCAGTCAAAAATTAAATTACCTAACTATGCATCATGTGTTAATAGGGTAATTTGATTCTGTTTAACAAGAAGAGTATTTTTTACAATTCCTTGCTACTAAATTACGGTTATATCAAATGAAAAAAATCAAGATATTTCAGCATCAGATCATTAATGTATGTCAATTTAATAAGTTCGTAATCTGTGCAATTATTAGTGAAAGCATTCCCTAAGCTAGAAGACAAAAAAGAAAGAAAAGGAAAAACAGACAGACAGGAAAGGAAGAAAATCATAATGATAATACTTCTAATTATTTCTCCAATTATTGCTTCTGCTTGGAAGCAGAACCATAAGAAACTACACATACAATTTTGGAGTACATGCCCAAGTACTTCTCAGATATATGTTTCATAAGGACTGCCTCAAAATACATATCAAAAATTATTTGCCCACAAAATTTTAAATTAAGACTAGATGTCTACCCCTAACTAGACCTGTTATCTGTCATGTTACTTAAAAGCCAGTTTTATTTGTTGCAGGAAACTAGGCAAGTAGTTAAAAAAAACCCAAATAGCCAGAAAGAACTGAATTGAATTTCATGCTCTAGAATCAACGAATTTGCCTTGTGTGAGTTATAGTCTCTGACCACAGAGAATACCAGTGTCTTCCTGCTACCTAGGAATCAGCGTGTCTCAGTTCTGCTTTATCACATCAGTGTGAGACATATTTTATCACAGTTTACATTCACCTGGTCAAAATCAATATACTTGATAAGATATTTTAGGTTCATATTTATAAAAAAAATATTGCATGGGGCAAGTGTAAAATTATTTCCACACTAACATGTTGTACAATGACTTATCTCTCAGGCCTGCTTCTTCGGTACCTTCTGCAAGACAAACGTGCACTGTGTAGATGCACCTAAGATGATCAAATGAACAGCAGCAGTTACTAAAAACAGCCCTGTCACATGGAAGGAGTATGCCCTACTTCCTGGAGCAGGCAAGATGTAGTCATGGTCAGTCTTTGTGTCTTTTTCCATTCATGACTACTTATGTTCCTATCTGGAGACGCCTGAAGTTTTTACAAGTTGCCAGCTAGTTCTGTGACTCTGCAAGGTTTCCTCCTGATGATTAGTGCAGAGTTGGGGGCATTTTTTTTTAAAAAACACAATGAATTAAAGATAGGATACCATCTATACCTTGAGTTCATAGAATATTTAAGTCATCTGATGAATTGGCATACCAGTCCAATCTAAATTTCATCATTATTTTACTTTTTAAGTTTTATACAAAACATATCCAAAGCTTTATAATCATACCAGCGTAGTTCAAGTTCACTTTATTACAGTCAATGACCAGTGCCAAGTTTAGTAGATTTTTGTTTTGAGTTGACAGTGCTCGGGATTTTGAACTACAACTCCAAAACTTAAGGTCAATGCCCACCAAACCCTTCCAGCATTTTCTGTTGGTCATAATTCTGTGTTCCAAGTTTGGTTCACCAGGGTGGGGTTCAGAATGCTCATTGTAGGTGAACTATAAATCCCAGCAACTCAACTCCCACTTTATTACAGTCAATGACCAGTTCATGAAAAGAGGGACACAGTCCTGCACAAACACATCAGGTCTAAGGGTTGAGAGATTTAAAACGTTAAAACTTCAACATTTTAAAACACTAAAACTTTAAAATAAGTGCATAATTGCTATAATGGTAATTGAGTGTGGTCTACTCCATACTAGCATATATACCTGGTGTTGCCCAGGTGTCGGAGGATTAGTGTCCTTACCAATTTGATCCTATGCTCCTATATGCTAGTGGCCATTTTGGAACACCTCCCCCCCCCCACCTCAAAATAAACTCTGGGATCTCAATATTGGGAGGTGAGTGAAGACACTGCAATTCTAAGAAAGGGCAAAATGGTTCCTTCCACTTCTCCAAAGTTTATCTCCTCTCTGTATACCATTTAAATCATTTTGACCCAGCCTTTTTTCCTTCTTGGTTCCTCTTCTTCCATCCCTTCCCTAAAGAGAAAACAGGCCTTCCTGATCTTCACAGTGTCTTCTTCAGAGGTTCTTTAAGATCCAATGCCCATTTCTAAAAGCCTTAACTCAAGCCACATTTTACAGCCACTTTCCTTCAGATCTGTCTTTTTCAGTCCATTGTCTGTCTTAAACTCTTCATTCAACCTCTTACTTCTGATCCTTTCCTAATCTCTTAAAGGTCTTTGATCATGTGATAGTTTAATCCCTATCAAATTGACACTTTTCCCTTTGCACACACATTAGTGCCTGTGAGCTGCTTATTTCTTTAGTAACTTAACATTCTGTTACTGCAATCATTCACTCAGTTTCTTCTCTTTACTGCAGATTTTCCACTTAAGACAATGAAAAACGTGTGTGATTCACTGAGATTTTCCTCTTGGTAACTGTACAGATATCTGATCTGGTTGCTTTGTGAGGGGATGGCCCTAAACAGCAATATATAAATAGTAATAAATACAATATTGACTTCCTGTTTCCATTCTTCAGTGCACAATCTTACACCGTTGATTTTTTAGCATCTAAAAAGCATTCCTAAAAGAGGAAGGAAAGCAGTCAGAACATTTAAATAGTATGTCCAGTGTGTAAAAACTATTGGGTTTAGCAAGCTACTTTTCATAATTCCATCACTGGCGACTTTCTGAAAACATTGTCTCTCTATGGCATGCATTTCCTGCTTGGTTTGGGAAAGAATGAAGAAATGTCTGCATGTCTTAATCCAAACCAACTTCTATGAAATCAGAAAGGAAAATGCTTCAGAAGGAGAAAATCTAGATGCAAGTTAGAAAATACAGAATTTTTCCAACAGGACAACTTCAGACTCTTAATAAAGGCACAAGTAAAAGTAGAAAAGACACAGAATTGTCTCAAAATAATGAACATACCTACAGGACAGTGTATAGAAATCTATATATAAGAATTTTAGGAACCTTCACATATAGAAGCAGAATGAAACAGAAAACCTTTAGTGAACTTCAGTATACCTGAAAAAAATTGCTATGATATACTATTATTTTTGTCCAACAATACTCTCGAAACCATAAGTAGCGGTGACAGCCTTATTTGTTTAAAACAAATATATATAAAAGAGTCAATCATATATTTAGGAGACAGGGAAATTACAGGGATAAAATACATCATATAAATAATGAAACAATATTTTGCCACTGTTTTTTGTGCTTAAAGAAGGAAATAGGCAGTAGAGAGTCTGACATAGCGAACACACCTTTTCCTGTCTTTGACAATCTGATCAAAAGCTTTACAGGCAATGTCACAGAGGTAAACAAGATTAAGATGAAAATAAGTATGTTCTGACTATACCAACATGTTCTCCTGCATCAATATCATAATAAAAACAATCCTCTCTCAAAGAGGTTGCTAGCACTCAAATTGAGATTATAGACTGAGTATGTTACAGCATCAGAAATAAGCGACAACAGCTTTCTTCTATTTAAGAAAATATTTTTAATTCCAGATGTGTTGAACATCTCCAGAAAGCATTTAGAGATCATTATGCCAAGGTACATTTTCCATACTTGTGAATACTAAATGGACAAGCATACATAATTTTCAATGCATTTTGGATGTGAAACTAAATTAATAAAGCATCAGTAACATTATTCAAATAAAAACATCACCTGCTTGAATGTAAACACATAAAAATCCCTGTGTAAAACAATGACATTGCAATTTAGTTGTAATCTGATTTACCAACTTTTATTCTAAATCTGAACAGACAAATAAGCAAAAGAGACTTAGATAACTTTCTGTACTTACAAAAATGTTTCATTAAATATCCTCTCAATAAATATTTGGTATATACTTCATTCCAAAAACAGCAAAAGTCAGTGTTTTTTCTTTTATTGTCACACTTCAAAATAAGTTGCCATCTTGGTGGACTGTTTGAGTAGTAATCTGTTCATGAATGAATGAATGTGTGTGTGTGTGTGTGTGTACAGTAGCAAATTTAGCTGTGTGAGGTATCTGACTAGATTTCTTTTTTGTTTTTTAAAGTTGTGTCTAATTATTCTGTCTGTATGAGATCTCACGCACAACTTCTTTAATTTACAAAATACTTGTTATGGTAATCATCATCACAACAATTTAATTCATACTATGAAGCACAGACAGCAGGGACAAATTCCACAGTATGTGAATAAAAACTGTTTAATCTTATAGTAATAGAAGTTCTTAGCCTCTTCTTCCCACCAAGGGAAAAGAGGGCAGGATTCCATGGAAAAGATGGGATGAAGGAAGCACAGAGACATATGGTAGAAATTTTCAACACTACCCCTGATCTCAAAAAACAAGGGGACCTTATCAGTAGGACTGGCAAAACGTATCCACACACTACCCCCCCCCCCTAGCTGACCTATTGTTAGCATAAAGTAAAAATACTTGCTATTCAACTAATCATCACCGTATCTGATCATCATAAGTAAACATTTAACTGGCTATATTGCCTGTTACTCGATGTGCAAATGCTGCTGACTCCCCCTGAAAACATAGATCCACAGTTTGGGGGTATTTCTGATTCAGTTCTGAACCTGGAAGCCCAGATTTCAGCAATCACTAGGAATGCTTTTGCACAGTTAAAGCTAGAGCACCAATTGTGCTTATTCTTGGAAAAATGGGATTTGACCATGCTGGTCCATACCGTGGTCCCACTCTGTTTGGATTACTGCAGTGTGCTTTGAGCACCTTTGAAAAGTATTCAGAAACTTCAGTTGCCCCAAAGAATTGCAGCCCAGGTCTGGCTACTGGTTTGTTTACAAAGTGCTGGTTTCGCCCTACAAAGCCTTATACGGCTTGTAGAAGGAGATATAGCTTGAAAGACATATCTCCTTGTAAAAAAAAAGCTCATTACATCATTTAGAGAGGTCCTTCTCTTTCCCACCACCCACTAAAGATTGTTTGGTGGGAATATGGGAGAAGATCCAGTGGCTGTTCCCACACTTTGAAACACCCCCCTTAGTGGTGCTGGGATGGCCCTATCCTTGCTCTCCTTCTGTTGGCAGCACAGAACACTTTTGTGCCTGGAGTGTGGTGGAGGCTCCTTCTTTGGAAGTTTTTAAACAGAGGCTGGATGGCCATCTGTTGGGGTGCTTTGAATGCAATTTTCCTGCTTCTTGGCAGGGGGTTGGACTGGATGGCCCATGAGGTCTCTTCCAACTCTATGGCATTGCAAATGAATTAAGTTTGGTCTTTTAGTACTCTATTTTTAAAAGTTTAGTATATAGTCTTCTAATGTATTTTAATATTTAATATTCAATGCTTTAACGTAATTATTTAATTTTTAGATCTTATGTTTATACTTTTATTCTGGCATCTGCATTTTTTAATTTAATGTTTTAAAATGTTGTTAGTTGCCTCAAGTTCCAATATCAAGAGAAAAACCGGATATAAAGTAATTGTCATTATTAAAATATGTAGAATCAGTCTCAGTTTATATACCCTCTGTAGGGTCTGTGAGCTCTGAAAATTTTACGAAAATATGTTTTTAAAAGCTATTATAATTTTCCAATGTATGCCATTAAGGGAAGGTGGGATGGGTTTCTGACTCTTATGGAGATTCTGGGACCACTCTGGAGCCTGATCTGAATTGTCAAATGGACTTCAAATTGAATTGTATGTGTGCATACAGTCCTGCTTTAAATCAGTTCACTCAAACTCATCCACATACATTTATTTATACTAAAGTACATCTTATTAAACTATAGGAAGAAATCATCTGTTTTGTTTAGCCTTTGAGTGGGAAAGAAAAAATTCTACACTTCCAGCTTTATACAAGCATTGTATAGTAACTATTCCATCTGAATTTTCATTTGTATTCAGAAGACTATACCATGCTTAAACATGTACAGGCAGTCCCGGAGTTACAAACATTCAACTTACAAATGATTCATAATTAAGAATTGGGGTGATACAACAGGAAGAGATATGAATTTACCCCTAAGAAGGGAAAGTCACTTCTGAAAGTTATCATGGGGAAACGGTCTCTTCACTGAAGCTTTATCACCACTCCTTGTTTCCACAACAAGTCAAATTTTTCAAAATCTATCACAGGGACAGAAAGTGAAGTGAAATCTTCCAAACAAGAGCACAGGCAGCAAAATAAATGTTAAAGGCGTGTTAATCTATTCCTGTGCTATCCAAAGATAGATAGGAGAATGGAGTTACACTTAAAAATGTACCTGTTCGAACTTACATACAAATTTAACTTAAGAACAAATCTACAGAACCGATCTTGTTCATAACTTGGGGACTGTATACAGCATTGAATGTTAAGTTAACTAATGGATTTTAAAAGTGTTCTAACACCATGGTGCGTAACTTAAATCATGCAGATAAATTGTGACATGTAATAGCTAAGTCATGGCTTGGTTGGTGATCTGTACCTTGAGTTTGAGGAATTCCTTTTCCTTCTGTGTATTCCAATTCCCTCCCCTACTACTGTTTATCTGACCAACAAAGTGAAAAGTGAATCTGAAAACACAAGTGTGAGCCATATCCCTCAAAGTACACTATGACTGCTCTCATATATGAAATGTCAATGCACATATATTACTTTAAAATTGTTCACTGTTAGGCATGTCACTGAAAATAAAATATGCTGGTTTGGACTGTGGACAACATGTGACACTGGATTTCCAGTGGCAGAAGAGCAGAATGTAGGGGAAAGGGCTCCCTATATCAGTCATCCATATTCCCCCAAAAGCAACTCTGGAACATCAGGAAATCCTCCAGAGACAGGTTTGGCCTGCACAAATGGCTGCAGGGCATCTTCCTCTGACTGTACAAATTACAATGAATCCTGGTTTACAATCTCAGTCTGCAGTGAGTCAAAAGCATTTGCCAATCTGTTTGTCACAATTATGAAGTAACTAATTAAATAGAATTTGCAAGAGAAGGAGAACCCATCCCCTTATTGGAAAACTATAGTTTAACATTCTGCATATTTGATTCAAGCTAAACTCATTGAAATTAAAAGTAAGAATGGGTGCATGTGATATAAATTCCTGAAAAACACTGATTTTTCTTTTTTCGTGTTTTTAAAAGACATGAATAAGTTTTATTTTATAGTATTTCTAATTCTCTGTTCTAATGAGCCAAATAAAAGAGCACTGTAACATTTCTGATGTTGATTTTACTTAATTTTTCCAACAACAAGAAGACATGTTCCACTAGCCTTTCCAAAACTGTTTCTTATTAAGAGAGGAGCCAACCATCAAGCACATGAGCAACATGTGAAAAAAATCATTCAATTGGACTGATGGTAGTTAAAATGATGTCCCTGTTGGCATAATAGTTAGTTGAGAGCAGCAAAGGCCTTAATAAATGTATTTGTTACGTGCAGTGTAGGTCAAATCAACATACTCCATAACGCATTTGAGTGATGGTGGCATGAGATACCTGTTGCCTTGGTCACTATGCTTATACAAAACCTGCAGGCTACCAGTCCTGCATCAGTCTGATGTATGTTTTACAGACACACTAGGTGGCCTGTGAATGTCCAATTTGTGCCATAATTTTTCCATGATATGAGACAAGTCTAGGCAGGAAGTTAGGAAGAACCATAAACCACAAGAAATTATCTTTGACCCAGAAGAAAGATCAGGTTTTTATGACAACTATTAACTGTAGTAGTTACTTAGCCCCTTATAAACTTCACTAAAGACATGGGAAGAGGAAAGCATATAATTACATCGAAGAATAAGTGTGTATCTACACTGTAGAATGAATGCAGTTTGACACCATTTGAACTGCCATGTCTCAATGCTATGGAATCATGTGGCCTGCATTTTGGTGAGGCACTAGCTTGATTTTGGCAGAGATAGCTAAAAACCTTATAAAAAGACAGTTCCCATGACTCCACAGCATTGAGCCACAGCAGTTAAAAGTGGTGTCAAATTGCATTCATTGCAGTGTAGATGCAGCCTTAGTCTGCGTAACATGGATGCTAAAGGGATATTTCTTACAGATTTCAAAGCATAGTAGAAAATAGGTATATTCTCCTACCAGTGGTGTTTCTTCATAATTCCAAGTATAAAGTGACTGTTGTATTTTACAGTAAGGCCAATGGTCCATACAGATGAGTAATATCAGTGCCTATTGGCTATGGATCTCAAGCCCTGATCATCTAGTACAGGGGTGCTCACACTTTTTCAGCATGCGAGCTACTTATAAAACAACCAAGTCAAAATGATCTACCTACCCACTACAAAAAAGTAAAACATATAACTATTTTCAAATTTATTAAGGATTCTTTGTATGTATGGCCATCTAGCCGTAATAATAATTACAACAACAACAACAACCATCTCTAGTCAAGGACCTTCTGCCTTCATGCAGCAAAATCACAATCAAAGCACCTCAGACAGATGGCCACCCAGCCTGTTTAAAAGCCTCCAAAGAAGGAGCCTCCACCACACTCTGAGGCAGAGAGTTCCACTGCTGAACAGCTATCACAGTTAGGAAATTTTTCCTCATGTTCAGGGGGAATCTCCTTTCTTGTAGTTTGAAGCAATTGAGTTTGTCGTTTGGGAGTTGTAGTTGCTGGGATTTCTAGTTAACCCACAATCAAAGAGCATCCTGAACTCCACCAATGATGGAATTTAAACAAACTTGGCACACTGAACTCTCATGAGACCAACAGAAAGTACTGAAAGGGTTTGCTGGGCATTGACCTTGAGTTTGGGAGTTGTAGTTCTCCTACATCCAGAGAGCACTGTGGACTCAAATAATGATGGATCTGGACCAAACTTGGCACGAATCCTCAATGTGCCCAAATGTGAACACTGGGGAAATTTGGGGAAAATAGACGGAGACATTTGGGAGTTGGAGTTGCTGGGATGTATAGTTCACTTCCCTTGCGGAGCAGAGTCACGGCGTGCCGGCCGGCAGCGAGGGGGGCGGCCAGGAAGCGCTCCAGGGCCTCCTCGCCCAGGCAGGGGCTTCGCAGCCTCCCTTCCCTGCCTCGCATGAGGGGCAGCACAAAGCCGCTTGCCGCCCAGGCCCAATCCCCTCGCCTGCAAGCAATGGAAGCAGGTGAGGGGAGAAGTAGGAGGGCAGAGGGAAGGAGGGGGCGACGTGACAGGAGGAGCACCAGCCAGCCACGCCCCTCTCGTTCCCGCCAAAAGGTAGGGAAAATGGACGCGTGTGACATCACGACGCCATTTTCCCTACTCTTTTGGCGGGAACGAGAGGGGCGTGGCTGGCTGGCGCTCCTTCTCTCACCCCCTCCTCCCTCTGCGCTCTGTCCTCCTCCTCCCTGCTTCCTCCCTCCTCCAGGCTATGCTGCTCGGTCAGTTCCTCCTCCAGGTTACGCGATCGGCCAGTTCTGCCACCGCGATCAACTGGTCGATCACGATCAACCTAATGAACAGCCCTG
This sequence comes from Anolis apletophallus, assembly GCA_030556195.1. NCBI lineage: Eukaryota > Metazoa > Chordata > Lepidosauria > Squamata > Anolidae > Anolis > Anolis apletophallus. The sequence goes on along the minus strand of JARBWK010000001.1, from coordinate 163,937,433 downwards.
ATCTAGTACATAGGCATGACGTCATCTCCTTATTTAATAAATTAAATGTTGTAACTTGAAATGGGACAAATCAAAACTTATTTTACTAATAAGTTATCTTACTGTTGACAGTAGCTAGTTTTCCTGCTTTTTGTATATGCACACACTAGGGATAGGTACTTATTTACAAGTATACTCAAGTGGGAAAGAAAATGCTGCATATGGCAACCACATGCATAATTTCACTTTAGATTGCTTAAATCTACCCCATAATCCCTTTTTTAAACTGTCTTTCAGGCTGTAACAGAAACTGTAAAAATCACTAAGGAACTACTATATTTAGGACATATTAAACAATGAAAACAACGAATGGTCTCCTCCTAATACAACAAAAGGGTAAGGAAGAGGGAGATTAGTTGCAACCAATGAACTGCAAGGCATAATACTATTTATAAAACATTGTACATGTGTGGGTTGGGCTAATCTCTTACTGAATGCACAGTCTGTGTAACACATGGTTCAGTCTATTCTATATCCTCAGAGTTATCTGATTCTTTTGATCCATTCTAAATATATAGTACTATCTATAAAATGATGATTACCACATATTTATGCAACAACCTAAAAAAATCTCTCTTACCCCAAATAATTCACAATACAATACAGTTAGGCAGATGAACAGAACGTATAGAGGTTGTATAACATCGGGGTTGGATTATTATTTTGTTGAACTTGCAATATAACCCATCGGGGTCTTATGGATTACAAGTACTCCACTTGAATACATTATATACTTTGAACCCTTGCGGATAGCTGATAACTCTTATGTTTATATATATGAATATTTTGATTAATTGATTGATAAACTATTGATTTTCACCAGCAGTAGCCTGCACATTGTTTGTTTCGTATTCAGTCTATTCTATATCCTCAGAGTTATCTGATTCTTTTGATCCATTCTAAATATATAGTACTATCTATAAAATGATGATTACCATATTTATGCAACAACCTAAAAAAATCTCTCCTACCCCACAATAATTCACAATACAATACAGTTAGGAAGATGAACAGAACGTACAGAGGTTGTATAACAAATCTGTAAATGAAATATAAGAGAACCAATGTGCTACAGTGGTTTCAGCTCCAGAATGTGATCAAGATTTTAATCTCTGCTTGGCCACAGAAACCCACTTGGTGACCTTTTTTATAATTTGCACTCTTTCAGCCTAAGAAAACCAAGGCAAACCCACTCTGAATAAATTCCATGATAGGATTGCCTTAAGAGATTCCATAGGTAAGAATGTCCTGAAGGCACAAAGCAAGAACAAAGTGAGATATACACACCCACCACTAGACATATACAATATGACACCAAAATGGCTAGCCATGTTAGTTTGTTATAGCAAAAACAAAGACATTCTGTAGCATCTTGAAGAAAACTGAAGCAAGGGTTTTTGTGGACTAGAACACAATTCAACAACATAATCCAACAAAATGGACTCATAGCTATGCTGCAGTATATGTGGGAACCACATTATAATAAAACAGTTTATCTTTGAAGGAATCCGTGTCCACATGCAAATTAATCCAATTGATTTTTACAACATATACAGAAAGATATACAGAAAGGTTTACTGAGCATAATTTACACTGTTCTGGACATGTAAATTGGTGTTAAGTAGCTTCCAAAATTCTACACCAGCACAGAAAACAAATTAAATTGAATATGAAAAACACCACCCAAGTTTGGCAGTAAAATATAGCCAAACTTCTTATTTCTCACATCCAGATCAATTATATTAAAAAAAGTTGCAACTAAGCAAAATCTTAAATGAAAAAACGTTGCAATATCTGAGCACCCACATCAGAAGTATAAGAGGAAGCAAGGCCGTCAGCTTCAACAAAAATATAGAAGAAGTGACTAGCTATCTTAACCTTAAAAATGAGTAGGAGTTTCAGTGTATAATCAGCTTCTGTTTGATGCTGGAACATTGAATTTGTCACTACACCACACCAAGGCAGTAAAAGCATCATATTTGCATATACAAATTAGAGGGTATCCAATTTGCAGAAACCTGCCCACAGAAGATACTCTCGACTCTATTTCGTTGTATCTACATATGACATGGGGAAAGCTCTGCTTAGGCCCAGCATTCAATATCCAGGAAACACTGAAGAGCACAAACAGAAGTGAAACTGCCTGTCAACCCCCACCCTCCCTACACACACACTTCTAAAAGCCTATACCAGATATTACTTAATGCATTCTTTGTCCGTAGTTGCTCATAGCTGGCCTGGCAATAGATATGAATACATTTTAAAGAACACATATATTTTCTTCATCCTTTGCTTTAAAAAAAACCATTAAGGGAATTACTGGTATTTAGTTCTACAAGCAGTTGGAACTGGTTTGGATTCAGCGGTGCCCTGTGTAAACAGAAAGATAACACACAACATTTCTATCCTCCCATGAAATCTTAGGATGCCAATATTATTCATAGGAGCAAATCACATCACAATATGCTTGCAACTTGGAGGGGAAAACCTGTCATTCACATCTAGATATGGATTATAGCTGCTTTATTTCATTGTTCCTTAAATTTCTTTCGTAAACTTAATCTACACTCAATAAGACATCTATGGTGCATATGACACATTAAGTATTATGAATTATTTTTCAAAGCAATAAGCAAAGATTCAGTGTATTTCAGTGGGTAGGGGGTTTCAATGAAGATATGAGGTTCGAATTAGAAGTTCTAACAGTCATCCATTTGTCAAATGGAGCTTTTCTTTTTCCTAGATAAGGATGCGTTGTTAATTCTATATAACTTGCTCCAGTGACTTTCTTATGGATAATGTTACATATGCTTTTAAAAGTCACAGGATAGTATCCCGGACCAAGACTTAACCTATGAAATTAACTTGATAACCGTGGGCCAGTAGTTCTGCTGTGAAAGTAATGTAATGAGAAGCACAACTATGTATGCTACTAAGAACCTATTAAGAAGACAGGCAGTGTATAAATTGTAAATAATAAATAACATACATGAACTAAAATTGGACAGACTTTTTCAAATAGTTTTAACATAAATTTTCAGGTTGGTAATGCAATTGTAGAAATGGTTTCCAAAAGGTTTCCAAATCCAAAAGAAAAAACAAAACCAAAAAATGAATTATAGGTGGTATCACATAGGTGACTAGGAATAGAATATTATGTACATATCAAAATTATCAAAGTATATCAAATCACTTTGGTACAGGGCTTGGAAAATTGCATTTTATAGCAAAAGGCTGTATAGGTTGCTTACCTGTAACCGTATTTCTTCAAGTGTCTATCGGTGAAACTCGCACATTGTGGGTAATCACTGCGCAGGCAAAACCCACAATGTGTGCATTTCACAGAAGACACGAAGAAGAAGCATATCTTCAGCAGGTTTTTTCCACTCTTGTAAAATTTATTCAGATGGATTTGGTAACTTTTGGAAACAAGCTCCACAATTATAACCATTTCACTTGCAGAAGTATTTTGAAGCATATGGTTCAACAGGAAAAAGAATATTAAGAGGTCTTCTTACCAACTGGAATTCTCTGCGTCTGTCATAGGCATGCTGGATCCCACTATCTGTCCACAAAGATCTTATTGCTGGAAGGTACTGTAAAAAAACCTGGGTCTCCACCATGCCTTGCACTGCTACTCCTGAGCGGGTATCGAAGGCCATCAACTTGTCACCATTTGTTTGATTAGCAGGATTTCCCCAGGGAATATGAAGCTTCTCTCGAGCATCTACAAGAACTCTTACACCTTCAAGAAAATGAAAAGCATGATTATGAAATTGAACTGGAATGCGTTATGATTTTGACAAAATGCTTTTAACTGTTTATAACTCATTGTTTTATCCATTGTTTTAAATTGTGGTTATATTGTTGTTTGTTGTATGTATGGCATCGAATTGTTGCCAAGTGTAAGCCGTCCTGAGTACCCCCCCCCCCCCCCGGGGGGGGGGGGTTGAGAACGATGGGGTAGAAATGCTGGAAATAATATTAGTTTTCAAATACTGCTGGTAATTACACATCCCTTATCCAGATAATCCAAATACTCCAAAATTGTGCACAGGGTTAGTTGAGATAGTGACATCTTTACTTTGATTTCATTTAATGTGCACAAGCTTTGTTAATAAAGATATTGTATAAAATTACCTTCAGTTTACATGTATAAGGTACATATGAAGCATAAATTTTTTTTGCTAAGACATCTACTAGATATCTCACATTGTGTACAAATCCAAAATCTAAAGCAATTTGGGTAAGGGATATTCAACTTCTATTAGGCTAAATAATCTATTTATCTGAAAAAGCAAAAAGTGACAAACTTAATGATCAGATGCAAAACTATGAAAATTAATAAATGAAAGGAAAACTGCAATTTTAATTTAAACTGATAATGGACAGAAATGAACCCCTTATCTCTCTACAACAGGCTTGGGGAAACCCAGACCCACTGGCTAGACACGACCTTTTGGGCTCTTCACTCCAGCCACCATGTGCTTCAGCCTCCCTTTCAGTATGAAGACACATTGACCTGCCGCATCGCTAGACTGAGAGGAGGGTGGAGACAGAAACACGCCTCTGCCAAGCACTCCCTGGACAGCACTTGGCAGTGGCGTGTGTGTCTCCGTTCTCTGGGCCTGAGGAAGATGGGCCACTGTCTTCCCAGGGCCCAAAGAAGAGCCAGGGAGAGAAGCGCACCATCGCCGCTTGGCAGTGGCATGTTTGTCTCCCTCTTCTGGGCCCGAGGAAGACAGGCCGCTGTCCCTGGACACAGACCAGCCCCTACAGAGGCCCCAGTCCCGCCTTTCTGCCCCGTCCCTTTGAACTCTGTCTCCACCTCTTTCGGTCCACGACCCTGCCTCTTCTGGCCCCACCAACACTTCCTCCTGGCCCAGCCCTTGCAGCTGGCCCTCAAGGCGGCCCCAGGGCAAAAATGTTTGCCCATGCCTGCTCTATAAGAATAATGTAGTAGATGGAGACAGCCAAATTACAACTGGACAGCCCCACTGTATAACTGAGCTCTGTCCCATTATCTGATCCCCATACCAGATTAATCACATGTAAAGATGATCTTGATTAATAGACCCCACTACTTTCTACTTAGATATGTAATGGTTTTGACTTAGAAAACATATATCCTAAATATGCTTAAAGCAGATGACAGAACAGGGTATTAATATTTAAAACTACAATTCTTTTGGAACAGTTAACATGAAAGTCACATGTAGCAACAGTTAAAACAAGTCAATAATAATAGAAAGAGGTCAGTTCACCATGCATCCTTTCTATGCTTTTGTTCAAACTGTATTGGATTATAAAAATTAGTTACAAAATTAACATATGTAACACTTTACATGAGATGGAGATTTAGTCATTAAACCAATAGAACTTATCTTAGTCTACTCAAATGGGCCTAAATCTGGATCTAATGCCTAAATTCTGCCACATATGGAAAAATAAGTTTGACCAATTTGTTTTCCGTTATGTTTCTTAATTTGGAGTCTAAATATTCTAATACATTGCCACTCTGGTAACGTCTGAGCTTATTTGTTCTTAACATAAAATGTGTGATTATGACCATTTTAGTTTTAAAACGTGTAAAACAACATGACGGAATTGCCATTTTGAAAATATATAAACATGTTTTTAAAAGGTATACTATAAACTGTATCAATTTCAGAGTGTATAACAGCCCAGATGACTCTCTTTCTTTGCAAAACAAATCTTAGTATGTCAATACCATGAATAGTTTTATATAAATTGAACATGACAATAGACTCAGAAACCAGAAAAAGAAAGAAACCTAAAATTCATATTCATCATGCCATCTCATGATCTTTGAATATTCATAGATGACAAGGGGATTTCACAAGTTTGACTGCCTGGGAAATGGAGAACAAACCTCTTCTTACCACATAAATATATGATGCATGTTTGAGTGAATGTGCCTTCAGGTTGCCTGTTGACTTAGGGTGAAAACACAAAAAGGGTGTTCTTAGGCAAAAAATACTCATAGGTGGTTTTGCCAGTTCCTTTCCATTAAATATAGCATACAGTGCTTGGTATTCACTGGCAATCTCCCATCCAGATACTAACCAGGACTGATCCTGCTTAGCTTCCAAGCTCAGACAGGATCTGGTGCCTTTGGGTATACATAATGCTTTAGTAGATGTTAAAGATACATTTTCAACTTGAATAGCCCATTAATTATAAATCTATAATATCCCATTAATTATAAAACTACATTCTGTATTTATTACTTGACACAGGACAGTTACAACTCACACAAATTTACTTGCCAGAAAAGGTACAAAAACAGAGTACGTTGTAAAGAAATGAGAACGGAAAACAAGATTGAACAGGTTTAAACTGTAATCTTAGACTGTACCATAATATGTCACTACTTGGAACTCAAGCCAAACTCAAGTATTTTTAAGGTGTGTATGTATGAGAGGGGGGAAGGGAGGCTGAACGTTAACCACGGAAGTGTCTATCACAGAGCCATTTAGAATGCTTGTTTCCTTGTCAGAAGATGGCACAAAAGCACACTAAACAAAGTATAGGAATATTAATTGAGAAAGGACTCGGTATATTTCCAGACCACTAAAAATGTATAACATGCCCAATATATACTTACAGTTCTTTAATCTCCAGTTTTTCCTGGTTATCTGGACACACCTTTGCAATTTCTGTCTGGGCTACATCTACACTGTAGAAACAATGCAGTTTGACACTACTTTAACTGTGTGGCTTAATGTTATGAGAGCTGTAGTTTTAGAAGGTCTTTAGCCTTCTCTACCAAAGACTGCTGATGCCTCACCAAAGGACAACTTGCCTTCGGGCTGATATGGGCGGGGTATAAATGATGTAAATAAATAAATAAATATTTTTTTTAAAAAACTCCCAGAATTCCATAGCATTTAGCAATGGCAGTTAAAGGTATGACAAACTAAATTAATTTGATATGTACTGTAGGTGCATCTCTAGACTAAATTAGAAACAGTTCCAATCTGTTATAGGCTCTACAATAAGTTCACCCACCCGTTCACCTTGAACCTTTCAACTCCTTCTCATCCCATAAACAATGAGCCAGTCATGCCTTAACAAGTTTTCATAGCATGCAGTACAAACTCTAGGATCAATCTTAGGAGCAATCTTCCCTCCAATGCATTGCCAACCTCCATAACTTAGTTCCTTGTAAAGCCCCACATACTTTTTTTCTGATCACAGATCAACCCTTCATAAACCTATGCATTTTCTTCTCCTTCTGCATGTATTTCCCAGATGATCCCACAATACAATCCAGTACTTTATTGCTAAGACTACTACATACAGGCTAAGCATTCCTTATCCAACATTTCAAAATACCCCCAAATCCAGAATTGTCCAAATTATTAAAAGAAGAATAAAATTCCCTTTGGGCTATGGGGATATACTATCTATGAATCCTATATACATTTTGCAGTTAAGACTTTGGTCCTATGTACAAGGTGGTTCATTATATACATATATCCAAATACAGGTATTCCAAATTCCCCCAAAATCCCCAAAACATGTGGTCCTAAGCATTTTGGATAAGGGAGACTCAACTTGTATACAAACTACAGTATTCAACAGTGTAAATAATGGTTGCACTAACCCTCTAGTCTAGTACACCTCCAAGGGGTTAACACCCACTTCCCAAACATGCATAAAAGAAACACTTATGTCCACAAAGCTCACAATTTGCATACATCCAGAGTTCTGCAGTTCTTCCATACTTTATATGCCAAAGCTCAATGCTATGGGATCATGTGAGTTGTACTTTTACAAGAATTTTAGCCTTCCCTGCCAAAGACTGCTAATGCCTCACCCAAGTAAAGTCCTGGGTTTCCATACCACTGAGCCATGAGTTAAAGTGGTATCAAACTGCATTAGTTCTACAGTGTGGATGCAACCTCTGAATGCCCAGGCCTTCCCTCCAGCCTCCTCACTGCCACGGGTGAAGGGAAAAGGAGATAGGACTCTGAAAGGCACAAAAGGTGCACCTACATTGCAGAATTAGACAAGGATCAGTGCTATGGGATCCTACGAGCTGTAGTTTGGGAAGGCACCAGATTTCTTTGGTAGATAATTTTTGTCAAATTACTACCCCCCTGATCCCACTACACTGAGCCATGGAAGCTAAAGTGGAGTCAAACTGCATTCATTCTGCAGGACTGATGCACCCGAGGATGTTTCTGGTTTGATCAGCAAGGGCAGGATAAATATCAAATGTCACTAGTGAGGGAACTACCAGTACACTAAATTTCTCTCTTCCCCTCCACGCCAATGAGATTCCCACCCTTCACCCGCCTGCTTCTACACTGTATAATGAATGCTGTTTGACCCACTTTTAAGTGCCATGATTCAATGCTATGGGATCCTGAGAACTGTGGTTTGGTGAGACGCTCCCATTCTTTGGATTAGAAGGCTTTGTAAAATGACAGATCCCAGGATTCCATCCCATTGAGCCATGGCAGTACAATTGGTGACATTAAATTGTATGAACTGTAAATGGCGGAGATGTCTGTAGGTAGAAGGAATGCAGACTGACACGACTTGAACTGTCGTGGCTCAACGGTATACACCAGGAGTCCCCAAACTAAGGCCCGGGCTCTGGAAGCAGCCCTCCAAAGCCATTTGCCTGGCCCCCGCTCTAAACTTTAAGTTTGAAATGCCTTGCAGGCAGACAACAACAATCCTTAGTGACTCTCATCTGCCAAAAGCATACAACTCACTGAAATACTGGTAAGCTTATGCTGGTGAAAATTGTACAATTAATTAAAGTTTGTGCACAAACTGTGCCCGTTCCTTGAGAAGCCAGATTTGGCCAGAGTGGTACATGCCTTAGTTACATTCTGTCTGGATTACTGTAACATGCTCTACATGAAGCTGCTTCTGAAGAGTGTTCGGAAACTTCAGTTGGTCCAAAGAGCTGCAGCCAGGTTGCTCACTGTGGCTGGCTACAGGGAGTGGACAACCTTCCTGTGGGAGCAGCTCCACTGGCTGCCAGACTGTTGCCAGGCACAATTCAAAGTGTTGGTTATGACCCTGAAAGCCACAGACAGTTCAGTTCCAGGCTATTTGGCTGAACACATCCCCTTGTACGAACCTGCCTGGGCCCTGAGATCTTCAGGAGAGGTCCTTCTCTCAGTCCCACGTCCATCTCAAGCTTGGTTGATGGGAATGAGAAAGAGGGCTGACTCTGGAACTCCCTGCCCAGGGAAGCCAGAATGGCTGCCTCCCTGTTGTCCTTCCAGTGGCAGGCCAAACCCTTTTTATTCAGACAGGCTTTTAAAGATGAAGGTGTTTAAGACCAATTCAGGGGGTGCTGTGGTTTCTAACTGTTTTGATGGTTTTTATTTGTGAATTGCTTTAGTGCTGCATGTGTTTAATTCTATTTTAATGCTTGCATTTTTGTATATTTTAAATTATATAATAATGCTTTCATGTCAAGGTGCTTTGAGTCCCTTTTGGGGAGATAAAGCGGGGTATAAATAAATATGTTAATAATACGTTTTTATTATTATTCATTTGTTTGTTTTTGCACTACAAATGGAATATATGCAGAGTGCATCCAAAGTCATTTGTGTTTTTTCAAACTACAGTTTGGGGGATGGTGAACTGGCCTTTCAACTTTAAAAAGTCAAGGAACCCCCTTTTCCTGGAATACAGGTGAGGCCCCCAGCACTTTTTGGAAGAAAAGAGTGTTAGTGAATTGCTTTGGCTCCATGATTCTGCAGCACTGCGCCATGGCAGTTCAAGTGGTGTCAAACTGCACTAAGTGTGGGGTTAAAAAAACCTTTGAAAGCTACAACTTCCAGGGTTCCATAGCATGGAGCTGTGACAGTTCAAGCAGGATCAAAGTGCATTAAGCAGTAGAGCAGTAGTTCTCAACCTGTGGGTCCCCAGGTGTTTTGGCTTTCAACTCCCAGAAATCCTAACAGCTGGTAAACTGGCTGGGATTTCTGGGAGCTGTAGGCCAAAATACTTGGGGATCTACAGGTTGAGAACCACTGCTTTAGAAGAAATAGGCGAAGAAGCTTACAGAAGCTTGGGAGTACTCTTGGATCCGTCTCTCCAAATGTCAGCCCAGGCAGATGCAAATGGTCAGGACTGCAAACTAGCAGCTTCAGCTGATCTGCCAGCTGCACCCTTTCCTAGATTTGGAGCAGTGTTTCCCAACCGCTGTGATGCGGCACAGTAGTGTGCCGTAACAGACCTCCTGCTGTGCCGTGAGAAAAGCTCTCTGCCCCCTTCCTTCCCCCCCTCCTGCCGAACTCCTGCTGCTTGGGGGAGGTGGCGAAGAAAAAGAAGAAGGGGCTGGGGCGCCGCCTCCTTCGGCCGTTTCCCCAGCCAGCCTCCAATCCGCCATGACTCTCGCCCCTCGCTCGCTGAAGCCGCGCGGAGCCCCGCCCACTGAAGCCCGTCCACCACTCATGCTCCTCCTCCTCCACGCGGCTTCAGCGAGCAAGGGGCGGGAGTCATGGCGGAGAGTGGCACCGGGGACAGGGACCATGACTTCTGCCCCTCGCTTGCACTGCCCCTTCAAGGCTGGAGAAGCTGTGGGAGAGTTGAAGCTGGGGGATGGGGTGGGGCATGGCGTGGCCTGGCTCCGCCCCTCCCCCAGCTTCAGCTCTCCCACAGCTTCTGCAGCTTTGAGGGGACAGTGCCAAGCCAGCATTGTGCTGGCTCTGCCACCGCTGGCTTGGCACTGCCCCCTCAAGGCTGAAGAAGCTGTGGGAGAGCTGAAGCCGGGGGGAGGGGTCGGGGCATGGCATGGCCTGGCTCATCCCCCTCCCCCGGCTTCGGCACTCCCAGCAGCTGCTCCCAGCAGGCCACCATCCCCCAGCCATTCTTTACTGTGTTAGAGTGTCATTTTGGTTGGTGGTGTGCTCCTGGATTTTTTAAATGTTAAAAGTGTGCCATGGCTCAAAAAAGGTTGGGAAACACTGATTTGGAGGACCTGAAGATGGCAGTGCATGCACTGGTAACCTCAAGGCTGGACTTCTGCATTGTGTTTTAGATTGGGTTACCCCGTACCAAGTTCGGAAACTCCAACTGGTTCAAAATATAGCAGCCAGACTGGTTACAGGGGGTGCGCATATTACACCGATCCTAAACTCACTCCACTGACTGCTAGTTAGTTCCGGGCAAAGTACAAGGTATTGGTTTTGATTTTTAAAGGCTTACATGGTGTCGGTCCAGGCTACCTACAGGATGATGTCACATAACACCTATTCTCCAGCAGCTCCATTGGCTTCCGGTCGAGCACCGGATCACCTTCAAGATGATGGTGTTAACCTTCAAGGCCTTGCATGGTCTGAGGCCGCTGTATCTGAGGGGCCGTCTCTTCCCCTACCAACCCCAGAGGTCACTTCGATCTGAACAAATGAATCTCCTGGAAGTGCCAACCTTTAAATCAATTTTCCTCATATCAACCCGGTGCAGAACCTTTTCTGTAGTAGCGCCGTCTATCTGGAACACCCTTCCAAGTGATGTGCGGGCCTTGCATGATCTATTCTCTTTCCGCAAGGCCTGCAAGACCCACCTTTTCCAGCTAGCCTTTGATCGCTAAGCTGGAAAATCTTTATTGGTCTAGTTTAATATGTTGTTTTTACTCCTGTGATGCTTTTATATGTTTGTAAGCCGCTCCGAGCCCTCGGAGAGTGGCGGCGTACAAGTCCAAATAATAAATAAATAATGACCTTCTCCTGCATAATCCACCTCCCACACTTGGGCCTTCTGCTCCAACTAGCCACAACCCAGTCGGTAACCCCCATCCAGAGGACTGTTTCATCGGCCACCCCAAGGCTGTGGAGTGGCCTACAGGTCGAGCTCTGACAGTTAAATCAGCTGTCGGAATTTAAGACACAAATCAAGACCTGTCTCTTCCTGCAGGCCAGGTAGGTGGGAAGACGCCATCAAAGCACTCCCGACAGATGGCCATGCAGCCTCATAGACATTAGCAGGTTCATGATGGGGGGCACCATCAAAGCACTCCCGACAGATGGCCATGCAGCCTCATAGACATTCGCAGGTTCATGACGGGGGCACCATCAGAGCACTCCCGACAGATGGCCATGCAGCCTCATAGACATTAGCAGGTTCATGATGGGGGCACCATCAATGCACTCCCGACAGATGGCCATGCAGCCTCATAGACATTAGTAGGTTCATGACGGGGGCACCATCAGAGCACTCCCGACAGATGGCCATGCAGCCTCATAGACATTCGCAGGCTCATGATGGGGGGCACCATCAAAGCACTCCCGACAGATGGCCATGCAGCCTCATAGACATTCGCAGGTTCATGATGGGGGGCACCATCAAAGCACTCCCGACAGATGGCCATGCAGCCTCATAGACATTAGCAGGTTCATGATGGGGGGCACCATCAAAGCACTCCCGACAGATGGCCATGCAGCCTCATAGACATTCGCAGGCTCATGATGGGGGGCACCATCAAAGCACTCCCGACAGATGGCCATGCAGCCTCATAGACATTCGCAGGCTCATGATAAATAAGGCCAGCCTATCCCCATTTGGTCAGGCAAGGGAAAAACACCATCAAAGCATTCCCGGCAGATGGCCATCCAACCTCATAGACATTAGTAGGTTCATGATAAATAAGGCCATTCTAACCCCAGGCCAGACAGTCTTTAAACATGCATTTTGATCTCTGTTTTGTCTGTTTTAATATATATTTGTAAATATATATATATATTTCCTTTTATGGAGGTACGTTTTAGTGTGTGTGTGTGTGTATTTGTAGTGTTTGTGTATTTCAATTGTTTTGTAGCCCGCCTGGAGACAGGGCGCCAAGAGGAGAGGCGGGTAAGAAATAAAATAATAATAATTGATGATGATTATTGTTGTGATTCCTGGTTCCACTTCCCCTTGAGGCCTGAGGAGACCTTCCCTGCTCCTCCTCCCACCTGCCTCGCCTTCTGGAAGGAGGAGGAGGAGGAGAGGCCTGGGCCTCCTCAGCGCCTCCCTGCGCCTGAGGCCTAGCTGGCTCGCTCAGCCTCCGACTGCGGCCTTCCCTCCCTCCCTCCCTCGCGCTGCTTCTCCCTCCCCGCCTCCTGCCCCTCACCCTTGAGGACGTTGCTGTAGATGGTGGCGCGGAAGTCCTCGCGCGCGGAGCGGTCCCAGTCCTCCCCGTGGATGATGCGCATCTGCTTGAGGAAGGTGCTCTTGCCGCTCTCGCCGGCGCCCAGCAGCAGGATCTTGACCAGGCGCTTGACGTAGGTCTTCTCGCGGTAGAGGCACTTGTCGATCTCTTTGGACTTGCGCTGCTGCTCGGCCTCGCTGCTGTTCAGCAGGCAGCTCGGGAAGCACGCCGACAGCGAGGACCGCGACGGCAGGAAATCCGCCATCTTAGCGAGCACTGCCAACCAGGGAGCGGCCGCCGCGGCCCGGGCCGCTCTGCGCCTGCGCACGCCGCGCGCGCGCTCTCTCTCTCTCTCTCGCGCGCGCTCTCTCTCCCCACACACACACACACCCCTCCTCCTTCTCCTCCGCTCTCCTCTCCTCCCTTTGCTCGGCGTCACGTGACGGCCGGCCAATGAAGAGCCGCGGAGATCCTTGCCCTCGCGCCGTCGTGGCCCCGCCCAGCCCACTCTGCCCTACTGCACTTCCCCACGCCCGCGCGCTCGCTCGTAGTCTTTATTGGCGCATGCGCGAAAGTGGTTCTGTCTTTTCACAGGGAGCGTTCCCGCTTTCCTTGATAGGCAAGGGCTCCTTTGCGTTTGAGAAGTGGTTTCTGAGGGCCCTTCCGCACACAACTGAATACAATCCCACGTTATTGGCTTTGAACTGGAATATATGGCAGTGTGGACTCAGCAAAGCCGATATTGTGGGGCTTTTTGCCTTGAAATTCTGGGTTATTGCTTAATTATTATGATTGATGTTTAATTGTGGTTTTATTATTGTAACTGGTCTGTTTTGGCATCCTGTTGCTGCCTAATGTAAGGCATTGGATTTGGCCATCTGTGTAAACCGCTTTGAGTCCCCCCAGGGGTGAGAAAAGCGGTATATAAATACTGTAAAAAAATAATAAATACATTATATGGCTTTGGGCCCTTCCACGCAGCCCTATATCCCAGAATATCAAGGCGGAAAATCCCACAACATCTGCTTTAAGAACATAAGAAGAGCCATGCTGAATCGGACCTCAGCCCATCTAGTCCAGCATTCTGTATCACACAGTGGCCCACCAGTTGTACACAGTGATCTCGAGCAGAAGGGATGGCAAAACCCTGACCTGCTCCCGACCCCCCACAACCAGTACCCAGGGAAATCCTGCCTACCTCAACCAACTCCGAGGTGGCACTTGAATGTCCTTTTCAGTAACTACCGATACACTTGGTATCCATGAATCTGTCTAATCCTGCCTTGAAGTTGTTCAGGCTGACAGCTGTCACAACCTCTTCTGGAAGTGAGTTCCATAACCCAATGACCCTCTGGGTGAAGAAATATTTCCCTTTATTAGTCCTAATTTTCCTACCTTGGAGCTTCAGGGAGTGCCCTCTAGTCCTAGTGTTTTGTGACAAAGAAAATATTTTTTCTTTATTCACCTTTTCTATCCCATGCATGATTTTATACACTTCGATCAAGTCACCTCTTAAACGCCGTCTTTCAAGGCTGAAAAGACCAAGGCGTTGCAACCTGGTTTCATAAGGGAGCCGCTCCATCCCTTGGATCATTCTTGTTGCCCTTTTCTGTACCTTTTCCAGTTCCGTTATATCCTTCTTGAGGTGCGGAGACCAGAATTGTACACAGTACCCCAAATGTGGCCTTACCATCGAATTGTAGAGAGGTAATACAACATTTGCTGACCTATTTTCGATTCCCTTCCTGATCATGCCTAGCATAGAATTTGCTTTTTTCACTGCTGCTGCGCACTGGGTTGACATCTTCATTGAGCTGTCCACCAAAACCCCAAGATCCCTTTCCTGGTTTGTCTCGGAAAGCTTTGACCCCATCAATTTGTAGGTGTAGTTGGGGTTCTTTGCCCCGATGTGCATGACTTTACACTTGTTTAGGTTAAAATGCATTTGCCACTTTGTTGCCCATTCACTCAATTTCGAGAGATCTTTCTGGAGCTCTTTACAATCAGTTTCATTTTTAACTACCCTGAACAATTTAGTGTCGTCTGCAAACTTTGCTACCTCAGAATTCACTCCTACGTCCAGATCATTAATGAATAAATTAAAAGTAACGGACCCAAAACTGAACCTTGGGGTACGCCACTTCTCACCTCTTTCCACCCAGAGAAATGTCCGTTTATTACCACCCTTTGTTTCCTACAGTTTAGCCAGGTTCCAATCCAGGACAAGACCTGTCCCCTGATTCCATGGCTGAAGAGCTTATTTAGGAGCCTTTGGTGAGGGACTTTGTCAAAAGCCTTTTGAAAGTCAAGGTAAACAATATCAATTGGGTCCCCTTTATCTATGTGTTTATTTACACCCTCAAAGAATTGTAACAAGTTAGTAAGACATGATTTGCCTTTGCAGAAACCATGTTGATTTTCCTTCAGCAATGCCTGTTCTTCTATGTGCCTAGTAATTTTTTCTTTAATAATGGTTTCCATCACTTTGCCTGGAACTGAGGTTAAACTGACTGGTCTATAATTTCCTGGATCACCTCTGGATCCTTTCTTGAAGATCGGTGTTACATTTGCCTCCCTCCAGTTCTCGGGTACAGTGCCTGATCTTAGAGAAAGGTTATATATCTTAGCTAGAAGTTCAGCAATTTCACACTTGAGTTCCTTAAGAACTCTGGGGTGGATGCCGTCTGGACCTGGTGATTTGTTGACATTTAGTTTAGTAAGGCATGTGAGAACATCCTCCTTGTTTATCTCTATCTGTTTTAATTCTTTTAATTCCCTCCCTGAAAAACTGACTCAGCTGCAGGCATATGTTGTCTGTCCTCCTGTGTGAAAACGGAGGCAAAGAAGTCATTTAGCTGCTCTGAACTGGGTTATCTGAGTCCACACTCAGATAATGTGGGATTTCCTGCCTTCATATTCTGGGATATAGGGCTGTGCGGAAGGGCCTTGAATCTCACAAAACGGGGGTCTCCGGATGGATTCAGTTACACTTGCCACTCTACTCCCCTTGCTTTCATCTTGTAATTTACTTCCATTTTACCAAACCAGGAGCTATTAAAGCAGCGAATCTATTATTTATTTATTATTATTTACAACATTTCTATCCCGCTCTTCTCAATCCCCTGTGACAGACTGTATTTTGTGATTGCCATTGGAGTGATGTCCCAGAAAAAACAAAGTTCTTGCAGTTTAGTAGACTTTTTCCATGTTTTTGTGATAGAACCAATTAGGGGATGATGTGTTGTGTATAACCCAGGAACAAAAGTCATGCTACATAGTGTAATGGGACTTCAATCAATCAATCAAAACTTTATTACGGTCACAGACCAGCACAAAGTGGGCACAAGCGCCCTAAGTGTAATGGGACTTGAGCATACATGGATTTTGGTGGAGCTGGAACCAAACCCTAATGGATACCAAGGATCCATTTTAGCAATAAAGGAGTCCTAGGCCCCTTCCCACATTATCTGATTTGAACTGGAATATGTGGCAGTGTGGACTCAGATAATCCAGTTCAAAGCAGATATTTTGAGACTTTCTCCCTTGATATTCTGGGATATAGGCCCTTAGAACCCCCTTACACTGCCATATAATCCAAAACAGATAATCTGGATTTTATGTGGCAGTGTAGAAGGGACCTTAGGGTGCATCTAGGGGCCTTTCCACACAGCCCTATATCCCAGAATATCAAGGCAGAAAATCCCACAATATCTGTTTTGAACTGGGTTATCTGAGTCCACACTCAGATAATGCGGGATTCTCTGCCTTGATATTCTGGGATATTGGGCTGTGTGGAAGGGCCCAATATCTGCTTTGAACTGGGTTATCAGAGTCTACTCTGCCATATATCCCAGTTTAAAACAGATAATTTGGGATTTTTTTCCAGCTGTGTGGAAGGGGACTTATGTAATGATCGTATATTTGTAATGATTGTATATTTATGCCATTGTTTTTAATGGTTTTAATTGTTTATATGATGTTTGAGCATTGAATTTTTGCTACTGTATACTGCTTTGAGTCGCCCGAAGGGCTGAGAAAAGCGGTATATAAATTGAGTAAATAAATAAATATAATATGTTGCAGATTTAATGCAGGTTGACACCACTTGAACTGCCATGCTTCATTGCTATGGGAGTTGTAGATTTACAAAGTCTTTAGCCTTGTCTGCCAATCGTAGCTTGGGCCTCATGAACCCACAACTCCCAGGATTCCATAGCATTAAGTCATGGCAGTTAAAGTGGTGTCAAACTGAATTAATTCTACAGTGTAGATGCACCCTTAGGAAAGATAGGGGAACTACTATCTAACATCCACCTACTGTTACCTGCCACCTGAGGCAGCTACTTCAGTTTAACTTACTGCCAGCTCTATGTCATTTTCAGCAAATGGCATCTAATGGGAATTCCCTTCCCACCAGAGCGCTGCTCAGGTCTTGTTGCCGAACAATTTAGAACAGCCTGGCCCATAGGGGGATTTCAGCAGAACCCCTGGTGAGTTTTTTAAAACAATCTAAAAATCCCTTTCCCAAATGATCTCACCAAAGGAGTCCGGAAGAAGATGCCACTGAAGTTTTTTTAATTTTTGTCAGCCAAGGAGGATGACAACTGCAGATATCCTTGTCGCAAAGCAGTCATAAAGTTACATTGAAATTACATGCCATTTTATAAGGTTACAGATTCAAATTTCCCACTTCCCGCCCCCAGACCAGCTTTGTGTTGATTGGATGGAATTGCTGGGGCAGATGTAGTTTAATCCAATCGTGAAACAGTGCCACTGCTGTTCTGGCGAAGGGGGAGCGAGAGGCAGGAATGTGTTCAAAACAAAGCAGCTGGAGTTTCCTTGATTAGATTTTGTCCATATGTTAATGAAATCCAAGCCCCTGACCTTTCGGGTCAGAGAAAAGTCTTTTGTTCTTCTGTGGGAAATGGGAGCTGTCCTTAATGGCCCCTTCCTGTGGACAAGAGGCCAATACAGATATTTCCATGAGAGTTTCAGTCTTTTGAATAGTAAACAAGTGAAAAAACTGTAGCCATATGCCAGTTTCCAAGGCTGCCAGAGGTGACCATTTATGAAATATAAAAAAATTATGCCATTTATCCTTCATTGGGAAGAGGGAATGAAACTTCAAGGCTCTTCCCCCTGAGAGATAAGGGGTCTTCGTTGAGAAAACAAAAACAGCCTTTTGTTTTCTACACCAGAAAAGCCCTATTATCATGCAAATGAGTCTAGTGGAGGGGTGATTGAATCACAAACTTTGCAGCTGGCAAGCCTTGCCCAAGGCTAAAGGTAAACAGTGGCACTTTCATATTTTTAAAATTACATACATGGGGAAAACATGAGGGGAGATACATTGGGGTTTATGGGGAAAATATACCATCCTGATCACCCCTGCCTACCCACCAGAAAGACACACCATTTATTAGATTCATAAAAGATAGTCCCAAGAGAAAGGGGTCCTAGACAAAGGAAAAATGTCTTTGGGAATGAGCAAAAGTCCATAAGAGTAATGCAAAAGGAAAATAACTGTGTGTATTGATAAAGTGTGGGTTACAGGGGCATTGCCATGTGGGACCATGGGGCCATGGGAAAAGCCTTAGGTTCCCATGTGGGGGACAGATAGGGGATTATGGGATCACTTCGAGTCTGGTGTTCTTGAGAAAACTATGAATCCTTTGGTTTTAAACTGTCTTCTACAGAGCCCAAGAGAAGGGGGGGGGGTCACCTCCGATATCAGTCTGAGCATCTGTCAGTAAGCCTACAGATAGTACACCGTGGGCTCTTCCACTCAGCCCTATGACCCAGAATATCAAGGCAGAATAACCACAATATCTACTTTGAACTGGATTATCTAAGTCCACTCTGCCATATATCCCAGTTAAAAGCAGATAATGTGGGATTTTATTCAGCTGTGTGGAAGGGGCCTGTGATAATAAAGAATTGGCTGCATGTTGGGTCCATTTGGCTCGATTATAAGATCTTTCTGTTGGCAGTAGTAGAGGCTGATATTGTTCCGTTATGTGAATTTCCTGCGAGAAGGAGTTCAATTGAAGAGACACTGGGAGATGGTCGCTCTCAAGTTTGGGCATAACTTTTAGGGATTTAGCATAAGGGAGGAAATCCCTTGAAATGGCTATGTAATCAATAGCGCTCATTTTTGTGCCTGAAAGAAAGGTGAATTCGGCTGGATGGTCACCCTCCAGCACCCCATTTAAAATGCAGAGATTTAGCCTATAAGCTGTTTTGGCAAGACATAAGCCCGCAAAATTTGATTTTGGGTCTTTGGACACATGGTAAGGGACAGGTCCCTCATCCTCACTGATTGGACCATGGCTTTTAAAGTACCCGGGGCGCAGTGAAAGATGTTATTCCACCCTGCTGCTTTCGGACTCTAACACTGCAATGACCTACAGTGTTGCTAAGTTCTGTGCTGCTGCCCTTAATATCAGACGGGTGATGATTGACATCGTAAGGCAACAATATCCTGTCTTTTAAAACATATTTTTATACTGATTTATAGTCTGATTTTAAATAACTGTTTACTGGGGAGTTGTCCTTCTCCTCTTAGGGCGCTTGTGCCCGCTTTGTGCTGGTCTGTGACCGTAATAAAGTTTTGATTGATTGATTGGCTGCATGTTGCTTATCTTTATTGACTGCTCTTTTAGGTGTGGCTTCTTTGTGATCCATGTCGGAATCAAAATAAGTCTTATATACAGATCGGTATGTATATATGTACGTGTAGGTGTGTGTATTATATTTTAATTGCACATACATAGTGTGTGTAGCTGAAAAAGCCTCCTTTGACTGGGGCCATCTGGTTCAGAATATACTACCAAAGAAAGTCAGAATATGAGCAATGGTTTGTTTTTGTTTTAACTGCAAGCAGGCAACCTGTTCACAGTTTCTAATCCTTGAGCTCATCACTCAGAAGAAGAAAAGAGAAGGAATTCTTCCCCAATGTTTTGCTGGTTACAGATTTCTGTAATTTTATGCTTAGGAGAACGGGCTCCCCCTAGTGTGGGCAAGTGGGAAAGACACCCCAAGCCCATGCAAATTAGACCTCAGCTTCGCTTCCTGATTGGCTGCGATGCACCGGTGCCCAATTCCACCGCTTGCCTTTATTCCGAGGAGTTGGAGAGTAAGGCAGTTCTCAGGAAATCACCAACAGCAGCTCAAGCTCACCTTCTTCTTCTTGGCCATTGGTTAAGCCTATTTTTATTTTAATAATAATAATATTTTTGTGATTTGAAGCAAGGGCACCATGACCATCCGACGTGGAGATCAAGGGCAGCGTTACAGGCCAAGAATGGCATTCCTGAAAAAGGTAATTCTTTTCTTATTTTCAGAATCTGATTGACAATTGTATTCAAGAGACAGCCATGTTTTCAAGACAAGGGATGACATTGTTATGATTATTTTAGAGTTTTCAGCAGTTTTTTTAAATAAAAAAAGTCTTATGGTTTCATTAATTTATTTTTCAAAAGCTGTGCCTTTCTGTTTCTTCTTTTCCTATTCTTTGCTACAGAACACTTGGACCCAATTCTCTTATTTTCTATGGCACCTCCAGAGGAAAACAACCTGTTACATAGCCTTCCTCTTGGGCAGCAGAGCTGTATTATTTCAGTCCCAGCCTTTCCATTCTACTTGAGCTCTCATTTATGGCTGCTTAGTGTATTTTGACCATATATAGCAAAAAGCAGACACTTGTATATTTGGGTGAATAATCCACAATGTCTAGTTCCTTCCAAGGCTGTATTCACAGCCTCTCAAACATTTTAATATACCCACTTCATAAGTGAGGGGGGAAAATCCTATGATTCAGAAGTAACTAACTTGCAATGCATTATCTTGCTTATTTATTTAGCAAATACTTGCCAAAGCCAAGTATTTTGTAATGCTGTTTATCAGAAAATGCATTATTAATTAATTAATTATTGTTGTTGTTATTATCTTTGGGTTGCTGTAAGTTTTCCAGGCAATATGACCATGTTTCAGAAGCATTCTCTCTTGGTGTTTCGCCCACATCTATGGCAGAGGTTTGTTCAGAGGTCTGTTGGAAACCGGGAAAATGGGGTTTATATATCTCTGCAATGTCCAGATTGAGAGAAAGGACTCTTGTCTGCTTGAGGCAAGTGTAAATGTTGCAATTGGCCACCTTGATTAGCACTGAATGGCCTTGCAGCTTCAAAGCCTGGTTGCTTCCTGCTTGGGAGAATCCATTGTTGGGAGGTGTTCGCTGGCCAAGGTTGTTTCGTGTCAGGAATTCCCCTGTTCTTTGAGTGTTGCTCTTTATTTGCTGTCCTGATTTTAGAGTTTTTAAATACTAGTAGCTATTTTTTTTAGTTCATTTTCATGGATTCCTCCTTTCTCTTGAAATTGTGCACATGGGTTGCTGCAGTACCGTAGCCAGGATTTTGATTCCGGGTAGGGGGGGGGGTAGGGTTGGGGGAGGGCTGAGTTTGATTCGGGGGCGGGGGGCAGAGCCTGAGTGAGAGAGGATCTACCCTAGCAAACCTTTTGTTTCATTATCCCAATACCCCCATGCGTATGGGACATACTGAGCATGGTGATCAGATCATGATATGAATACACATAACAGTTTAAATAATGTACCAGTAAGACCTCGTGGATGACCTTGAGAATTTGGGGTGGGGGGGTGAAGCCCCACAACCCCCCCCACCCCCACCCCAGCTACGGGCCTGGGTTGCTGTATGGCCATGTTCTGGAACATGGCCATACAGCCTGGAAAACTCACAGCAACTCTGATTCTGGCCATGAAAAACTTCGACAACACATTGTCCACATGCTTGTGGATTTAAATGGCTTCTCTGTGCGGCCTGACAATGTGGTTGTTAAAGTGGTCCAGCATTTCTGTGTTCCCCAATAATATGCTGTGTCCAGGTTGGTTCATCAGGTGCTCTGCTATGGCTAGCTTCTCAGGTTGCAGTCTGCAGCACCTTTCATTTCCCTTGAAAAATGAAACAAGGTGAGAAATGAAACAAGCCCAGAAAAATCACAGTAACCCAGTGATTCTGGCCATGAAAGCCTTCGACAACACATGTGTAGTCTTTGTTTCCTCAATTTATGAATGGCCTTGTTAGAAAATGAATAGCTGGGTAATGGGACCTCTGGATTGGGATAGACTACAACTCCCATCATCCTCTATCTCTCTCCCCCCCCCAAACAATTATTTTAAGTTGGATCATGAAGGGGATAATATGTACAAAGCTTTGTCAAGATACATCAAGCTTTGTAGGAGTCTTCCTGCATCAAACATCTATCCATCTATAGATTTTTTCACTTTTATTGTATAGATAGATAGATCGATAGATCAGAGTTTCTCAACCCGGGGGTCGGGACCCCTGGAGAGGTTATGAGGGGGTGTTACAGGCATTGCCAAAGACCATCAGAAAACACTGTATGTTTGTTGGTCATGTGAGTTTTGTGTACCAAGATTAGTTCAATTCCATCATTGGTGGAGTTCAGAATGCTCTTTGATTGTCTCTCTCAGCATTACTTGTGAATGAAGATTCTTAGGAAGGACTCAGTCCACGCTTCTTACAAGCGCGTTGATGACTAAAAAGGCCAATCTGAGATAGGCAAGTTCGGTTGCAGAAAGCACAGCAGAAAGTCTCCTTGGTTGTTGAGACCCGTTCGACGTGTCTTCTCGAAAGAGGCCGCAGCATTGTGGATAGTACGTCTCCATGCCTCCCGATGTGAGGCCAGGGTGGACCATTGTTGGTGATCAATCTGGCTGACCCTGAGATGTTGCTCCAGGGAGTCCTTATATCTCTTTTTGGGGGCGCCTCTCTTGCGCTAACCCGTGGCGAGTTCACCGTAGAGTAGTATCTTTGGGAGGCGGTGGTCCTCCATCCTAGAGATGTGCCCTGCTCAGCGCAGCTGTGTTCTCAATAGCATGGCCTCACTGCTGGTGATCCCTGCTTGCTCAAAGACAGCAACATTAGTCACATAGTTGGTTCAGTGTGTATTTAGGATTGTGCGAAGACAGCGCTGATGAAAGCGTTCGAGGAGTCGTAGGTGTTGGCGATAGGGGACCCATGTTTCAGACCCATAGAGAATAAACAGTACGATAGCTCTGTACACACTGATTGTAAGTGAATTATAGATCCCAGCAACTACAACTCTTGAGTGACAAAATCAATCCCATCCCCTAACCCCACCATAGTCAAATTTGGGCATATCGGGTATTTGTGCCAAATTTGGTCCAGTGAATAAAAATAATCCTGCATATCGGATATTTACATTATTATTAACAGCAACAAAATTACAGTTAGCAATGAAAATAATGTTATGGTTGGGGGCCACCACAACATGAAAAACTGTATCAAGGGGTTGCAGTATTAGTAAAGTTGAGAAACACTAATATAGATAGATGTGCATTCTTAAGTACCTGCTGATGTACTATATTACAATGCATCCGCAGGTATAGCTATCTGCCAGTTCCCAAGCTTATCTGAAAAGAGTGCATATGCTTCTATAAATGGTTTAAGATTGCAGACAACATCTGATGATATAACCATATTTGGAATTAGTTGTTTTTCTCTTTTCTTTCTGTTTTGCTTTACTGAAACCATGGACAGAAGAGCATTATGGTAGAGCTAGTAAGTGAAAAGATGTTAAGCAGACAAGGTATTAACCTAGCTTTTCTCCTGTTGGGTGTTCTGCCTTCCTTGAATAGGGCTTATCCTGGTGAATAGAATTAGTTGGAATTCCCAGTGACATATGCAAGCTGCCTAGAAAGGGATTGGGTGGACTAGCACAGCAGAGGCACACATTCACATCACCAATGTTTGAGCTGTGCATCAAAATAGAAGGCGGCAGAAGGAAAACAAGTGGAAAGGAAAGCAACAGGAGAGGGAAATTACTCTGAGTCACAATGTTTATTGTAAATCGCTGGCGCTTGTATTTTTCATGCTCAAAAATGAACATCACAATATTTTTTTTGGAACTGCTTGTTCCCCCTGCCTACAGAAATATGTATTTGAAAGAGCAGCTTGGGCATATCCTCCTTTTTAAAAGCAAGAAGGTGTCTAACGAAGGAAGGAAAAATCAGCTCATGAAATGCTTTCCACTTGAATAAACTCAAAAATTATATACTGGGAGACGAATGGGATTTTGTTTCCAGAGGTTAGAGACGATATGATTGTCTCACAATTTACTTGTAAAAGAAATACCATTATGTAATGCCAGGTTTATGGAAAATATCCAAAAGTACCGGTAGTGAAGATGGGGGGCTGGTAGAGATCCCCATCTTCCTTGTAATATTTAAAACAACATTGGCTAGTTCTCCATTTTAGCTCTCATAGCATTTACTGCAACAAATTAGCTTTCGTTACTGATAATGTGGGATTTCCTGCCTTGATATCCTGGGATATAGGGCTGTGTGGAAGGGCCCCAGGATTCAACATCCCACTCAGTTGTGGAAACTCACTGTGTGGCCTGGGAAAGTCACACTCTCTCGGCCTCAGGGTAGACAAAGGGCCCTTCCACACAGCCCTATATCCCAGAATATCAAGGCAGAAAATCCCTGAGTGTGGACTCAGATAAACCAGTTCAAAGCAGATGTTGTGGGATTTTCTGCCTTGATATTCTCGGATATAGAGCTGTGTGGAAGGGCCCAAAATCAAAACTTCTTTGAACAAATTGTGTCAAGAAGACCCCATGATAGGTTCCTTGGAAGGTCAGCGTAAGTAAACAACAAAAAAACTTGAGGGCACACAGGAGCCCTGCTTCCAAAAGTTAAGTAGTAGTGTTACCAATCTCTGCAGAAAGTGGGGAGGGGGGGGGGAGGTGCTCACAATGAATTGGTCCTATATACAGGCAGCCCCGAGTTAAGAACAAGATAGCTTCTTTAGGTTTGTTCTTAAGTTGAATTTATGTGTAAGTGTACTTCCATACACACACACACACACACACACACAGTGTATATATAATACACACATATACACACACGCATGCATACTTTGGGTAGCCCTAAATGGTTTTGGCACAGCTTACCTGTTCAAACGCATTTTCCCCCTATGAACAATCCTGGGCACTAAGACCTTCTGGGGGATCCTACTCTTGGTCTCACCTTCTTCACAGGTGTGGCTGATGGGGATGAGGGACAAGGCCTTCTCAGTGCTGGCCCCTTGCCTGTGGAACTCCCTTTCCAGTGACATCAGATCGACCCTTTCCTCCTATCCTTTAGAAAACAAGTTAAAACCTGGC
The DNA here is from genome assembly GCA_030556195.1 of Anolis apletophallus. NCBI lineage: Eukaryota > Metazoa > Chordata > Lepidosauria > Squamata > Anolidae > Anolis > Anolis apletophallus. The sequence goes on along the minus strand of JARBWK010000001.1, from coordinate 163,912,040 downwards.
TATAGATCCAAGCCACAGCTACGAAGTGAATGGCAATGTGATTGGAACGGCTTCTGGATTATGATTTTTAGTCTATGTGTAATCGAACAGTTTATATATTTATATGTTAGTATTTTATGATTTTCATGGTTTAACACACAATGTATATTATGTTTTGTTTGTCTTATGTTAATGTGGAATTAAATTATTGCCAATTTGGAACCCGCTTTGCATCCCCATCGGGATTGAGATAGAATGGAGTCAAAATACAGTAAATGAATAAAATAAATAGGGAATGATGACCATCCCTGTAGGCCTATGTAGAGGGCGTTACAGTAGTCCAGTCTCGAGATGACCGTCGCCTGGATCACCATAGCCAGATTGCCTCTGGACAAGTAGGGAGCCAGCCGCCTAGCCTGTTGCAGATGGAAAAATGTGGTCTTGCATACTGTGGAGATTAGCAGCTCCATCGATAGCAACGAGTCCAAATGGACCCCCAGGCTCTTTACAGAGGACGACGGGCTTAGAGGCTCGCCGTCCAGGGTAGGCAGCCGGCATCCACTCAGTCCAGGGCGACCCAGCCATAGATCTCCGTCTTCGACGGGTTAACCTTCAACCGCCTAGCCCGCAGCCATCCAGTCACGGCTTCAAGGCATTGATGGAAACAATTGGGTACGGTGTCCGGCCTGCCATCCATTCTCAGCACCAGCTGGGTGTCATCAGCGTACTGATGACACTCCAGATCGAAGTCGTGAACCAGCTGGGCCAGTGGGCGCATGTAAATGTTGAACAATAGATGTTGAACAATGTTTTAGACATTGGTGGTAGCATGGCAAGAAGTGTCCAGTCTTTTCTCTTACAAAAATCTCCAAGTAACAATTGCTGCCATGTGGAGCAATTCAAATCAAGCTTCAGTTTGTTAGTTATATTTTGGAGACTAGCTTTTTAAGGCATTGTTCATCCCTGAGAATAAAATAACACCCGTGTGAGCACGTCCCCTGTTTCTGTGTATGCTCAAACATACCAAAACAGACATAAAGCACTGGGAGGAGGAAGTCTCCAAACCAGAAGTGAGATTTCCATTAGAGATTACCCAGTGAACCATATCTATTGCGTCACATATTTAGAGTGCATCTACTCTACAGAATTAATTCAGTTTGACACTACTTTAACTGCCATGACTCCATGCTATTTGATCTTGGGAGCTGTCGTTAGTGAGGCACCAACCCTCTTTGGCAAGGAAGGCTACAGATCTTGGAAAATTACAGCTCCCAGGAGTCCATAACATTGAGCCACGGTAGTTAAAGTCATGTCAAACTGCATTAATTATATAATGTAGATACACTAAATTGAAGTCAACACAGCTGTTGCCACTACAGTCCTGTGGCTTAGTAGATGAGACCAGAAGGACAAACCCATTTAGGCCTGGTATATGATCATAATTAGTGAAGTAGCTGGATTTTTGTGGTAAGGGGAAAAAGAGATGGCAGGTAAATATAAGAGGATTACAAAGGGAAGATGGAAATATTTGCATAAGCGAGACAGCAGTGGGCAATAAAAACTGTCAGGAAGCACTCTGAAAATTGGAAACAATTTGTGACTTTCCATACAACAGTTTCCGAGTCCTCATTGGGAGCATCCTTTTGTAAAATACATTACAGTTGCCAATCCTGCAGATTACAGAAGCATGGATAAATGTGACAAGATTCCTTAGCCTGAAAAAAGAAGCTTTTAGATTCAAATGCATTTTTCAAAAAACACTCTTGGGCTTTGTGTCCAAATTTAGTTGCCTGTTCATATAGGCTGAGTGTGACAAACTTTCATGAATATTGGGATTTTCAGTAATTAGTGACAGAGTTTAAAAGTTTCCTGTGTTTGTATTGATTCATGCTGTCCTTTGGTTGAGGCTGATAAAAATATATTTTATTTATATAGTAGTGTATATACCCGGTGTGGACTCGGAGCCCTTCCACACAGCCATATAACCCGAATATCAAGACAGAAAATAACACAAAATCTGCTTTGAACTGCCCTCAAACCTTTCCCCTTTACTTTCCCTCCCTCCCTTCTTATTTCTTCCTTCCCTCTTCCTTCCTTTTTTTTCCTTTTTCCTTCTTTCCCTCTTTTTGTTCATACACATCACCTAGCAGTGGACGAGCTGCTTCACTACTTTCCTTTCCATTGACATCACATAGGGCCACTTTACCTATCAACAGCCAATCCTTCACCTAGCCATAGTCGATCTACTTTGATCCTTTTATTTCCCTCTGCTCTGGGACCAAAAGGGGTGATTCTTTTCGTTCAATCCCCCTAATTATTTTAAGTTGAATAAGGAAGAGTATGTCTGCCAAGTTTGGTTCAGATCCATCAAGCCATGTAAGAGCCTTTGTTGTTTTTCAAGTGGACATACATGTATGCACGAATACTTTTGACTTTGAGAGATATATATATATGTGTGTGTGTGTGTGTGTGTGTGTGTGAATGTTTGTATATATGTATGTATGCATACAGATATGTGGCAGATTTTTGATTGGCTCCCACTGTGGTAGAATTTGCATATGGTCTCTGAGTGGACAGCCTCAGCATTCTAACATTCTTAGGTGGCAGACAGAGGGGATTGGTTGCCATTGTGGTATAATTTGCATATAGTCTCTGTTTGGCCACTGTCAACATTCCAACATTCTTAAGAGACAGGGGAAAAGAAAAGGCCTCACAAACCAGGCCCAAAATTGACAGTAAAGCTTCATTAACTTGATTTTCCTGACTATGCCTCAGTTAATGGGCTATTGTGTATGGCCTGAATTGGCAGTAACCAACCTTGGCACACAGAGTCCCTATGACCCATGCTACATTCTACTGCAGTTTGCAGGAGGGTGGACCACAGATGATGGGACTTGAAGTACCTTTACTCATTTCCCGAGAGTGCTGCGACCCTCATCCAATGACGGATCAAGACCAAACTTGGCACACAGAACCCCCATGACCCATTCTACATCCTGGTGCAGTTTGGAGGAGGATGGACCATGGATGATAGGACTTGAAGTCCCTCCACTCACTTCATGAGACCACTGCCAACTTCATCCAATGACTGATCAATACATCCTGGTGCGGTTTGGAGAAGGATGGAACATGGATGATGGGACTTGCAGTACCTTCACTCACTTCCCGAGACCACTGCAAGCCACATTAACAACTGATGAAGACCAACTTTGGCACACAATGCCTTTCTCAAATTACCCAGGCACCGCCGGGTCCCCAAGCACACACACACACCTACATGTAGACTTGTTTATTTATTTTGCCTTTTTCTAAGACAAAAAGGTGGTTCAGGACAAATTTGCAACTTCAATAAAATACAGGAAATTATAAATGTTGAATTATGAATTCATTTCAAACGGGCCTGTCCAACAGGCGGCCCGCGGGCTGCACAGGGCCCGCCAGCCCCTTGGATGCGGCCCCCTACCCTCCTGCAAGAAATAAGATGTTTCTAAAAATATTTTTTTTTAAAAATATTATTTTTTATTATTTTATTATTATTTTTTTGGTCCCGCCCCTTGGCTTTCCATTGGCCCCTCCTCTTCTCCTGAGGGAGTGACGTCTCTCGGGCCCCGCCCCCTTGGCAGCAAACGCCACCATTGCTGCGAGGGCCTCTTCCCCCGGAGAGCCACCCAGTGCCGCCGCCACCTCGCAGAGGAGGCCTGCGGACTTGCCCGTGCCGTCATTGGCAAAAAGGCGTGGGAAGGAGGCGAAGGGCTCCCCTCCGGGTGCGCCCGCTGCCTCACGGGACTCCGCCGCCTCCATTGCACCCCTCCAAGCCTCGGGCCTCCCCCAATCTGGAGATGAGGCTGGAGAAGGCCTCCCTGCCGGGCCTGCTGCCTCATCACGAGGCCGCAGGCCCGGGCAGGGAGGCCTTCTCCAGCCTTGTCTCCAGACTGGGGGAGGCCCGAGGCTTGGAGGGGCGCGTGGTGGGGCCCCTGCTCGCCTTGGCGGTGGCCCACTCGGCTCAGAGGCCTGGGCTCCATCCGGGGACCGCGTGGCAGGCCCAGGTGCTGCTGGGCGCCCTCTTCCAGGCTCGGGGCTGCCTCGTGGCCGAGTTGGTGCGAGGCGCCCACCAGGGAGAAGAAGGCTGCCTGGCGGAGGTGCTGCGCTGGGAGTAAAGGAAGGACAAAGGAGAGGTATGAAAAGGAGATGGGAATGGGGGAGTGTCACGAAATGAGTGGAATAAATCACAAAGTATTCACAATGGAATAGTGTAATCACTTGGATATGAAGATCTGCACAAATACATAGGTCTACACAAAGAAATGCAGCACTGTTGTGTTACTGAACTAGAGTGGCTAAGCTACAAAGGTCTACACCAGGGGTGCTCAGAATGGTGATCGGGATCACCAGGGTGATCTTCAGGCCTCATCCTGGTGATCTTCAGGCCCCTGACCAGGTTTTTTGCTGTTGGTCCTCTTCATGCGCCCCTGCACGCTGCAAATAAGTCCTCCGTCGTTGCTCCTCCCCGCTCCTTGCTCACGCGCCGCCTCCAAAAGCTCCAGAGTCCAAGAGGCAGAATGGGCCCCCTCTTTTGGATTCCTCCTCCTCCCTCCATCCTTCTCCAGCCACTCAGAGTTGTAGGAGACCAAAGGGGGCAGGCCTGGATGACGGCGATGTATGGCTGGCCCCGCGCCCATTCTGCCCCTCGGACTTCTCGTGAGCTCTTGGAGGTGGCACGCATGGTGGTGGCGTGGAAATAGGAGCAACGACGGAGGAGAAGAAGAAGGACGCTTTGGGGTCATTTCCTTACCGCATCTCAAAGGTCGGTCTTTTTACTTTGGGGTGGGTGCTTGATTGTTCTGTGGCATGTCTCTTTGTTTATTTTTAATGTTTAAAAATGGCCTTTTAGCTCCAAAGCCTCTCTGCTTGCTTTGTTCCTTGAGAAATATATGTTGGGGAATATGGAAATGTGGGAGAAATGGGGTGGTTGGATGTATTTTTGCATGCCCCTTTGTTTACCTTGCTGAGTATTAAATGGCCTTGCAGTTCAAAAGCCTCTCTTCTTACTTTCTGGCTGATAATATGTGTGGTAATATGGCAGTGTGGGAGAAATGGAGTGGTTGGATGTATTTTTATGCTCTGTTTTATATTGTTATTAAATTGAAATGTTGATGTTTTCTAACTTCATTTCATGTAAACTGCCCCGAGCCTGCTGGAAAGAGTGGTACATAAAAATGAATAATAAATATAAATAAATAAGAAAATAGTTATACGTTTTACATTTCTGGGCAGGTGATCTTTGGGACTTGGTTTTTTAATCAGTAGCTCCCATGCTGAAAAAGTGTGAGCACCCCTGGTCTACACAGATATCGAGGTCAGCACAACAGAATATAAACATGATGACAGGTCTACACAAATATCAGGTCTACACAAAAGCATCCAGCTATATATACTTGCAGTATAAGAATATGGCATGAAAAGCACTAATCACATGTAAGTTGGGCGAGTGTGCCCTCCTAAACCGTAAATGAACATTCAAACCGGGTTATTATTCCCAGTGTTGTCAGTAACGTGGGTTATTAGCTTTCCGCTGGTGAGGAGTTGCTTCCATATGGGCAGAGAAGGTACTGCAGTGCCCTGTTTGTAATCCACAGGAAGAGATGAGGAGTTTCCCAATGGTTTGAGAATGTAAACAAACAGCGGCTGGTAGAAGGAGGGGGCTGCTGGGATTCAGGTGGTGTGCTCCCTGGAGCCAGAGCTGAGCAGAGAAACATGGCAGCCAACCCATCAGCCAAGTATGTCTTCTGCTCAGTGCTCTAGCAAGTCACAAGACCCTGGCTCAGCCAGCACTTAGAGAAGGTTCTGCCCCCTGCATTGCTCCTGTCGGGTGTAATATATAATAAAATATACTGCCATATCAAATCCAAAACAATGCTTTGAGCTGGAATGTGTAACAGTTTGGACACATATAATCCAGTTCAAAGCATGTATTGTGTATTATCTGCCTTGATATTCCGGGTTATATGGCTGTGTGGAAGGGGCGTCAGTCCCCATCTATATACTGCCATATCAAATCCAAAATGCTCAAAGGGGTTGCTGTGAGTTTTCCGTATGGCTGCCTGGCCCTGTTCCAGAAGCATTCTCTCCTGACGTTTCACCCACATCTATGGCTAAAAAGGCATCCTCAGAGGTCTGTTGGGAATTTGGCGCATGCCCGTGAGCACCCCGGCCCCCGCGAGCGCCCCGCTAGCGACCCTGCCCCCCCCCGCTGCAGCCCCCAGGTGATCAGTGACCAGAATTCCGGCCCTTGGGCCGGTAGAAGTTGGACAGCCCTGATTTAAAACATTACTTTAGAACTACTTCCAATTTTGTATGAATGTATTTGACAGTGTCAAAATATGCATTTGCCTTTTGGCCATTTTTGGCAGACCTTGCGAAAAAAATGTATTCCTTTTAATTAGTGTTACTTGCTGTCAGAGATATCCAACTTGAATGACTCTAAAGTATTGCGATGTCGCTCTGTTTGCAACATGATCCCCTAATTGAATTGAATACTTAACCAAATAATCAGGGAAAGGGAAAGAAGTAATTGTAGCTTACAGGGAAATGGTGTCAGCCGGTAGGAGCAGTTGGGGGAAATGGTGTAAGATGTGACTATTGAACTGTTCGTGGACATAGTAGTTGCAACAAGGTGGTTTTGGAGAACATTCAGCCTGCTGAAATTGCTAGTTGTATCCTCAGAACTTATTCAACCACATTTTACATTCTCCTGCATTCGGTCCCAATGGGAGGCCGATAGACTTAATAACAGTTGGGTAGTGAATCCTGTTTGGGGATTATTTTGAGAAAGAGCTATCCTTTTTTTTTTCTGGGGGCCACTTTGACCAGGGACCACTCTCCACATTAGCACCAAAAGGGTTATGAATCAGTTTTTGGTCAACTTTAGATTTGGTTTGGTTATTTGGAGTGCTGATTCAGAAAATTGCATTGGATAGACCACATCAGCTCTCATTTCTGATACAGAAAATATGCCACCCAGTAGTCACCATCTGCTTGCTCACAGAAAACCATATTTAATAATCTAGAGCCGTGGAGCTTATTTTAGATCTCGCAGCCCACCAGTGCTTCATGGCCCACAGGTTGGGAACCATTGATTTAGGGGCTAGGTTTCGGCACCTTGGACGTGTCTTTTAAAATCAGACTAAGAGCGCATCAATGCTGCAAAATGAATGCAGTTTAACACCACTGTAACTGCCATGGCTCAATGTTATGGAATCCTGCATTTTGTAGTTTGCTCAGGCACCAGCATTTTTTTTTGGCAGAGAAGGCTAAATATCTTGTAGAACTACAGTTCCCATGATTCCATAGCATTGAGCCATTGCATGTAAAATAGTGTAAACCACATTAATTATGCAGAATAAACACACCCTAGAACATGGGATTGATTATTTATTTATTTATTTATTTACGACTCTGAGTGGTTATTGCCCTGCTAACATTGGTGCTACCAGCCGCCAAAGAAATAGACTTTTGGAAACTATAAAGTCAGCCACTGTTTACTCCTGATGAAGTCGGTAGAGAGATTCTGCAATCAGTTGTATTACATTGTCATGTGGCGAATCCCAATAACAGGGCTGAGGTTCAATATAAACCAAATATCTCAGTTTGTTCATAAAGAAACCTAAAGTCTGCAGCCTTTCCAAGTCCAGCCAAGATAACAGAATTGCAAAATGCAAATTAATAATGATGAAAAAAGGTTGGAGTCAAAAGTCCAGTTAGTGAAGGCAAGCAGAGTAGTACAGAGTTAGATCAGGAACAACAACAAACAATAGCCAAGGTCACAATCCAGTAGTAAAGTGCCAGGAGTTCAATGGTCAAGGTCCACAAAACAAAGGCCAGGAATCTAGGAATACAAACCAAAGTCTAAGTCCATAAGTCATAAGCCAGGAAATCAGGAATACAAACAGAGTCTGAAGCAAGGAATCCAAGCTCAGTCCAAAAATCCAGTGCCAGGAATTCTTTGAAACCTATGGGCAGTAGAGTCAGGGTCCAGAACAAGGATATGAAGCTACTCCACAGAGGCTTCTTTATTTAGAGGTCATCTCAACCAGGCTCCACCATTAACCACTGAAGCCTGCAACCCATTCCTTGTTCCAAAAGATCAGTAACTCTTCCCAAGCTTGCTGGAAATACTGGGAAGAGTCCTCTTCCGTTGAAGACCTTCTGCTAGCAGTAGCTGAGCCAGACCAGACGTAAACACTTAAACAGCAACACAAACTCCTGCAAAAATATAAATAGGAAAAACCTTCATTAGGACCAATCATAAAACAATGCTGTCCTGTGGATTTTGTCACCTTATGGATCCATATGATGATCTCCCTTTTCCTTTCCTGTTAGGAAAAAAATATAATATGTCCTCCTTTTCTGATATTGCAAGCAGGCAGAAGATCTATACAAAGATGATGGTCAGCTTTGTTGTGAGCTATAATCCTAACTTGACATTTCTCCAGTGATATATAAGTGGGATTGTCTGTCATTCCAATTTTTCATTCAACAGGAGTTTTATAAAAGGCAAAATGATACAAATCTCTCACCGTGATGCTGACATATGCCTCATTAGGTGGCAACTGGTTGGAATCATGACAGGTGTCAAGAGCGGAATTGAATGCCAAGCATGACGTGTGCCATTAACAGCTCATTTGTAGATCCGTAGTTTGACTTGATTTAGGAAGTACTTTACTCGTTCGGTGTGAAGGTAGATATGGCTTGGGTGCCATGGAAACACCTGCTTCCAGCAGCAGTTTTTTTAAAAAAAGTAATAACATGCCCAGTGTTTGACAGTTAACAAATGACTTGGCCTTTGTGAAAGTATTGTGCACAGTTATGGTTGTCTGTAGATGCCAAATATTATTGCTTGTAATTGCGAAGACACTGGGCAAACATGCCTGAAATACTATTAATATTGCGAAAAGGAAGATAAGATTTATGTCTCAGCAAATGCAATTGGAGAAGCAGAGGAGTACAGAATGGGTTATTATTTCTGTTTAAAAGACTACTCTGAAAATGCTATGCATAAATAATGTAGGGCATGCCACTAGTTAATGTGTATTGATTTTTGATCAGGCTCTTCATTAACAGCAAATGTGCATCAGTGATTTTTCTGTGGGTTTGTATATTGTATAATCCAGGTTGGGTTACTGCAACGCACTCTACGTGGGGCTGCCTTTGAAGACGGCCAGGAAACTACAACTGGTGCAAAGGTTGGCAGCCAAGTTGCTAACTGGAGCTAATTATAGGGAGGAGACGAAGTCTCTATTAAAACAGCTACCGATAAGTTTTTGGTCCCAACTCAAAGTGCAGAAAATCACCTATAAAGCCTTAAGCGGTTTGGGCCCTGCCTATCTTCTTGACTGCATCCCCCCCTCTCATGCGAGCATTAAGATCTGCCAGGGAGGGAGGCCTTCCTCGTAGTCCTGCCACTGTCACAATCACAGTTGGTGGGACACGGGAGAGGGCCTTCTCGGTCGTGGCCCCCCGACTTTGGAACACCCTCTCATGGGAGATTAGGCAGGTCCCTACCCTGTCCTCCTTTTGGAAGGAATTGACGACTTGTGTGTTTAGACAAGCCCTTCAGAATATCTAGCCCAGTGGCCCACAATTATAATACAGCACAGCACTTTCATCCCATGCCCTTGTTCCTTAGCCACAACTTGCACTATCTCTTTCCCTTCTTGTTTATAGTTGACCATGTTTTTATGATAGTTGACACTATAGGTTATTGGGCACTGTTCCGAGGTTCAAGTTGTTGTTTTATATACTACTGGTTTTATTTTGTATTGTACTGCGTGTTTATTTTATGCGTTGTTTCAGGCACTTTGTGCAATATGTAAGCTGCCGCGAGTCCCTTCAGGGAGATGGAGGCAGGGTATAAAAATAAAGTAGTTGTTGTTATTCATTGCATGTTGTGAACCAATTTTGAAATCTGTATCAATGGATTTATTTTATTTATTTATTTTCACCATTTCTACCCCGCTTCTTCTCAACCGCCATTGGGGGACTCAGAGCGGCCTAACAGTGGCAGCAATTTGATGCCAAAAATACAGTATACATAATAGAAAACCAAAAACATTCAGAATTAAAATACATTAAAACAGCTAGCATTAAAATACAATTAGCATTAAAATACATCACATACATTCACATAAGTTAAAAACAGTATTCCGCCCATAAAAGAAGCATTGGGTCATGTCCACCAGTTTGTCATTTCAATTCAATCTAAAGTGCTGTATCGTGCTAATGTGCAAACGCCTGGTCCCAAAACCAGGATTTCACTTTTTTCCTGAATGCCAGGAAGGATGGGGTTGATCGTATATCAATAGGGAGTGCGTTCCACAGACGGGGAGCCACCACCAAGAAGGCCCTATCCCTCGTCCCCACCAACCGCATTTGAGAAGTAGGCGGGAGCGAGAGCAGGGCCTCCCCGGATGATCTTAAATTGCAAGGTGGGATGTAGCGGCCGATGCGTTCGGACAACTAAGCTGGGCCAGAACCATATAGAGCTTTAAAGGTCAAAACCAGCACTTTGAATTGAGCTCGGAATTGGACAGGCAGCCAGTGGGGCTGACACAACAGGGGGGTGGTATGCTCCCTGTATGTAGCTCCCGTTAGTAATCTGGCTGCTGCCCATTGGACTAATTGCAGTTTACGAACTGTCTTCAAAGGCAGCCCCACGTAGAGTGAGTTGCAGTAATCTGTTTGGGATGTGAATAGATTACTATGCAACTATGCATGGCTTGAATTTTTTAAATTCCAAAAGCAAACCTTGATTTTACCATTTTGTATAAAGTACAACATTTTACTCTGCCGTTGTATATAATGACTCGTGAATCCATGCCTTTCCCTAGAACCAAAATCTAATCTATACGGAGGGCCACTGTAGTGCCATAAGCTGTGAACCTGGGCTGAGTAACGTCCAATCCTCCCCATATTGTTTTATTACATTGATCATCAACCCTGACCGCTAGGTATCGTTTTTAGGAGTTGCAGTCCAACAATATCTGAAAGGCCACAAGTTGTCCAACTGAGCAGTGCCCTCATCTGTTTGTAAAATCATAGAGTGATAGAGTCAGAAGAGTCCACAAAGGCCATCCGGTCCAACCCCACACAGTGAAAGCAGCCCTGACAGATGGCCATGTAGCCTTTGCTTAAAAACAGCCAGAGAAGGAGACTCTACCAAGGCAGCAAATTCCACTGCCAAAACAGCTCTTATGTCTGGAAATTCCTCCTAATGCTTTAGGTGGAATCTCTTTTCCAGAGCAGCAGAAAACGAGCTTGCCCCTTCCTCAGTGGGACATCCTTTCAAATTCTTAGATGTGGCTTTCATGTCCCCCTCTCCGCCGCCTTTTCTCCAAGCTAAAGATACCCAGCTCCCTCAGATGTTCCTCATAGGGCTTCGTTTCCAAACTATTGATCATCTTTGTTGCCTTCCTCTGGTCACTTTGCAGCCTGTCAAATCTATCTTGAATTGTAGTTCCCAGAATTGGACATCATATTCCATATATTAAAAGTAGCACATAATGTACATCAACCCTCTCCTCCAATTAAAATAAATTGAATCAAAGTCGTTCTATAAAAACAGCGAAAGTCACACTGAAGATGTTTTTAAAAAACCAACAACACATTGTTACTGGACATGTTGAGGTTCCAACCGGTCAGGGCTGTCCATTTGCTTTGGTTCTAGCATGGATGGCATTTGGCGACTAAAATGATCAAGGGTCTGGAGAACAAGCCCTATGAGGAGCGGCTTAAAGAGCTGGCCATGTTTAGCCTACAGAAGAGAAGACTGAGGAAACATGATTGCCATGTATAAATATGTGAGAGGATGGAGCAAGCCTGTTTTCTGCTGCCCTGGAGACTAGGACGCAATGGAGCAATGGCTCCAAACTACATCCGAACTTGAGTAAGAACTTCCTGACTGTGTGTGAGAGAGCTGTTCAGCAGTGGAACTCTCTGCCCCGGAGGGAGTGTGGTGGAGGCTCCTTCTTTGGAGGCTTTTAACCAGACGCTGGATGGCCATCTGTCGGGGGTGCTTTGAAGGCAATTTTCCTGCTTCTTGGCAGAATGGGGTTCGACTGGATGAGAGCCCACGAGGTCTCTTCCAACTCTAGGATTCTATGATTTGTAGCTTTGGCATCAATATTTTGGTGCAAGTAGTAATGGCCAGGGACTTTGTGAGTGAATGCATCCCTATGTGGAGTGTTTGAAGGTGCATCGCACCTTCAGCATCATGGCGCTCCTCCAGGCAGTGTTGAGCTCCCCAGAAAGTAAAACGGGGAGTTTGCAGTAAGGCATCCAGGGTGGGAGTTGAGTTCGAGACGGAGAAGGAGCCGCCCTGCTGGCACGGATCTCAACCTCACACTTTAAAAAGGCAGCGTGACATCATATTCCAGATGAGGTCTGATCAAAGCAGAATAGAGTGGGATTGTGATTTTCCTCCATTTTGATTCTACTTTTATTGATACAACAGAATCGCATTGACTTTTTTAGTTGCCGTATCACGCTGTTGATTTATATTCAGTTCATGGTCTCCTAAGAGTCCTAGATTCTATTTCCATGGACTGTTTTCAAGCCAGGTATCACCCATCCTGTATCTGTTCATTTAATTTGTACTGCCTAAGTGTAGTATCCTACATTTCTCCTCGTTGAGATACCTTTAGTTAGTTTTGTCCCAGCTCTCCAATCTGTTAAGGTCATTTTGGATTCTGATCCTGTCTTCTGGAGATATAGCTATCTCTCCCAATTTGGTTTCATCTGGAAATCTGATAAGCCTGCCCTCTATTCCGTTGTCCAAGTCATTGATAAAGATGTTGAATTGCACTGGGCCCAGGACAGATCCCTATGCCACGAAGTTATTGTGTTCTCTCTGCTCACATCCTCCTCCTCCCTTTTGGCATGGTAATGTTTATCATCATTTATGAATTGTCTATTAACCTGTGCTAATGGTGTCAGCTTCATGAATACAGTATCTCTGCAGGGAAGCCGAAGGCAGGTCAGAGGGTGGATCTGCAGTTTGAACAATAATGGGCTTGGTAAGCTGTGGCACTGGAGAAAGGAAAAGAGGCCATTCGCATCAGGGGTGGGCTCTGAGCCTTTTGCTTCCTGCCCATTAGCAGAACCTCTAACCTCAGACTTCTGTGGATTAATTAATTATACTAGGAAGGAGAAGGTCACAATCTGGTCTTTAGTACCAACATCTGGAAGCTGCAATCACTCAGCGTGTTTGTGTGTTTATGTGCCTTCAAGATGCCTGGTGACTTATGTTGACTCTGAATTTCATAGGGTTCTCTAAGGCAGTGTTTCCCAACCGCTGTGACGTGGCACAGTAGTGTGCCATGACGGACCTCCTCCTGTGCCACGAGAAAGGCTCTCTGCCCCCCTTCCTTCCCCCCTCCTCCTGCCGTACTCCTGCTGCTTGGGGGAGGAGGAGGAAGGGCTGGGCAGCGGCGAAGAAAAAGAAGAAGGGGCCAGGGCATCGTGTCCTTCGGCCGTTTCCCCAGCCAGCCTCCAATCCGCCATGACTCCGGCCCCTCGCTCGCTGCAGCCGCGTGGAGAAGGGGCCCTGCCCACTGCTCTGCGAGTTATGGCAGAGAGCGGCGCCGGGGACGGGGGCCATGACTCCGGCCCCTCGCTCGCACTGCCCCCTCAAGGCTGGAGAAGCTGTGGGAGAGCTGAAGCCAGGGGGAGGGGGTGGAGTAGGGTTGCCAACTGTCCCTTATTCTAAGGGACGTCCCTTATTATTTATTTATTTATTTCAGGATTTTACCCCGCTCTTCTCAACCCCCGAGGGGGGACTCAGAGCGGCTTACAGTACGGCACAATTCGATGCCACATCATAACAGCATAAAACCCCAAAACCCCACAACAATTAAGATACATTAAAACACATTAAAATGCAGTTCCATCAGCAACATACACAGTCATTCCAAGTTAAAACAATATTCGGCCCCAAATTTCGTGTCCCTTATTTTCAGCTCCTGTCCCTTATTTTCAGCTCCTGTATTGACGGGACAGGTGGCAGCAGATGGCGAGGCTGGGCCAGTACATATACATACATACTTCCTTCTTTCTCCTCCTCCATCCTGCTACCCCTTTTGGCTCCTCCCATTTCCCCTTGGTTCCCTGCGAGCGGCCAGGAATTGTAGTCTAAGGCTGCCTCCTCTTGATTGAGAGGCGCGCGTGGCCCTTTTGGGTGGGACTCCATGTCCCAAGAGCCCTTGCTCCTGGGGTGAGGAGAAGGAGGAGGAGGAAAAGGAAGGAGAAGGGGGCCTGCCGGTCTGCATGGCGCCGCCGGTGAATGATCTGAGGGAGCTGCAGGCACGACACGGGGGATGCGGGCTCGCATGGAGCTGGTGATCATGGAGACCCAGAGCCACCCTCACCCACCTCGACCGCAGTGCCGCCTTCACCGTTGACCGCTGGGAGAGGAAGGAAGGTGACTCCCTGCCAGGCACACAAATCACAGCCAAACCAGGGCTGAGGGGCGGGTGGGGGTCTCTGCTCTGGAGGGCTTTTGAGCCAGACGGGCATCTGTCGGGAGGGCTTGGGTTGTGCCTCCTTGCAGAATGGCCCAAGTAGATGATATTGCCCTGAATGCATGCGAAAGGAGGCTTCTGTTAGACCCCCAGGCTAAAGATCAGTCAACAGTGTGATTCCGCAGCTGGAAAAGGCAAGGCTGCATCAAAAGGAGTATAGTTAGGGTTGCCTAATGTTTGATTTTCAAGTTTCTATGAAGTATCCCTTATTTTCGCGAGAAATCCCGTATTTTTAGGTAAATGTCCCTTATTTCTTATAACAAAAGGTGGGAACCCTAGGGTGGAGCCAGGCCGTGCCATGCCCCGCTACCTCCCCCCAGCTTCAGCTCTCCCACAGCTTCTCCAGCCTTGAGGGGGCAGTGCGAGCGAGGGGCCGGAGTCACGGCGCCCAGCCTTGAGGGGACATTGCCAAGTCAGCATTGTGCTGGCTCTGCCACCGCTGGCTTGGCACTGCCTCCTCAAGGCTGGAGAAACTGTGGGAGAGCTGAAGCCGGGGGAGGGGGCGGGGCATGGCATGGCCTGGCTCCTCCCCCTCCCCCAGCTTCGGCACTCCCAGCTGCTGCTCCCAGCAGGCCACCATCCCCCAGCTGTTCTTTACTGTGTTAGAGTGTCATTTTGTGTCATTTTGGTTGGTGGTGTGCCCCCGGATTTTTTTAATGTTAAAAGTGTGCCGCGGCTCAAAAAAGGTTGGGAAACACTTCTCCAAGGCAAAGAATACTCAAAGGTCATAACACACCATGAAACATTGGTAATGTGGCAACCCACAACATTTCCATGACCTCATATTTCAGGCCAAACATTCCACCTCTATGGTTTCAAATGGGAACTCAACACCCCACACCAGATAAATCCTGAAAACTCCATTAAATTCCATATTCATCAGCCTTATATGGTTCTGAGTAAAATTCATTTTCCCCAGTCTTTGTAACCAATTATTTCTTATCCTGCTTACATGTTTCCACCAGTTGCAAATAAGCAAACACATTAAAAGCTATAACCTCACTTGAGAAGCATCTCTCTTGACTTAAACATGGAGCTCTTAATAAACAGCCACTTCCCTTCTGAGAAAAGGAAGGCGACCCACTGAGTTCTCATCAGCAAAGGGCACAGATTGTGGCTGAGTGGCTGAGTCTGTGGGTAGCACCCAGCCAACGCTGCCTATCTAATCTTGCTTGTTCCCTTTGATTATACATATTCTAAAAAGACAACGAGTTCCTCTGCAGGAAAATAACAAAGCCTCTGGAGTTCTTTGCTCATTAGGAAAAGAGTCTGTCTTGTAACAAAGGGCTGTTGCGGGTTCCCTGGACAACTTGTCTGCTCTTAACTGATGGAAGTGTATCTGGATGGCACAGCAGGGGTATTCTGACTAAGAGCCCCTTGTTGCTTTATTTAGAATCTGTGGCCTTAAAGGCTAAATGGGACCCAGATTAGATGATTCTGAACAAAAAAGAGGAGGGAGGGGAATGCACATTATCTTGAAAGCACAGAGACTTGTGGACAAATTTTGATCCCGAAGAATCCCATTAATCTTATTGATTTCCTATGTGAAGTTTTTTTTAAGCCAAACAAACAGCACTGGGGAATACATCTGCACTATAAAATTAATGCAGTTTGATACTGTTGCCGAACATTTTAGGACAGCCTGGCACATAGGGGGCAGAGGCCCAGAAGTACCCCTAAAGCGAGGATTTCAGCAAAAACTTCAGGTCAGTTTTAAAAAGCAACCTAAAAATCCCTTTCCCAAATGATCTCACCAAAGAAGTCTGGAAGAAGATGCCACTGAAGTTTTTATTCTTGCGGCAGATTCCTTGTCGCAAAGCAGTCATAAAGTTGCATTGAAACATATGCCATTTTTATACACTTTACAGAATTGTCAAATTCAAGCTTTCCTGCCCCTGCATGCTGTAGGCTTCATTATGATTGGTTGGAACCTTGGAAGCCAGCTGTAGTGGGAACCAATAGTGAAACAGCGCCGCCTTTGTCCTGGCGAATGGGAAGCAAGGGACAGGAATGTGTTCAAAACAAAGAGCAGCTGGAGTTTTCTTGATTAGATCATGTCCATATGTAAATTAATATCCGAGGCTTTGACCTTTCGGGCCAAAGCAAGTTCTTTGTTCTTGGTGAAAAACAGGAATTTGTCCTTAACAACCCTTCCTTGTTGACAAAGGGCCATATGTAGATTTCCCATGAGAGTTTTCAGTCTTCTGGATGGTAAACAAATGAAATAACTGTAGCTGTGTGTTGGTTTCCGAGGCCAATAGTGACAGCCGGTTATGAAATATGAAATATAGTTATGCCATACGTTCTATAAACGCGGGACGAGGCTAATCTCAGAGGGTCCAGCATTTATGAAATAAAAGGAGTCCTTCAAAAATGGGGAGAAGGGAGAGAACCTTCTCCAAAACCAGAAAGAGTCCTCTGTCATGCAAATTGCTCCAATGATTGGATTAAGGGTGCAGCCAGGAATGTGGTCTCATCCTGATCTCAAAACAACAGCTGGGTCTTTCACAAACATGTAGCATTTCTTCATATTATTTTACACATGGGGAGGGGGAAAACATGCAGGAAAATTACATAGGACGGTTTCAGGGGAATATCACCAATATCTCATAATTACTTCATATGCAAGGGGTGGAAAGAAAGTCCATATAATCTTGAAAAGCATCAAATTCATATGCTTTGGGGAAAGTCCATCTGTGTCCTTGGTAAAAGAGAAAAGTCCCTTTTGCTAATAGCAAGAGGAGAGTCCAAACACACGGAAGTCCTTGGAAAACTACGTCTCCAACACACTCTGGGCTTGCCCATGTTGGTCTGTCCACATGCAACTCTGTGCACAAAGAGTCCATGGCTTCAGGTTAAGTGAGGCAAGAAAACAGAGAGGTAGAAATGGCTGGAGGTCTTTTGATGTCAAATCCCAGCCTTTTGTGCTAGAGATGCCGGACCACATGTGCAGGAACGTTGAAACTCCCTGCTGTAGGTCAAAGCAATTAGGATGCAGATGGGCTCTTTCTGGGCCTCGCCTTCAATACCACTTTGACTTTTGTGGCTCAATACTATGGGTTCCTTGTAGTTTTAGAAAATCTGTAGTTCTCATGGCAAGTTTCAAGCTGCATTCATTCTAACATTTAGGTAAACTCTGAATGTTTGGAAAATGTTTCTGTTTTTGAAATACTAGCATTTACAGAAACTGCCAATTCAGTCAAAAGATGATGTTTATGTTAGTTGTTATTGTTTTGTGTTATTTTCTTTGCACTTTTTGTATTTTGTGTGCTTTGAGTGCTTTGTGAGCTGCCCCAAGTCCCTTCGGAAGATGGTGATGGGGTATAAATAAAGTATTTATTTATTTATTTGTTGTTGTTGTTGTTAAAAAGTGGGGTATTTGTGAAGGAAATTATTGGAAGACCATGTTTTGTTTGAAAGGTGATTTGCTTCTCCTGGAGGTGTGTGTGTGGAGGAAGTAATGTCACATGGCACGCCTCTCATATTTATGGTCAAGAGAAGATTTTTTTTTTTTAAAAAAACCAAACATGTAGTAGACCAGAAATCAAGTTCCAATTAAAAAAAGAGAAACGACAATTGGAGGAGGGGGGAGGGGAGGCTTGAGAAGTCTCAAAAACAACTTTTCCTACTCTTTTACTCACCAAGCCTTTACTACTACTACTACTACTACTACTACTACTACTAGAAATCCCTATTCACATTTGCATGTTTTCAAACTGCTAGGTTGGCAGAAGCTGGGCTTAACAGCAGGAGCTCACCCCGTTCCCCAGATTCAAACTGCCATAGTTTCAGATAGCAAGTTCAGCAGCTCAACTGTTTAACCTGCTGCACTACCAGGGCACGTAGTACTTAGTATGCCGCAATACTTGTTTTTTGATACAACGGAATTCATGCAGCTATTGTCTGTCCTTCTGGAAGGTCTTACTGAACATGTGTAAAAATGTAGTCAAGGGTATGGTTAGCAGGACTTGTTGCATTATATACAGTAAATCCAGTCAAATTTATATATAGTGGGGTATTGTTTTTGGACTTCTTCTCAAGATGAATGCTGATTGGAAAGAAATTGCAGTTCAAACCATCTGAAGGTTCCCCGTCCCTCAAATAGAGTAGCTAGAAAACAGAACGGGAAATTGTTGTAGTTTTAGCCTAAAATTCAATTCTAGCTAGTCTTCACTCATGCTTCAGCCTTGATTTCAGTTATCCTTGCTTATATTGATTTTCACTCTGACATCCACAGCTTGAAAGTCTGATGGTGGAGATGCAGGATCCAAGTTCTGGCATCAAAATGCAAACTCAGAAGGTCACGGTCTGCGACATCCCACATGCTATGTTTGGTAAGTCTTGACAGTCAGAAGCATTGGAAAACAATGCCTGCTAACTAATCTCCTTTATATAACCTTATCTAATATTCAAAACCGTTTTATCTATCTCTTGGATATTGGGAGGGCACTCAAAATAATCCAATCTTCCTGCCTTGTGGAGACATCTTCAGGTCAATTGCCACTCTGATACTATGAAGAAAATAAGTTACAGTTGGGATTCCGCTCCCAATAAAGAGAGCAAGCATGTGCTTTAAAAACATGTGCATTATGCATGCTAGTGCAAGCAGTTCTGCTGGTCGTCCAATGTCATATAGTGGTTTGTGCATTGACTATTACTCTAGAAATTTTGGTTTGATTCCTCGCTTAGCCATGGAAACCTACTAGATCAGTGTTTCCCAACCTTTTTTGAGGGGGCAGGGCATGGTGTGGCCTGGCTCCGCCCCCTCCCATGGCTTCAGCTCTCCCGGCAGCTTCTCCAGCCTTGAGGGGACAGTGCCAAGCCAGCATTGTGCTGGCTCTGCCACCGCTGGCTTGGCACTGCCCCCTCAAGGCTGGAGCAGCTGCTGGGAGAGCTGAAGCCAGGGGAGGGGGCGGAGCCAGGCCACACCATGCCCCTCCCCTCCCCCCAGCTTCAGCTTTCCCACAGTTGAAGCTGCGCGGAGGAGGAGCATGAGCGGTGGACGGGCTTCAGTGGGCAAGGCTCCACCGCGC
Organism: Anolis apletophallus; assembly: GCA_030556195.1. Taxonomy (NCBI): domain Eukaryota; kingdom Metazoa; phylum Chordata; class Lepidosauria; order Squamata; family Anolidae; genus Anolis; species Anolis apletophallus. The sequence continues at coordinate 163,892,455 of JARBWK010000001.1, read as the reverse complement.
GGCTTCAGCGCGCGAGGGGTGGGAGTCATGGCGGATTGGAGGCTGGCTGGGGAAACGGCCGAAGGAGGCGGCACCCCGGTCCCTTCTTTTTTTCTTCGCCGCCGCCCGGCCCTTCCTCCTCTGTCCCCAATCAGCAGGATTTCGGCAGGCGGAGGGGGGAAGGAAGGGGGGCAGAGAGCTTTTCTGGAGGACCTGCATGGCACACGTCACAGCGGTTGGGAAACACTGTACCTTGAGTGAGTCACACACTCTCAATTCTAGAAAACCCCATTATTTATGATCTAAGGATTGGCATACGTCAGAAGCAACTTGAAGGCACACAACAACAACATTTTTTTTTCTCTCACATGTAATTTTGAGTTAAAGCATCATCAAAAGATTTAGAGTTTTCTTTGTCATTCTCGGATCAACAGTACAGCTAGGTATTTCTAGGATCCGGATGTAATGGTTTGTCAGGGGGACTCTTCAGAGTGATACCGAGGAAGTCAAAGTATGGAGAACCAGTCCTTCCATGTCTGGAAACTCTGGTGTTCATCTGTCCAGGATTGTTCACTAAATTGCTCACCTTATGGTACCACTGCCATGAAATATCACAAGGCAAAATATGCAGCCCATTAATAGGTCTGTAGATTATTTATTTATGTATTTATTTCAGACACTTGTACCCCGCCCTTCTCAATCCCCCCCGGGGGGGGGGGGGGACTCAGGGTGGCTTCCAATTGGCAGCAGTTCGATGCCACATAATGTACAAATCACCAATAATTATAATAATTAAAAAATTAAAACAATATACTTACAATCTACTAAGCTATTGCCAGTCTGGTGGCCATTATTTAGCCAAATTCTATGATTGAGTATTCCATTGAACTTATCCATAAACCATTTCCAAGCCAATTGTCAACATTGTCATTTCCGCCTAATTACCCGAAGGCTTGGTTCCACATCCATGTTTTTACCTTCTTTCTAAAAGTGAGGATTACAGCTTTCCCTCCCTACAAGATATTGAACGGGCTTGTCATGATGTTCTGCGGCAACAATTCTATTTTCCTTTGGTGCCTACCGACTAAGGTTATTGAAGGCAAACCCACAGAGCACACTATAAACCAGTGTTTCTCAACCTTCCTAATGCCGTGATCCCTTAATACGGTTCCTCATGTTGTGGTGACCCTCTCCAACCATAAAATTATTTTTGTTGCTACTTCATAACTGTAATTTTGCTGCTGTTATGAATTGTAATTGTTGCCGACTGTGAACCGCCTTGAGTTGCCTTTGGGCTGAGAAAGGCGGTATACAAATGTGGTAAATAAATAAATATATAAATAACTGATATACAGAATGTATTTTCATTCACTGGACCAAATTTGGCACAAATACCCAATATGCCGAAATTTGAATACTGGTTGGGGGTGGGGGGTTGATTTTGTCATTTGGGAGTTGTAGTTGCTGGGATTTCTAGTTCACCTACAATCAAAGAACATTCTGAACTCCACCAATGATGGAATTGAACAAAACTTGGCACACAGAACTCCCATGGCCAACAGAAAATACTGGAAGGGTTTGGTGGGCATTGACATTGAGTTTTGGAGTTGTAGTTCATCTACATCCAGAGAACACTGTGGACTCAAAACAATAATGGATCTGAACCAAACTTAGCACGGACCCTCAATATTCCCAAATGTGAACACTGGTGAAGTTTGGGGGAAATAGACCTTGGTATTTGGGAGTTGTTGTCACTGGGATTTATAGTTCACCTACAATCAAAGAGCATTCTGAACCCCACGAAAGATAGAACCGGGCCAAACTTGCCACACAGAACCCCCATGACCAACAGAAAATAATCTTTGGTGACCTCTCTGACCCCCTTTTGTGACCTCTCTTGTGACCCCCAGGGGTCTCGACCCCCAGGCTGAGAAACGCTGCTATAAATGCTGTCCTTCATTTTTTTTTAAAAAGTAGAAGAAAGGACTTAAACAAACAAAGAAACAAGAAGCAAGTACAATGTAAATACTTTGTTTCTTAATGGCCTTTGTAAAAATTGAATCTTCACTTTAAATTGGGGTGGGAATCCTACTACACCCCCATTGGCTAAACTGGCTTGGACTACTGGGAGCTGCAGTCCTAGAAGATCTGTGGGACCCATGATTTCTGGCGTGTGTGTATCTGTAGATCAGTGGTTCTTAACCTGTGGGGCATGGACCACCAGTGGGTTGCAAGGACGAAAATCTAGTCTGTGAGCCTCCTTCCTCTTTATTTTATTTTATTTCTGCTCCTTTCGTGCTGCTTGCCACTCTTTTCCTGTCACTGACCATGGTATATGTTCAGTATCAGAAACTAAAGCTGATGTGGTCTATCCAATGCAATTTTCTGAATCGGCATCCCAAACTGAATCTAAAGTTGACCAAAAACTGATTTGTAACCCCTTTGGTACTAATGTTGGAGAGTGGTCCCTAGTCAAAGTGGTCTCTGGTCAAGTGGTCCCTGGCAAAAAAAAGGTTGGGAACCACTGATGTAGATAAATCAGTGACCTGAAACTGGCACGTCAAGCTACAAGGGAAGGATATAACAGTGTTTCACATACAATTAACACAGACCTGGGTAATTGTCGGCCCCCAGGTGTTTTGGACTTCAACTCCCAGAAATCCTAACAGCTGGTAAACTGGCTCGGATTTCTGGGAGTTGAAGTCCAAAACACCTGGAGGCCCAGCAATTGCCCAGGTCTGAATTAACATCTAAATGTCTGTATGAGGAACTGTTTTGTTGGCATGATCTTTCTAAGTAAGAAGGAACTAATACAGGTTTTGGCAAAACACCCTGATTTTGTATTCTGCAGTATGATATATAAGTAATGACAGGGAATATCAGTTCGGTTGTGATTGGTATATGTACAGTGGGCCCTCAGTATCCATTCAGTTTTGGTTCTAGGACCAAAATTCTGTGGATGTCAAAATCCATGGATGCTCAAATTCCATTATATACAGTGGGACGTGAGACCTGAAGAGATCTTGAGGATCTGAAAATGTGTGTGACAAAATCAAGGGTTGCTTTTTGGATCCCTCCCCCCCTTGATATGTTCAAAAGGTGGTTGCTTGACTACCCGTATTCATAACCCATGGATATGAAGGCTGGCTGTATGCATTTAAAATATGTATCTTGACTGGGATCCTGTCTAGAAGACCTTTCCCTGGTAGTGTTTTAGCTGGACTCCAGGAAAATAGGTTTTCAGCTAGAGATTATCTCTCTAAGAATAGCAAGAGAAGATATAACTGTTGTGCCTTATCTTGTTGGTCTTCTCACTGCTGTGACTGACACGATATTGCTTTTATCTGTGTCAGGCAGAGGAGGAAGTCGTAGACTCGGCTGTGTTGTACAACAGCTGCATTCTGTCTTGGTTGGGCAAAATTAAGCATCTTGTCTCACACACATGTAAATTTATGAGGAAGGAGACACTCTGATCTAAATGCTGATTGTAATCTGAATTAGAAGAGTTCAGTTGATTTAACAGGATGCGTGTGTCTGTTTGCTTATAGTTAAACAACTGATTTAATGCACCAACTCTAGTTGAGAAGCTGTTGGATTTAAGCCGATGTCATTTACCCTTTCCTTCCACATTTTGCATTATTTTTCTTCACCACAAAAATCTGTTAATTGGGGAAGGACAGAAGACAGTAGCCAAATAATGCCTTTTGATTAATTGTACTGTACTAAAAGTTGTGAAAGTTACTTTTTGCAAGTGATCCATTTTCATTATTGTAGTACATCTTTAAAGAAAAAAATCCATTTTGTTTTGCTTGTAAAATACCTGTCAAAATATCTCTCTACAAAGCCCTTTAGGAGTACCTAATAAAAACTTTAAAAGTCACTCATTACACCAGTGATTCCCAACCTTTTTTTGATGAGGGCCTACTTGACTAATGGCCCACTTTGACCAGGGACACTTGAATAGGAACCACTTTGACCAGGGGTCACTTGACCAGGTACTACAATAGTACCAAAAGAGGCAGGGCTGGTCAACTCTGCGGAAAGCAGACAACATGAAATACATTAAATAAATAAATAAGAGAAGGGAGGTTCGCGGATAGGGTTGCCATATGCCCCTTATTCTAAGGGACGTCCCTTATTCTAAGGGACGTCCCTTATTTCGGCCCCAAATTTCGTGCCCCTTATTTTCAGATCCTGTCCCTTATTTTCAGCTCTTGTATTGACGGGACAGGTGGCAACAGGAGGCGAGGCTGGGCCAGTACATATACACACATACTTCCTTCCTCCTCCTCCATCCTGCTACCCCTTTTGGCTCCTCCCGTTTTCTCTCGCCTCCGCGCACGTGGCTGGGAATTGTAGTCTAAGGCTCCTCCTCTTGATTGAGAGGCGTGCACGGCCCTTTTGGGTGGGACTCCATTTCCCAAGAGCCCTCGCTCCCGGGGGGAGGAGAAGGAGGAGGAGGAAAAGGAACAGGGAGAAGGGGGCCTGCCGGTCTTCATGGCAGCGCCGGTGAGCGGTCTGAGGGAGCTGCAGGCAGGGCACGGGGAGATGCAGGTTCACATGGAGCCAGGTCTGCCGCACCCTCGCCCACCTTGACTGCAAGGCCGCCTTCACCATTGACCGCTGGGAAAGGAAGGAAGGTGACCCCCTGCCAGGCACACAAATCACAGCCACACCGGGGCTGAGGGGCGGGTGGGGGTCTCTGGAGGGCTTTTGAGCCAGACGGGCATCTGTCGGGAGGCCTTGGGTTGTGCCTTCTTGCAGAATGCTCCAAGTACAGGACATATTGCCCTGAATGCATGTGAAAGGAGGCTTCTGTTAGACCCCAGTCTAAAGATCAGTCAACAGTGTGATGCCGCAGCTGAAAAAGCCAAGGCTGTATCAAAAGGAGTATAGTTAGGGTTGCCTAACATTTGATTTTCAAGTTTTTATGAAGTGTCCCTTATTTTTGTGAAAAATCCCGTAATTTTAGATAAATGTCCCTTATTTCTTATATAAAAAGTGGCAACCCTATTCGCGGACTGGATTTTCGCTCCTGTGACTCACTGCTGGACTGTGGCCCACAGGTTGGGAACCATTGCATTACACCAATAATGGTATGTGTTATATTATTTCGAGATGTCATATACCCTAGTTACAAAAAAAGGTGGCTAATGTAAATAACTACATTTTACTTGTAGCTTAGCATTTTGTTGTTATGGCAGAGTTACTATAGAAAGAGGCCCCATATTCCCTTCGTAACTAGTCATTTACAATGTTTAATGAAAGCAAAATAATATAGATTTGCCTTATATTATCTTTTGTAAGTGTAGAAGTTTTATTCAAAAAAATCAAACAAAAAAACCACCCGGGCCAATTTTTCCACTGACCCATTTGAGAACTTTACCTTGATTCTTATGAAATAGGAACCGTTCCCTGCTCTGCATAATGTGGCAAAAGGCAAGAACTTAGTCCCAAAAGAACCTAAAAGAAGTCCTGAGCTGCTTTACTTTCTTTGACATGGCACCACTTCTGGCCTTTTTGAATGGTGGTCACAGCTAGAGGCAAATGGCTTCTTGCGGTGGCATTTGTGCTTTCCCTTCTCTGCAGAATGACCCACAACTTATGCAACGTATCCATCATTGTGGTGCTCAAATCGGTCCAGTACATGAGTACTTATGATCCATGTTATAGATTGTCATAGACTAACATGATTCCATATTAACACCAGTGAATAGCTTGGGAAGAGAAGTGTGCCCATGTGTCTGATCTTTGTGTTTTGAGCACCTTCTAGTGAGATTGATCAGTTGAAAAACTGATATACGTCCATGATTAGAAATGATAGCCATAGAGCACCCCCCCCCCCAAGGCTCATTGTGGTGATATATGTATTATTTCATATATCACCACAATGAGCCTTTAAAGGGGGGCTGCCATACCTTGCTCTATGGCTATCATTTCTAATCATGGATGTATACCAGCTTTTCAACTGATCAATCTCAGTAGAAGGTGCTCAAAACACAAAGATCAGACACATGGGCACATTTCTCTTCCCAAGCTATTCACTGGTGTTAATATGGAATCATGTAAGGCAACAATATCCTGTCTTTTAAAATATATTTTTATACTGATTTCTAGACTGATTTTAAATAACTGTTTACTGGGGAGTTGTCCTTCTCCTCTTAGGGCGCTTGTGCCCGCTTTGTGCTGGTCTGTGACCGTAATAAAGTTTTGATTGATATGTATTATTTCAACCAAAAGGTACAAAATAAAAAAGCTTTTAAAATTGCAGGCTTCTTTATCAGCGTGGATGATGAAATATGATAATGGAGTTTTTCTTGAGATTTTTTTTCAGTGTCGGGGACAATTTGAGAAACTGCAAGTCACTTCTGGTGTGAGAGAATTGGCTGTCTGCAAGGCTGTTGCTCAGGGTACACCCAGATGTTTTATCATCTGTGGGAGACTTTTCTCATGTCCCCGTATGAGAAGCTGGAGCTGACAGACTGGAGCTCACCCGCTCCCTGGATTCAGCAGTCCTGCCGGCACAAGGGTTTAACCCATTACACCACTGGGGGCTGCTCTTGCAATGTTAAAACTGTGTTTAAGGGAGCTTTGGTGGAGGAAATTCTAAGACACATTTTGGGCAATAAAAGCATGGCAAGGCAGGAAGCTTTTTTCCCCATTGTTAGAAACAAAGGCAGTTGATGGATATGGCTCAATGCTCTTGTTATGGACGAAATACTGTTTTAACTTAAGATAATGTGTATGATGTATTAATGTTAATTGTATTTTAATGTATTTTAATGCTGTATGTTTTTGGTTTTATATTGTATTTTATTATGTTGGCATCGGATTGTGCCTTTTGTTAGGCCGCTCTGAGTCCCCCCTCGAGGGTAGAGAAGAGCGGGGTAGAAATGTTGGAAAGAAATAAATAAGTTCATTTGTGGCAAAAATGCAATGAGTCCCTTCAGATACATTTTGAAACAAATTTAGGTCAGTAATTACCAATTTCAAATTGCTTTACCTTATCTGGAGGTGAAAAACTCAGAGAACAAGTTTCAATTTATAGTTCAGAATTCCCTTCATGGGGTGGAATATCTATATTTATTTATTTATTTATTTATTTATTTATTTACGACATTTGTATGCCGCCTTTCTCACCATGAAGGGGATTCAGAGCGGAATATGGTATCTTCAGTTCCAAAAAAATCCCAGAATAGCTATATTGGCAATCAATTGAAGTGAATGTCCAACATTTGGTAAATATCAACATTAGCTGATGTCAAGGTGGTTTTTATGAATGTCTTAAAATTTGGAGATATACCAGTGAATATTGATAGTTATTTTAATATGGTTCCTCTCATTTACTAGTGTATGTCTAAAAAACAAAGAAGTGTATATATTTCAGGAACTTCATAAAATGTGTTTAATGCTTGAAAGAATTACATCCTGCCCATTGGCTGCAAATTTCAGGGCACTTCAGAAGAACAAGAAAAATCATCTGGGGTCCTCTCCCCTCTATTATTTAATATCTATGTGCAACCACTTGCTCAGCTGGTACGTAGCTTCGGGCTGGAGTGCCACCAATATGCGGATGACACCCAGCTCATTCTGGGGATGGAGGGCCGACCGAACTGCGTGACCGATAATTTCCATCGTTGCCTTGAAGCCGTCACTGGATGGCTGCGAGCCAGTAGGTTGAAGGTGAATCCGGCTAAGACGGAGATCTTGTGGCTAGGCCATCTAGGCACTGGTGGGGTTCAGCTTCCAACCCTGGACGGCATGACACTATGTCCGTTGTCATCTGTTAAGAGTCTTGGTGTCACTCTAGACTCTCAACTGACGATGGAGACACACATCTCCACCGTCAGTAGAGCAGCGTTCTTTCATCTCTGCCAGGCAAGGAAGCTGGCCCCCTACCTGTCCCGCCACGACCTAGCTACAGTGGTCCAAGCCACGGTCATCTCGAGATTGGACTACTCTAACGCTCTCTACATTGGCCCTCCTCTGGCGGTGATCCGGAAACTTAAGATTTTGCAGAATGCTGCAACTTGGCTGCTGGCAGATGTGCCAACATGCTGCCACATCACTCCCATCTTGCGCGAACTGCACTGGCTTCCAGTGGAATTCCGGATCACCTTCAAAGTGCTGGTATTGACCTTTAAGGCCTTGAATGGTCTGGGGCCAGTGTACCTAATGGACCACCTCTCCCTATATTGTCCCACTAGACCACTGCATTCAGAATCACATAACCTCCTTGAAATCCCAGGCTGCAAGAACTTCCACCTGACTTCAACAAGGAGGAGAGCATTGTGCATTATCGCTCCTACACTCTGGAATGCACTCCCTCCAGAGGTCCGTGTTCTTCCTAGTCTGCTGGCCTTCCGGAAGGCCTGCAAGACTCAGCTATTCAAACAGGCGTTTGGCCTTTAATCTGTAGACATCATACCACTGATGATTGCAGGCCGTTGATACCCACTTTCTGTGTCTTGGGTTATGTAATGTTCTTTGATTTTAGTGTGTTTTATATACTGTATACTGTTTTAATGGTGTTTTTAATGTTGTGAGTCGCCCCGAGCCGGATGGGAGTGGCGACGGACAAGTCCAAAAAAACAAACAAACAAATAAATATTAACACTGAAATGTCAGAGCTTGGAAAGTTACTATTTTGGACTGTAACATCCAGAGTCCTGCAGGCATCAGTGGGCACAGTGGCTGGGGAATGTGGGGAACCACAGTCCAAAAAAAGTTATGTTACCAAGCAGTTCAATATTCATTGAACTTTGGACACTTGTGGCATATATTAAGTCATCATCACCTCCAACCTGGTCAACTCTCTATCCTCTCACATTATCAACTGCTTTAAAAAATGTCCCAGTTTTCTCCCTTTGCTTTGAGCTCATTTCTATGGGTACAAACTGAGATCGAAGTGTAAAAGTAATTTGCACTCGGTGAACTCATCAAGGATGAGAGAGGGCTGCATTTTGTCCTTCTCAGTAGACTCAGGAAAAATCAAACTTCTGCAGCCTTTCCTAACTTTTTTTCTGCTCATTAATAGCTTGGGACCTCATCACACTGAGGCCCCCAAATTGGGCAATAGTGGGGGGATTTGCCATAAATCGTAGTGGATCTGGCATGGGAGCCCATCATCTCGCACCTTATCCCACAGGATGAAGAGTCGCTGCCTGGCTTCCTCCCCCCCCATTGTTTTCTATGCCACCTAGAACACTTGGACCTCTCTTCATGCATGGAGCCCTGCCAAAAAAATAGATCAACATCATGTGATGGGATCTGGTGGGCTCTGTGTTTGAAGAGCACTGTCTTTTTGCCTGTCTGATGATGTCCTTGATCACACTCTGTTATCTTGATGTTTACCCCTGAAATACTGAAAAGTATGTGTCATCTGTTTCCCAAATACAATTTGATTGATAAACATTGAACTTTAAAATCTTGCTTACCTATATCTATATATATAAAGGAAGAGTCGTCATGGAAAGACCGTCCCAAACAGAGAAACCTTACAACGCAGAAACACCAAACTTGCCAACAGAAATAGGTCTCAAGCAAGGTATGTTTGTAGCAAAGAAACTTTCCCACCCAAAACCTAAAAGGCCCCCAAAACAACGAGTAAAAAAACCAACTACATTTCCCAGCATCCTCCGGGGCTGCCAACGACTCTCCCAGCCTCTACATTCTGACAACATGATTGGCTGCCAATAAGGGCGGATTTGCATAACTCCTGTACTGGCTAGCCAACATGAACATTCCGACCCATAATAAACTGTCAGCGGAGGATAAGGCAAAGGGCTGAGGCACAAACACCCAAATCACTTCCCACAGACCACGCCCAAAATTGACAGTAAGGCTTCATTAACTTAATTTCCCTGACTAGGCCTCACTTAATGGAATGCTGTTTACGCTCTGAATTGACAGTAAGGCTTCATTAACTTGATTCTCCCAACTACGCCTCAGCTCATTGCACATTGTGTATGGCCTGAATTGACAGTAAGGCTTCATTAACTTGCTGTTCCTGACTAGGCCTCAGCTCATGGGACATTGTGTATGGCCTGAATTTACAGTAACCAACCTTGGCACACACAGCCCCTATGACCCACGCTACATTCTACTACAGTTTGGAGGAGGGTGGACCATGGATTATGGGACTTGAAGTACCTCCATGGATAATGGGATTTGTACTACTTCAGAACCCATCATTCCCCACAGACCACTGTGGCCCAGAACCAAGACCGATAGAGACCAAACTTGGCACACAATGCCCCCCATGACCCACACTCCATCCGACTGCAGTTCAGAGGAGGACACACCATGGATAATGGTATTTCAAGTACCTCCACTCACTTCCAACCACACAGGCATCAACCTCTACATCAACACAGCAGACGGAAAGACAAAAAACATTGCATATCCACAAGCTATGCAGAACGCCAGCAACACCACACACCAACAACTCCCCAGGACTTCAACATCCCACCCACCAGAACAATCCACAACGACACAGCCATGGCCCCAACAGCACCATAACTAACAACAATTCCAACCCTTACATACTCAGACTTTCTCGCATCTCCTAAATAGGGCACAGCAATGAGTGCCGGGTACAGCTAGTATACTATATAGCTCTACCAGCACTGCATTGATTTGATGTAGATGGTTGAAATCCTCTCTTTTTATTTCTCCACTTTATTATGAATAAAGTGGAGAAATTAGAGATCTTAAGCCCTTGAATAAACAGCTCCATTTATGTGATGGCATTGCCTATTCAAGGAGAAGAACAGGTGCAAGCTGGGTTACTTAGGTCAGGCCTGAATGACAGTCTAATCTTTTAATTTCATCTATTTCAGGAAGCAGTTCAATAGGGATAAAAGCACTGGATGGCTGATCTCGAGCACTCAGTATAATGTCAGCAAAGGTTAACATTTTAATCTCCACCTTGACAGCATTTGGTGATGAGGATTAGTATCTTCTTCTTCTTCCGCGATCCCTCGTAGTCAGAGGATGATGGTCCTCCAAGGCTGGTATACTGGCGGTGGGTCTGTATGTGACTGTGGAGCCCTATTCTTGATCTGCATCTTCTCCCGCAGTGAGGGCATCGGTTTCCAGGTGGAAGGCGGTCCCGGTCGGGGTTGGCTTGGCACGCCTTCCTATTGGCACGTTTCTCTCTTTCTACCTCCATTCATGCCTCTTTAAATTCTACAGCACTGCTGGTTACAGCTGACCTCCAGCTGGAGCACTTGAGGGCCAGGGCTTCCCAGTTCTCAGTTTCTATGCCAGAGTTTTTAAGGTTGGCTTTGAGCCCATCTTTAAATCTCTTTTGCTGCCCACCAACATTCTGTATCCCATTCTTGAGTTTGGAGTAGAGCAGCTGCTTTGGGAGACAGTGATCAGGCATTCGGACAATGTGGCCAGTCCAGCTGATGGTCTTTGCTTCTTCCAGCATGCGGACATTTGTCCGCTTGTCTTCCTAAGAGATTTGCAGGATTTTTCGGAGGCAGCGCTGATGGACTCGTTCCAGGAGTTGCATGTGATGTCTGTAGATAGTCCATGTCTCATAGTCGTATAGCAGGGTTGGGAGGACAATAGCTTTATAAACAAGCACCTTGGTCTCCCTACCGATGTCCCGATCCTCAAACACTCTCTGCTTCATTTGAAAAAATGCTGCACTCACAGAGCTCAGGCGGTGATGTATTTCAGTGTAAATGTTGACTTTTCTGGAGAGGTGGCTGCCAAGGTAGCGGAAGTGGTCAACGTTTTCTAATGTTACACCATTAAGCTGTATTTCTGGCACTGGAGAGGGATTGGCTGGTGACTGCTGGAAGAGCACCTTGGGTTTCCCGATGTTCAATGACAGGCCGAGCTTCTTGTATGCTTCTGTGAAGGTGTTTAGAAAGGCTTGTAGGTCTTCTTCTAAATGCGCACAGACGACATTGTCATCAGCATACTGGAGTTCTATAACAGATGTTGTTGTAACCTTGGTTTTGGCTTTCAGTCTGCTGAGGTTAAATAGCTTGCCCTCTGTCCGATAAATGATTTCCACTCCGATAGGCAGTTTACCATCAACAAGACAAAGTATCATAGCGATGAAGATGGTAAATAAAGTTGGGGAAATAACACATCCCTGTTTGACACCTGATTCCACCGTAAATGGGTGACTTTGGGAGCCATTGCCGTCCAAGACTGATGCCATCATGTCATCATGGAGGAGCTGCAAGATGTTCACAAATTTGTTAGGGCACCCGATTTTTTGGAGGATGGGCCAGAGAACACTGCGATTCACTGTGTCGAATGCCTTTGCAAGGTCAATGAATGCCATGCACAGTGGTTGATTTTGTTCCCTGCAGTCCAGTCAGAGATAAGAGAGGCAGACTATGTTTAGGGCACCTTTTCTAGCCCCTTCCCCGTGTGGGATGAGCAGAGTGGATCCTAGAAAAGGCTGCTCAGTCACAGATACAGCTGCCGAACTACTCAATTGCCTCGAACCTTGAGGTAGAACAACTGAGTCCACATCCACCACCCATGTGCCAGTCTGTAACTAGGGGCTTCCAGATTTCACAGTCCTGCCCCTATCGCCACTTGTTGATCATCATGGGACTTTTGTTGTTTTGTTTTTATTTTTCTTGGAAGACGCCTGTACGTGAGTTTTTTTTAATGTGTGGAGGTCAGTGTAAAACTGACAAACATACAGTCTTCACAGAGTGAGGTTCCACTGGTGGCATAGTTAACACAACGACCAAGGCTTCTCAATCTGTTGCTGCCTTCTTCCGCCTTCACAGCTGTTGTAACATGTACCATGTTATCCTCCGCCTGCTCCGCCATTGAGGTCTTTGGACTGTGCTTGGCCTGGAACCTCCCCCATGGCCACTCCTCGGAGTGCACAACTCCAGTTGTTGTGCCCACAGGTTCATTGGAACACACAAGCCCCCTCACTACGACAAGGTAACAGTCCATAAAGGGAGTGAGGATTAGTATATGCTTAGGGAGTAGGTTCATTTCTAAAGATCAAACTCATCCCAAAACCACAGTATGAAATATAAGATGGTAGAACTAGGGGTGGCATTTCAAAACAACAACATAATGGTGATGATAATAATATAGTTTTACTTTATCTCCCAAAATGGCAAAATAGTTAGCAAGGTATGGCTATCATCCATTAATGTACAGTGGGCTCTCCACATTTATGAGCTTGACTTTTGCACAATAAATTTGATTATTTATGTATTTGATTAAATGGAAATTAACAACGGAGGGCCTATAGATTCCTAGTGGGAATACAAGCAAGGTCCTCCAGCACAACTTTGTGGTCAGGTTCTGCTGGTAGTTGACCAGACAATCATACATAAAGTAAAGGTAAAGGTTTCCCCTGACATTAAGTCCAATCGTGTCCAACTCCGGGGAGCAGTCCTCATCTCCATTTCTAAGCTGAAGAGCTGATATTGTCTGTAGACATCTCCAAGGTCATGTAGTTGGCATGCCTGCATGGAGCGCCGTTACCTTCCCGCCAAAGCAGTACTTATTGATCAATTTACATTTGCATGTTTTCAAACTGCTAGGTTGGCAGGAACTGAGGCTAACAGTGGGAGCTCACCCCGCTCCTTGGATTCGAACCGCTGACTTTTCGGTCGGCAAGTTCAGCAGCTCAGCAGTTTAACCTGCTGCACCACAAGGGGTGGGTTATTTGAGATAAACTAGTAATATTTTTATTTGTGTTTTTTTAACTTTTGCAAGGGTCCTGTGCCCCTAACCCCAGCGAATGTAGAGGTTGAGTGTAATTCACTCTGTATCCCCCATGCACTTTCAATATTTATCAGTTCTCCATGATGCCTGAAAACCTGCAGGTTTCCAAGCATCATGAAGAAATGATAGAAGGAAGAAGAAAATCCCATTGATGGCAGATGGAGGGTATGGGAAAGGAGATGGAAACCTCTGCTGGTTCTGGAAATGGCATTATTTCCATCAGTGGAAGTCTACCTATAGATGTTGACATATATTCCTGTTTTTCTTAAAGAACCCATTGAAACAAAGAATGTCTTTACAAATATATTCCTCCTTGCCAAAAAAAATTATTTGCTTCTACTGCTCACTGATTTACTTCTACAAAACACCATGACTAAACCTTTCCTATTACTTCTACAAATCTTTTTTTTACCTTGTCCTCCCCCACAGGTTGCAATCTTAACCCTCTCAAATCTGAATTCTTTCTTTGTGTCCTCTAATTGAATTGCACAGTTCCTGGCTAGCTTGACCTTTCTCTTTCTTGCAGGAAATAATATGTTCCTACCTTGTCAAGAGAATACAATTCCATTTCCCCTTGCGTAGGCTGATAATTTTGTCTTTCCGCTGTGTATCTGAATAGCGTTCGTCTGTAAAGAAATTACACAACAAAACATCTGTATTGTGAAGGAGCAGGAACCAGGGAGGTTTGAACATGGGAGCGGATTTTGATCATTAGAACTACAATAGTCACCATACAAGTGTCTTTAAAATCCCAAGGTGAAGGCGTAGTCAGCCCAAGGTTAATAGGATTTTGCAGAAGTATTTTTGTGTGAAAAGCAGAGAAGTTACATGCGATTTCTCACAAGGTCTGTCAGAGGGATTGATTTGGGTTGTAAATTCCCTGGGTGCAGTTTGGTTTACAGTTCTTTCGGTTCAGTTGTGGGGTGGTTTATCTCAGTGTGTTGAATGCTCAACAATGGGTAGCTTAATAGTGATTCACTACATATGCACATTAACACAACTGTAGGGCAGGAGTGGAAATCATGTTATGTTCCAAATGTTGTTGATTGCAGTTTATAGCATTCTGAGTTTATTACAACTGTGTATGTTGACTATTAATTATTATTATTGTTATTATTATTATTTATATTCTGCTTTATCTTTCCCAAAGGAGACTCATAGCGACTTAACATAAAAGCATTAAGATACAATTTAAAATATACAAATATTCAAACGTTAAAACGGGATTAAATATAAACAGTATTAAAAATTCACAGTTAAAATCTATTAAAACATATTCAAATTTAAAAACCATCAGCTATGGCTGATGCGAGCTGCAGTCTAACCATTTCTGGAGAGCTTTATCATTCCCATCCCTACCATTAAGCATGAGCTGCAATTACACATCTACTCTACCCCTTGGGAGGTTACCAGTGCACTATTTCTCTTCTTTGTGGGTTATGTGAAAGTTGCACATAAGTGTGATTTTCACAGATGACCACTCGAAGAAACATGGTTACTGATAAGCAACCATTCCATCTGTTCTTTGTATCTTTCCTGATCAGAGATTTTCTCATAAGGTTGTATGTTTATGCCTTCAGGTCACCTGTTGACTTAAGGCAGCCCCATGATTTTCTATGGATTTTCTTGGAGAGGAATTTCTTTTGAAATATAGCCTACAGCACCTAGTATTCATTGGAAGTAATATATTGCTGTTCTGCTACTCTTCTCACTAGTCAATCAGGTTTTGTGAGCATTTGGAATAATACAAAAACTTTCAAAAGCTGTCATCATTTGCACTAGGCTATATGCAGTAGGGCTGGGTAGGTTTGTCGGAATCTAACAGAAATCGGAATGTGTCGGAATAAAAGTTACTTTTTACCGTATTCGAAAAATTAAAGTTACCCGGAAGTGGCATCATCATACCGAAGCTCCGTCCACCATTATCGGAAAGGGTGTCTGATGTCATTTCCGCCCTTTTCCTGGAGCCTTCCGTCATTGGCTGGTTGTGTTCAGGCGGTTTGCAAGCAGCAATCGGATTTCCTCCAGCCAATGAGCTATCGCGCTTTGGAAGCCAGAGGCCAAGATTTCCTCCCAATCGCCAAGGCTCTTCCTTGGCTTGGGAGGGACGGCCCTGGCAATCAGGAGGAAATTGCCTCCTAATCTTGGCTCTGGCTTCCAAGTGCGCTTTGGAAGCCAGGGGCTGAGATTTCCCCCTGTTCCCCAAGGCTCTCCCTCCCAAGCGGAGGGAGAGCCTTAGAGAACAGGAGGAAATCGCCTCCTAATCTCAGCCCCTGGCTTCCAATCGCACTTTGGAAGCCAGCCCCTTCCCCAAGGCTCTCCCTCCCAAGCGGAGGGAGAGCCTTGGGGAACAGGAGGAAATCGCCTCCTAATCTCAGCCCCTGGCTTCCAAAGTGCCAAGATTTCCTCCTGATCGCCAAGGCTCCTCCAGATCTCGGCCCCTCCTCTTTCTCAGCACTGATTTCTTCTCTCCCCGTCCCCCAGTCCTAACTGGGTTAAAGAGATGCGTGTCCGCCATTTAAAAAGTCATTCCGAAATTTCGTAATTCATCCAAATAAATTTTGAAATTTTAATGGAAATATTCGGAAGCCTATCAGATACGAAGCGGTAGCGTCCCCTAGAGCCGAAGCAAGTTTTGAAACGTGGGGTTTTTTGGATCAAACAGCCCTAATATGCAGCTATCCTCTTTTCTAGCCATTTTACTCTCCCTGAAAAAGATGACTTTCTGTTTGCGGTCTATTATCTCATGGCTGTTACATGTCTGTATCTGAAGAGTCCTATTGCAAATAAATGAATTGCAAATGTATGATTGCATGAGCGACGATATCCCACTTCATTAAAGGCAGATGGCTGGATGAGCTGGTTCTTTTCTCAAGGTATCTGTATAGTTACTGCTAGAAAGCCATTGAGGTTAGAATGTGAAAAATCTTGTTTCTGATTATTTATACTATTATTCTTGCCTTGCAGGTGTTGATATATTACAGTGGATCGCGCAGCGCCTGCAGATTACGAATGAAGGTGGGTAAGGTCATAAAGTCAGCTGATTATTTGATAGACATTCATTATATGGTGATGATCGCTGTTTGTAATGTCTACAGTCTTCCGAATAGTGGCTGTTTCTTAATGTATGGCTCTACTGCGTATATACTAATGAAAGTAGTGAACTCTCTTTTTAGAAGCCCTGAACTTGGGGTGCCTGTTTGTCCAGTATGGATATATCTATCCTCTTCAGAGCCCAAAGCATCTCACTCTCAGACCAGACAGTAGCCTCTACAGATTTCAGGTGAGTAGGTGAGATCCAAAGCATAATATGACTACTAAGACATTGGGATTTAGACCATTGGGATTTTGAGGTGGGGAAACATGGTCCTTCAGCAGTTGGACTTTAGTTCCCATGAGTGCTAGCCTACAATGCTAATGGTGGGGGATGCTGGGATGGCAGTCCAGTCACAATTAGAGAACTGATGAACAAGTGTGAAAGTTATAGCTGATCAGGAGAGGCACTGATAGATGGTTATTGCTTTTATTTTTTTAAAAGCCCAATACATTTCGACCACTAACAGAATTGATCTTCTTCAGAGCTTTGCTAAAAAAAAGAAAGAAAAAAAAATACTTTCATTTAATATATTAATCCTATCCTATCTGATTTGTTGTCAATCCACTACTTTGGGCTTCATGCCAATCCATTATTTGCCAAAATATATGATCCTATGCTTTTCTTTCCCATTTATGGGTGAATAGCGTAACCATTGGTTCATCCCATCGAGTACAAGGTCTACCCAAAGGCCGCTTGTAGTCTCTTGGAATCCAGTTTGTTAGTTGACATATCCATTGGTTGTCTTTTGTTCATGCTATATGCCCTGCCCATCTTCTTTTTTCCTCATAGATTTCATTGACCACATCACGTACCCCAGTTATTTATTGCTGGCTTTATTTCTTATTGTCATGCCACACATTCTTCTTTCCATTGTTCTCCGAGTCACCACCAGGTTTTCTTCCTCTAACTTTGTTGTTGCCAATGTTTCAGATGTGTATAGCTTTGCTGGTAAGGCTGTAGTGTTGAAGATATCTGCTCTGACCTTCATTGGCAGCTTATCATCTGTTAGCACTGTCCAGTGTTGATTAAAAGCGACCCAAGCAGCCTTGCGTCTTCTTGGCCATTTGCCATTTGCCAAATTATTAGACTGTACTTGTTGACCAAGATATACATATTCAGTCACTTCCTCAATTTCATCTCTGTTTATAACGATGCCGCCCTGGACACGCTGCTCATTTTTTTTATCCATTTTGTTTTCTTCAAGTTCATTTCCAGTCCTGATTTTGAAAGTTGCGCTAGTTGTTGCATTACATTAATATAGTAGCACAAGACTAAATTAATTCAGTTCTCTAAAACATAGATTTCATTATTCTACATTAGATGGTGAATATATATATATATATATATATATATACACACACACACACACACATTTCTGGAGTTGTATAATACTGTATTTCATTGTATAATAATTGTCATGGTGTAATAGTTCCACCCCAGTTATTGAGGTAATAAAACTGGGATTTTTGAGTTCCTCACAGAATAGCTTCAAGGGGCAGGCTCAATGGTGGGAACTATGAGGCTTTCCTTGGTTGCCACCAGCCAAGGGAAACCCCACAGTTCTCGCCAGTGGGTGCTCGGGTGGGTAAAGACTCACTTGCTCATGTACCCGCTGTCACCAGCTGAGAGAGGTCCCATAACAGTGGTTTTGCCCCATAGCTGCAAAAAATTTTTACCACATAATAGTTTCCCCCCTTCCCCTTACTCTCCAAAAAAGATGGGGAGGGGGGATTGTGGCCTTAAATTATGGTATGCTGTCCAAAATAAAGGTCCATTGAGCAAAGAGAACTGGAAAACATCATTACGGGATATTTATGTATGGGCTCAGGTATTCAGGAACAATAAAAGCAAACAAACAAGATTGCACTGGTTTTTTTTGATGTTGTGAGCTGCTTTGCATCTCACTCTAGAGATAAAAGTAGGATAATAATTAAAAAAATTATTGAGGTTTGAAAACAAGATGAGGAGGAGCATTCTGCAGCTGTTTAGGGAGATTATTCCAGTAGTGTGGAGGAGCAAGTGAAAAGGAATGAAGCTAAGACAAGGAAGAAATTTTTTTTTGGTTGAGTGGGTACATTTGCAACAACACCATACAGGACGATGACAGCTTGTAGAACGGTTGAAGAAAACGTGGTTGTTAATATATTGATAACTTTTTATGAATCTTCTTTTCTGCAGACACCCTACTTTTGGCCAACACAACAATGGGCAGCAGATGATACAGACTATGGTAAGTTCTAATAGTGGTGGGACTCTCTCTATCTTCATCTTGAAACTAAATGACAGATGCATCCTGGGAAATTTTCCTTTAGAGTAGAATTCTAATAGTATTTACATGTGCAATCATCTCTGAAGAAGAAGTGTACATTCATCTTGACACTGGAGTCTTCATTCAAGCTACTATTTCAATCAGAAATGGAGAACAAAGTTCTCTGGTATGGGCCTTCCTAGGACACTACCATTTCCAGTGGTGTTGTTGTGGAGCCAGATGCATTTTTGGACAGCCCCTAGGGGTGTCACTGTGAAAGGTCTGCACTTCAGAATTTACCCTCCACCACTTAACATTTCAGAATTTTCCTAATTGTTATCGTTGTTGTATGCCTTCAATTTGTTTCTGAAGAAACCCTATCTTGGGGTTTTCTTGGCAAGATTTGTTCAATGGTGCTTTGCCTTTGCTTTCCTGTGAGGCTGAGAGAATAGGACTTTGCAAAGGTCACACAGCAGGTTTCTATGCCTGAGAAGGGATACACACCCTAGTTTCCAGTTATAATTGTGAGAGGTCACACATAATGACACAATTTAGCAAAATGTCTAGGCTATAAGTTCTCCATCTTATATAGTAGAATTCCACAGATAAGAAGTTTCATTTTAATGTATGATGGCATCTGAACAGGTGTATTAACATACTAGGTGCATGGACGATAATATTTCTGTTCCATCCTATATTAAAATAGGAGCCCCCAGTGGTGCAGTGGATTAAACCACTGAGCTGCTGAACTTGTTTATGGAAAGGTCACAGTTTTGAATCTGGGGGAGTGGGGAGAGCTCTTGTTGTTAGCTCCAGCTCCTGCCAACCTATTTATTTATTTTATTTATTTGTCATGTTTCTCAGCCTGAAGGCGACTCGGGACGGTTTACACAGACAGTCTCTGCCCTCAATACAACACAGCAACAAGTCAACCACCCCCCCCAAACATATAATAACAATTTAACAATTAAAAACATACAATTGCAGCCTCAGCGTCATGTTGAAATCAGTTTCCATCACATCGTCGTCATTCCTAGCAGTTTGAAAACATGCAAATGTGAGTAGAACAATAGGTACCGCTCCAGTGGGAAGGTAACGGCGCTTAATGCAGTCATGCCGGCCACATGACCTTGGAGGTGTTTACGGGCAACACTGACACTTCAGTTTAGAAATGGAGAGCACCAACCCCTCAGAGTTGGACACGACTGGACTTAATATCAGGGGAAAACCTTTACCTACCTATATCAAAAGACCTGTATTTATATCCCCTTCGTAACTATGCCAGCTCTTTTTTTCTCCTTGGATACTTAAACTATATTTCCTAAAGCTCAACTGAAGTTACTGCAATGTTAGACAAGTGAATACTGAAGGAAAATTTGGGGTGCTCTCGGTCTTCTCCGATGTTTCATTTCACACCAAGGTGTGTTCATGTGTGAGTGGGTGACTTGTGTTGACAAAAAGTGCTGGAAGAATCTTTTGAAAGAAATAGCTTTCTCTGGGGGTGCGTGACAAGTTTTCTGTACTGAGCAAGGTGAGGAAATAAAATGTGGGTATACTAAAAAAAAGCCTGAAAATTTAACAAGTCATCAGATAGTGACCAAACCTCAAATGAACCCAAACAGTAAAGACACACATGGGTGGTCTGTAATTCGAAATTTGCTGGGAAAGGAAATCATGTTGCATTCCATTAAGAAGTAAACGAGTGTAGCAGTTGATGGCAATGCAAGGCAAACACATCAGGATGAAAGAAAAGTGGCAAATACAGTAACAAACACCACCACATCTTGCCACACTTGGCCAGTTTGGATAAATTCAGGTGAGCCATGGTTGCTGGTCTCCAAAAACTTTGATGCATTAGCTTTACTTTGTCACTCCACCTAAACCAAAGCCAATGTTAGTTGTGCCTCCAAGAACTCAGAATTGGGAGGTTAAGATACTACTGATTGTCCTTTTCTGCATCTCCAGTTGGTCTCCTCCTGCCACTGGTAGAGAGTGCTGAGAATCTTCCGAGCAGATCATAATGCTTGGGCGTTTATATTTAGGAAGAACTGGTCCATCTAATATCAAATGCAATCTTCTACCTCTAGTTTGGAGTGCCAAAGTCCTGGGAGATCCTACACTGAGATAATTCAGAGCATTAAAATCACACTTGTGATCAATTTTGAGATGTATTTATTTATTTGAAACATTTATATTCTGCCCTTCTCACCCCGCAAAGGACTCAGGGCGGAGCACAACATATATACGGCAAACATTCAATGCCGGGACATAAACTATAAATATACACATTAAAAGCACTTGTATAAATAGGTGAAGAGAAGTCATAGAGATTTATTTATTTATTTATTTATTTATTATTTCGATTTATATACCACCCTTCAACAAAAAGACTCAGGGTGGTTCACAACAATGAATACACAACACAACGTAGTTAAAAACAGAATAAAAACAGATTAGGACCAGAATGGAAAGCACGACCTTCGAGATTAAAGGCCTGGCGGAACAGGGTGGTCTTACAGGCCCTCCTGAAGGCCTGTAACTCCGTTATTGCTCGTGCCTCTGCCGGGAGGGCGTTCCACAGGGTAGGCGCTACTACAGAAAAGGTGCGCTGCCGAGTCAATGACAATCGGCAAATCTTTAGTGATGGAACCTCCAATAGGTTTTTGTCCATGGACCGTAGTGGTCTCTGGGGAATGCGCAGGGAGAGGCAGCCCTTCAGATACACTGGCCCCAGACCATGCAAGGCCTTAAAGGTTAACACCAGCACTTTGAAGGCAATCCGGTACTTGATGGGAAGCCAGTGCAAACGCTGGCGGACTGGTGTGATGTGGCATGTTAGTTAGATGATGGAGAAAACTTGTTTTCTGCTGCCCTAGAGACTAGGATACGGAACAATGGCTTCAAACTACAAGAAAGGAGACTCCACCTGACTGTGAGAGCTGTTTAGCAGTGGAACTCTCTGCCCCTGAGTGTGGTGGAGGCTCCTTCTGTGGAGGCTTTTCAACAGAGGCTGGATGGCCATCTGTCGGGGGTGCTTTGAATGTGATTTTCCTGAATCTTGGCAGAGGGTTGGACTGGATGGCCCACGAGGTCTCTTCCAACTCTAGGATTCTATGACTTATATCGACTTTAAAAATCAATTGTTTAAAATCATCTCAGGACACCATTCTATTATTGTGTCATTGCACTGTCCCAAATGCTTGGTCCCACAGACAGGTCTTCACCATCCTTCTGAAGGACAGGAGAAAGGGGGCTGATCTAATCTTGCCAGGAAGGGAGTTTCATAGCCAGGGGGCAATCACTGAGAAGGCCTTGACTCTTGTTCCCGCAAAACGCGCCTGTGACGATGGCGGGACTGAGAGCAGGGCCTCCCAAGAAGATCTTAATCTTCGCGGTGGTTTGTAAAGGAAGATGCATTCGGACAGGTAAACATTGTGATCAATGTTGAGATCCCCCTACATTGAGATAATTCAGAACATTAAGAAATCACACTTGTGAACAATGTTGTAGTAGCTTCTGGAAGCTGACTCGACATGGACTTCAGTAATAGCAAACAGATTTTTTTTAAAACTACACTTGTGAGCAATGTTGTAGTAGCTTCTGGAAGCTGACTCGACATGGACTTCAGTAATAGCAAACAGATTTTTTTTAACTACCAAATCCACTAGTTCTTTTATAAGGCTTGTCTATAGTAATACGGCAACTACCAAGGACATAGAAAGAACTTCGCTGAATTTGGTTGGTGCGTCAGAGTCTCCAAATGTTACTTATTTGCTTAATAATCTGAAATATTTCTATCCTGCTCTCAATGCAGAGATCTCAGGGCAGTATGACAAATTGAAAACAGTTTAAGAGGTTAAAATAACACATTTAAAAGAGTTTAAAAGTTTTTTTAAAAAAAGATTGAAAGAGTTAACATAGTTTTGAATGAATTTAAACCATTAACCTGTGTGGATTCTTGTAAAGTAGACCCCTCCCCTGGCAAAAAGCCCATTTTGAACTGTTTTCACTTGTTGCCTTAGCAACAGCAATTCACATCTTCTACATCTGCCTCCATTCTTCACTACACTTCGCCATATTGTTGAGTCACAAGATTCCCCAAAATCACCTTAACTAAAGCAGAAAATCATTCGTTTCTAGAATAGGGAAAATTATGGTAATAATAAAAGAACTGTGCAGTACTGAAACCAAATCTCTAAACATTTTTTTCATGCCTGGCGTAGACTGTATTTTGAAATGAGTCTTCCTTTTCTTTTCATGTTGTTATTAATTACCTGTGTGCCATTTGTTATTCTGTAGCTGGGTTAAATATCTCCTGTTTAAATTGTGAATTTTTACAGACACAATTAATTTTGGAGAAATCCTTTTAATGCTTACTGTGTAAAGTCATTTACAAGTCCAGAAATTTTAGTTTAAAAAAATCAACCTCCAAAAACTATTTATTTATTTATTTAATTTCAGGATTTTACCCCGCTCTTCTCAACCCCCGAGGGGGGACTCAGAGCGGCTTACAGTACGGCACAATTCGATGCCACATCATAACAGCATAAAACCCCAAAAAACCCCACAACAATTAAAATACATTAAAAATACATTAAAATGCAGTTCCATCAGCCACATACAGAGTCATTCCGAGTTAAAACAATATGCAATCCATAAAAACATTGACCCTCTTCATCCCTTCCCTACTTACATGGGTCAATGTACCTTAATCATATCAAAACATCAAACCTTGACTTATACATGGGTTGGTTTATACAGAAGTAAATACAGTAACTATCTCATTCAAAGAAGTTGTAATCATCATAGGCTATCACTTGTGGCAAGTATGATTGTCTCCCAAGTGTAGAGTATTGGTGGTGGGCCTACAAATGACTGTAGAGACCTATTCTTGATTCATATGGTCTTTTGCAGTGTGGACATACGTTTCCAGGTAGAAGGCGATTTGCTTGATGCACCTTCGCCTTGGCACGTTTCTCCCTTTTGTCCTCTATTTTTGCCTCTTCAGAATCCACAGCTCTGCAGCTGGCCTCCTCTCCTGACTAAATGAGAAGCAGGTGTCTGAGCATTAAATGACAAATTCTTGTTGTGATGCAAGATGTATAGCAGTGGTTCCCAAACTTTTTTGGCCTACCACCCCCTTTCCAGAAAATATTTTACTCACCGCCCCCCTATAAATTATTTTTTAAATTTTAATAGCAATTAAACAGAAAGATATATGTATTAATGCAGTGGTTCTCAACCTTTCTAATGCCGTGACACCTAAATAAGGATTCTCATGTTGTGGTGACCCCCAACCATATATTTTCATTGCTACTTCATAAATAATTTTGCTACTCTTATGAATTCTAATGCAAATATCTAATAAGCAGGAAGTATTTTCATTGTTACAAATTGAACATAATTAAAGCATAGTAATTAATAAAAAAACCAATATTTTTGAGGGAGTATGGGCAACGGATGATGGGATTTGCAGTCTCTTCGGCCAATTCAGCTCTGACTTCCACAGCCGAGACCCCATGAATGACAGATCTGGACCAAACTTGGCACGCAGAACCCCCATGACCAACAGAAAATATGGGAGACGGTTGGGAGGAATTGACATTGATTTATGGGAGATGTAGTTCATCTACATTTGGAGAGCACTCTGAACCCAAACAACCCTGGATCTAGACCAAATTTGGCACAACTACTCAATATACCCAAACTTGAATATTGGTGGGGTTGAGGGGGATTGATTTTGTCATTTGGCAGTTGTGGTTTCTGGGATTTATAGTTCACCTACAATCAAAGAGAATTTTGAACTCCACCAACTATGGAATTGAGCCAAACTTGGCACACAAACTCCCATGACCAAACAGAAAATACTGGAAGGCTTTGGAAGGGGCCTGAGGCAGTTAGGAATGGTGGGAGTTGAAGTCCAAACCACCTGGAGGGCCCAAGTTTGCCAGAGAAGCAAGGAGGGTGGAGCCACTCGCACTTCCCTCGGAGGCAGGGAGTGGGCCCTGCAGGGAGCCTGTCGCCTGGCTCACTCCTCCACCCCCCTTACAGGGGCTCACCCCCCCTCAAATTCTCCTGAGCCTCCCAGCACCCCCTTGGATGGTCTCACCCCCACCAGGGGGCATTACCGCCCACTTTGGGAACCACTGATGTATAGGATCCCTCTGTACTGGACGTATTTCCTCATGCGGTATCAAGCTACAGACACTCACATTCAGGCAGTTCCAGACTTTTAAAACCTGCTTCCATATACACCACTGACTGCAATTAGTATTCTCTTTTCCACATCTGTCATTAATACCTTGCAGGAAAAAGCTAGAGAAGGAAATGGTTCTAGATAAGGCATCTGTGAGTTTGGCATGTACTGGGGTCAAGCCTGTGCCCTTAAAGGGGCCATCCAAATGCTCCCAGGGAACAGTTCCATCTCTGGAAAAGAAGCCATTCATGATTATTTCTGCAGCTCTGCAACAAGGGCCATCTCATTAAACACAGATTTTGGTTTTTGAAGTTGTGCAAACACTGTGTCTTTATTTTTCTTTCTTCCACCTGCAGCTATTTTCCTAGCCAAGAAAAATATTAAGAGGAAAGGAGTTCTTGAAGAATATGAAAAGGTACGAAGATACTGTGTGTAGTTGTGTAAGCGTCATTGGGAGAAGCGAAGTGGTACAAACTGCAGAGAGTGACACCATTAGAATGGATGATACCAAAATGATTGTGTATAAAATATTCCTACTAGGCAAAACTCTGTGCTAATGTATGTTCCGAGCCTTCTAATGCTCAAGCGCTCCCATCAGAGCTGTCATTATCAAACATTTACAATGCCACTTCCTATCAAATAGTTTCATTTGTATGCACTTCAAGCACATTTTTTTTCATTGCTGCTGGTCATTTAATAGTTTTTAATCAAGTTTTCTGGAATTTCAGCTACAATATTTTGGCATGGTTTGTAACAGGAGGAGGTTCATGGAGGTGAGACTATGAGTTAGAAAAAGGGTGACAGCAATTCTAGTGCTATCATTGCGCTTCTATTTCAACAAACATGCGTTTACCATCTTTTGAGTTTAGTAGGTATGTGAGACAGTGTTTTTGTATGATTTTTAACTAAATTGTTTTTATGATGTGATGTTTTAATATGTGTTTTTATTATTGTAATTTTGTAAATAGCCTCTAATTGGGCTTAATTGTAATGCTGTCCTTCAGGGGTTGAGAAGTTGACGGGATATAAATGTGAGAAATAAATAAATATAGTGTGTTATATGCTATTAGAATCTAGGTGTCTTCTGCCAAAGGACTTGTCCCTTCATTTAAATTATCGCTAAATTATTTAAGTTGGATATGATGTGTGTGGGAGATGAACATTGCTGGCTTACTCAAGTAAATAAGATCTTGAATAGGAATCTTGGCTGTGCCAGGGAGCAGTGAGCCCACTCTTGTTTTAATTTGAATTGCAAAGCAGCTATTCCAGATGCTCAACTCATTGCAGGTGTGTTTATGAGACATACATTTTGGGTTTTCAGCACCATGGCTAGTTCATGACATGGGAATGGCTAGCTCCCATTCCAAAGACCCATGGTTGGATGGGAGTGTGTTTATATTATCAACTTTCAGCAGTTTTATATAACGTTAGCTATCATGGGCCAATCCTAGGGTATACTGGGATTTGTATATTCACAAGTGGCTTAAAAGTCTTTCCCAAAATGTCCCAGTAGTCCTATATAACAACAACACTTTATTTATATTTCCCCCTTCTCCCCAAGGGTACTCAGAGCAGATTACAGTATATACACAGACACAGGCAAACATTCAATGCCTTGTTACAAATGACATACAATGAAACACAAATGCACAGACAATGGCAAAGCCTTCTCCTTTCATTTCTGGCTTGGAGGCGATGCTCATCTCTGGCTCTGGGTTGTGGGGGTGGGTGGTAGGTGGGGTGTTCTTTCTCCATTTCCAAGCCGAGGAGCCTGCATTCGTAGACACCTCCTGGTCGTGTGGCCGTCCTGACTGCTTGGAGCGTCTGTTTGCCTTTTCCCGCCAAAGTGGTGCATATTGATCTACTCACATTTGCATGTTTTCAAACTGCTAGGTTGGGAGGAGCTAGGCCTAACAGCGGGAACTCACCTTGTTCTGCGGATTCGAACTGCCAATCTTCAGGTCAGCAGATCAGCAGCACAAGGGTTTAACCCATTGCACCACCACAGCCCCTATAGTTCAGGGAAGTGCATTAGAGCTCCCTAACAGAAGTATGTACAGTAGAGTCTCGTTTATCCAATCTTTGCTTATCCGACATTCCATTTTATCCAGCCCTCTTATCCAATGCCTCCCTTTTCCTCCAGCATTATCCCTTCAATTAAAGAGCGCTCCCCAACTCTCTATTTCCAATAAGTGAAAAAGGCGAGGAGGAGGGAGAAAAGTGGGAAAAGGCAGGACGGGAAGTGGAAGCATCCTCCCTCCTTCCCTTCCATGCTCCTCTTCTACATCTGGGCACTTCCTGCTGGTCCACTCTAGCCCCAAGGCATTGCCTTGCCTTAACCCTTTGAGTCCTGATTGTTAGTATTCTAGGTGTCTAGTGCCATCTCAGACGGGTGACACTAGGAGACTCCATATTGTCCAACATTTTCATTTATCCGACATTCTGCTGGTCCGTTTATGTCGGACAACTGAGAGTCTATTGTGTGTGTGTGTGTGTGTGTGTGTGTGTGTGAATGAATATGAAAGAGAATATGAATTTATAATATAAAGAAAATACAAGAACACAAGAACACAAGACAGTAAAGAGAAAAGAAAAACACCCAACATTAAACACACAAACATTAAACAAACATTAAACATTAAACACACAAAACCAGCTACTAACTACCTTCTACAACCTACCCCACAAATCCTACCAATAAGTCAGTGGCATAAATGCAATAATATAGCTCTCTTCTACTCCTAATAATGCTACACTTCTATCTTTGAACCATAACAAAAAAAATTCAAACCCCCAAAGTGTCCTTTAAAAAAAACGTTCTTTTTACGTCATAAAGAGTCCTCAGTCTTCGAAAAATTGACAAAATACATTTTTCTAATAGAAACAGGTAACTTGTCCACCTCGTAGAGAATTCTAAGTTTGCGGGTCTGTCTTTTCCAGATTTGATTAGTATGATCTCTTTAGGAATCTCTAGGTTGTCCAGTGCAACAGTATGGTCTAGTAGTGCAGGGGTGCTCAAACTTTTTCAGCATGTGAGCTACTTACAAAACAACCAAGTCAAAATGATCTATCTACCCACTGCAAAAATGTGAAACATTTAACACAATATCTGCTTTGAACTGGGTTTTCTGAGTCCGATTCAAAGCAGATAACATGGGATTTTATTCAACTGTGTGGAAAGGACCTCAGATAATCCAGGGCCGGCAGCACTTGGGCGGCATCAGGAGCCTGCGGGGCAGGACTGAGCCTTCCTCCCGCCCTGCCTGCGATCTATCTACCTAATGAGCACCCCTGGTCTAGTGCCATCAGAAGTCTCCTTAGAGAACTTAGTCCCCAGCTATTTTGGCCTTCAACTCCCATAAATCCTAACATTTGGTAATCTGGCTGGGATTTCTGGGAGTTGTAGGTCAAAACACCTGAGGCACCACAGGTTGAGAACCACTGACCTAGAGCATTTAGGTCAGTGGTTCATCTCTAGGCATTTGTAGGTCCTCCAGTGGGATTCTGTTGTCAAAACTGATCATAGCATTGTGCTGGAGCAGGGCTGTCCAACTGGCGCCCCGGGGGCCGTACACGGCCCCCCAGCCTGTTGGACACGGCCCCCGCTATGCCCCCGGCCGCCATTTAAAAATTTTTTTAAAAAAATTCTGCATTTTTTAAAAAAAATGGCGGCCGGGGGGGAGGGGGAGGCGGGGCAAGGAGGAGGAAGAGAGCTAGCTCCTCCTCCCTGCACCGCCCCCTCCGTCCCTCTCTCCGCGCCGAAAGGAGCAGTAGGCGGTGCCAAGGGCAGGCGCGTCCAGGGAGCCTCTGACGCGCTGCCCTTGGCGCCGCCTTCTGCTCTTTTTTTCGGCTCCCCTCCCTAGGAAGGGCGGGGAGACGGCGAAGGAGCAGTAGGCGGCGCCAAGGGCAGCGCGTCAGAGGCCTGGCATGATGCGCTGCCCTTGGCTCCGCCCCACCCCGCCCCACACGTGGCCCCGCCCCTGCTCACTGATCACCTACGGCCCCGAGGTGATCAGTGACACTTCTTCCAGCCCTTGGGTCGGAAGAAGTTGGACAACACTGTGCTGGAGGATCGAGAGATTCCTAGAGAGATGTTCTCTTCTTTTTTAAAAAAAAACATAGTTTTTTTCTTTATTTGTGATTTTCCCACTTTCACAAGAGTCCTGTGGACGTAACCCCAGTGAATGTGGAGAGCAAACTGTATAAATGTCAAGGTTCCAGAGAATGGGCCATGGCAGTCAAAGCGGTTTCAAGCGACTATCTCTGTGTAGTGTAAAAATACCAAATAAGACAACTACCCTTGTTTCTGTGATTTAGATACAAACTATCGAAATTGGCAGCAGCCCTATATGTTAGATAAGGTATAACTCCTTGCACTTGAAGCCACAAATGTGGGTGCTGCTTTTTCTTCTTTCTCGGTTAAAAATATCAATATACTGTACATCACATTACTACAACTGCAGTGGTTTTATATTATTAACCTACCTCTTCTCTTCCTTAGTACACACAGAGTCAAGTACTGTAGGTAGGCATATTGATCTGAGAGCAAAATGGAAACCCACTGCCTTTATTTCTGTCTCAATTCTTGATTTTTTCCCCCCAGGAACATTATAACATGCTGAACCAAAAAATCAACCACAAATGGGACTTTGTTATTATGCAGGCAACAGAGCAGTATAGGTGAGTCATTCCTTTAATGCTCTTTTTGGGGTTTCCGGTTCCTAATTTATGTGTGAGGAAGGCTGTCAGCAATATGTAGCATCAACAAGGAATTTCAACCCATCTCAAGACCTTCAAAAGTGGACACCGATGTGATCTCTATTTTTGTTTTTGTACTTAACTGTAACTAAATTAGTGTATCTAAGAGCTGATGGGGGTGGGGACTGGTGCCATTTTCAGAATCTGTAAGTCATATATGCCCAGGAACAGGGCAAATATTTGAGGCAACAAAATGTGTGTTGGCCAGTGTAATCATACTAGTGGTGGTTTACATGCTGAGTACTGGAAAGGC
Organism: Anolis apletophallus; assembly: GCA_030556195.1. NCBI lineage: Eukaryota > Metazoa > Chordata > Lepidosauria > Squamata > Anolidae > Anolis > Anolis apletophallus. Next base: position 163,862,193 of record JARBWK010000001.1, on the reverse strand, counting down.
ATATATCTCATGTTCTATCAATGTCCCTTCCTTTTTTATCCAATATTTTTTTTCTGCAAGTTGCTTCTGGTGTGAGAGAATTGGCCATCTGCAAGGATGTTGCTCAGGAGATGCCCAGATGTTTTGATGTTTTACCATCCTCATGGGAGGCTTCTCTCATGTCCCCACATGGGGAGTTGGAGCTGACAGAGGGAGCTCATCCGTGCTCTCCCTGGATTCTAACCTCCGACCTGTCGGTTTTCAGTCCTGCCAGCAGGATAGGAGCCCCTCCTCTAGGGGCTGACTCTCCATATTCAGGGAACTCTCTTAATGATACTCAGCAGCAATTTTAAAAGGAACTTACTCCGTATATTGCCCAAGGGTATGAGTCAGGAAATGTGGGACTCTTTTGTATCTCATTGCAGCCAAGAACAACTTTAGAAAAAGTTTTGGTTTTTTAGATCTTGAATTGCACCTCCCAATGTCTTGCTATCCCACCATACTGAGTGGAACTGATGACATTGTGAAGTTCAAACTTCTGAAGGATCACATCTCCACCACTTGCCACTTTACAATATGGAAATAGTACTAGCCTATTACAGAGAATTGGCTCCAGAATTATGGAAGCAGTACTCTAGGGGTTTTCAAACCTTTTCAGCCACAGAGCCCTTTTTAAAGCAAAAGTTTCTAGTGGAGCCCCAAGAAATGTTTATATATTATATATAATGTATTTATATCAGGCATGGGCTGGGCCAATAGCAGATGGATGGGAGAGTGTTTGTGTGAACTAATTCACACTGTGCAAAAAAGGGAAAAGAAATAAAGAAATAAAGAACAATACAATATGTAAAAATGAAGATCAATTTTAACCAACATAAACTTCACAGTATTTCAGTGGAAGATCCCCGGTGCCATCCAGTCCAGCCCTCTTCTGCCAGGCAGGAAAAGCACAATCAAAGCACCCCCAACAGACAGCCACTCAGCGTTTGTAGTAGTAGTAGTAGTAGTAATAATAATAATAATAATAATAATAGCAGAAACCCTAGAAGCCATCCAAACCCCTTCTTACATGTAGGAAAAACACAAAACACCTCCAACAGGATTAGACAGATTCATGGATACCAAGTGTATCGGTAGTTACTGAAAAGGACATTCAAGTGCCACCTCGGAGTTGGTTGAGGTAGGCAGGATTTCCCTGGGTACTGGTTGTGGGGGGTCGGGAGCAGGTCAGGGTTTTGCCCTCCCTTCTGCTCGAGATCCCCGTGTACAACTGGTGGGCCACTGTGTGATACAGAATGCTGGACTAGATGGGCTGAGGCCCGATTCAGCATGGCTCTTCTTATGTTCTTATGTTCTTAACAGATGGCCACCCAGGCCTTTGTAGTAGTAGTAGTAATAATAATATTAATAATAATAATAACAACAACAGGAACCTGAGAGAGGGCGGGAGGCAAGGGAAAGGTGGCAAGGGAAGTGGAGGAGAAAGGGTCTGCCCTGGGAAGATGTTGCTGCTGCTGTTTCTGGCAGCTCAAAACTTTGATTTCCCTGCTTTTCTCAGGAATAGGAAAGAGGATGTGGTGGAAAGCAGCATGGCACCGCAGAGCATCTCACTATCACCCTTTGTGGGCCACTGTTTGTGGACCCCTGCTCTACAGTGTTGTGTAAATAGCAAGAATAATTCTTGGCTAACGAAATGCTGCAATATTAGAGGTGTGTGTGTGTGACAAGAATTATTTTTGCCTAACTAAAGGCTGCAACATAGGGTTGTGTGTGTCTATGTTTGAATATGACATTTGTTTTCACATACATTGCTTCAGGGAGCCTGAAGCAATTTATAATGGATAAAATAATCGAAATGGTAAATACTTGTCTAAGGAATTTCTCACATGAGGCAGCTGTTCTTTTTTCGTTCAGTCACTTCCAACTCTTCGTGACCTCATGGACCATCCCACGCCAGAGCTCCCTCTCGGCTGTCAGCTCCCCCAGCTCCTTCAGGGTCAAGCCAGCTACTTCAAGGATACCATCCATCCAACTTTTTTTTAAAAAAAAATAAAAAATTGAGTTTTGTATGCCACCCTTCCCGGAGGGCTCAAGATGGCTTACAGAGAATATAAAAAACACACTTTAAAACAACCCAAATTAAACTCTTAACTAAAAACTATAAAAATATTTACAGCCCCTCTTCCTTTTTCCTTCCATTTCCCCCAGCATCATTGTCTTCTCTAAGCTTTCCTGTTTTCTCATTATGTGGCCAAAGTCTTTGCCTCGAATATCCTTCCCTCCAATGAGCAGTCAGGCTTTATTTCCTGAAGTATGGACTGCTTGGATCTTCTTGTGGTCCAAGGCACTCTCAGAACTTTCCTCCAACACCACATGAGGCTGGCAAATCCCATTTATAGCCAGATGATAGCTAGTTTCCTTTGACTTACCTCACAACCAGGCATGTAGCCGGAGGGGGGGGGCGTGAGGGGCTTCAGCCCCCCCCCCCCCGAAATTCTCAGGGTAGTCTGCGAGAATGCCTTGCTAATACATTATTTACACTGTTATGTTTATTAATATCATGATCTGATCACCATGCTCATTATATCCCATATGCATGGGGGTATTGGGATGACGATGCAGAAGGTTTGCTAGGGTAGACCCACTCTCACTCAGACTCAGCCCCCCCAATCAAACTCAGCCCCCCCATCAAAATCCTGGCTAGGGCCCTGCTCACAATATTGCACTTTTCCTGCCTCTCTCCTGATGGGAAACATCCTAGAAAATGTATCTTTTACAAATGCAAATAATTTGTGACTGCCCTCCTTTTGTAAAAGAAATGCCTTCCAATGGTCATTCACTGGGAGAGCAGCAGGGAAGGCGCTATGCTATACAAGAGGTTCAAGGGAAAGCAGCTGTAATTGCAATTTGAAAATGTTTGGAAAGCAAGATCATTCTCTGATCATCAAGCTCTGGGGCTCTGAGGAAGTTGGGAAACTTCGGCAACTGGATTCATGTTTGGCCGATAATTGGGACTAGAGGAGTCGAAGCATAGGTTTTACATTGGTCTGTAGCTTTAAGGCCACTGTCCTGCTCATCACTTGGTGCAGAGCTTTGTGCCTGTTTCCTCTCATACCCTGTAAGAGCTCATGTCTGTGTTTCTCTCCTACATCCCTTAGCAGAGACACTTTGGGCTCAGTAGGTAGGAGAGGAGTAGAGCACAGGGTGTTTTCTCTTGCAAGTGGGGCGGAGGAAGTGTGGAGACTAGAAAGAGTTAGTCCAATGGGTTGTTGTAGGTTTTTTGGGCTGTATGGCTATGTTTCGGAAGTATTTTATCCTGATGTTTCACTTGCATCGGTGGCAGCAAAGTTTCTGAGATCTGTTGGAAACTAGAAAAATTGGGTTTATATATCTGTAGAACGTCCAAGGTGGGAGAAATATCTATTTTCTGTTGGAGTTCGGTGTAAATTTTCAATTGACCACCACCTTGGTTAGCATTTGATGGCCTGACAGTTTTTAGGTGTGACTTGTTACTACCTGGGAGAATCCTTTGTTGAGGGGTGATTAGGTTTTCCTGATTGTTTCTTGTCTGACGTTCCCCTGTCTTTGAGTTTTGTTCTTTATTTACTGTTATAATTTTAGGGTTTTGTTTAATACTGGTAATAGGGTTGCCACTTTTTGATATAAGAATAAGGGACAGGTACCTAAAAATAGGGAAGTTTTCACAAAAATATGGGACACTTCATAAAAACTTGAAAAATCAATGGATGATTTTCAAGTTTTTATTGAAGTGCCCCTTATTTTTGTGAAAAATTCCCTCTTTTTAGGTACCTGTCCCTTATTTATGTGGCAATCCTAACTGGTAGCCAGATTTTGTTCATTTTTATGGTTTCTTCCTTTCTGTTGAAATTGTCCACATGTTCCTGTGGATCCTATTGGAAAAGGCATAGCAGTGTTCATAGGCAACGATAGCACTCGCTGTTTACAGTGATGAGTTGAAAAATATTACATATTCAGTAAAAAAAATAAACTCAACTTTAAAAATAATTCTAAAATGCCAGACAAATTTTTTAAAATGTATTGTCAAAGGCTTTCATGGCTGGAATCACTGGGTTGTTGTGGGTTTTCCGGGCTGTATGGCCATGTTCCAGAAGCATTCTCTCCTGTTGTTTCACCTGCATCTATGGCAGGCATCCAAAAAGAAAATGAAGGAAAACTACAATTTCTAAATATCCTAGTCATCCGCAAACCTAATCAACAATTGGGGCACACAGTTTACAGAAAACCGACACACATGGATAGATACCTGCATAAAAACTCCAACTTTCACCCAAGTCAAAAAAGAAGCACAATTAAAGTCCTGACAGACAGTGCAAAAAAGAACCTGCGAACCCCACCTCCTCCAAGATAAACTGAACCACCTAAACTGGGCCCTACAGGCCAGTGGATACTCCACCAGAGACTTCAGAAGAGCGGCAAGACCAAGAACAAGCCACAAGAGTAAAGATAAAGACCCAGAGGAAAAGTGTTCTAGCCATACATCAAGGGAACCACTGACCGCATAGGGAAGCTGATGAAGAAGCACAACCTACAAATAATCTACAGACCCACTAAGAAAATCCAACAAATGCTATGTTCAGCAAAGGACAAGTGGGATCCTCTCACCTCTGCAAGAGTTTACTGCAGTGTTTCCCAACCAGTGTGCCGGGGCACACTAGTGTGCCGTGAGCGATCATCAGGTGTGCCGTGAGAAATTGGAACCTCCAGGAAGGGGGGGGGGGGAAGAGTCTAGTGTGTTGAAGTATAAAAACCCTATGAAACCTACCTTGATAAAGGCACTAAATTACAAACACCCCCCTCCCCACCCGTTATCTACTTGGTCTCTCCCTCTCCATGCATTGGGAAGGCCCCCCTCCCTTTCCCCAAGTAGAGACCTCCTCTTGCCTCCTGGGGGTTCTGTGTGGGAAGTTTGGCCCAGTTCTATCATTGGTGGGGTTCAGAATGCTCTTTGATTGTAGGGGAACTATAAATCTCAGCAACTACAATTCCCAAATGTCAAGGTCTATTTCCCCTGAACTCCATCTGCGTTCATATTTGGGCATATTGAGTATTCATGCCAAGTTTGGTCCTGATCCAACATTGTTTGAGTCCACAGTGCTCTCTGGATATAGGTGAACGACAACTCCAAAACTCAAGGTCAATGCCCACCAAACTCTTATAGCATTTTCTCTTGGTTATGGGAGTTCTGTGTGGGAAGTTTGTGTCTTTCTGCCATTCCTGCCAGGATATCTATGTTGAGTTCATTGAAACAGGCCCAGGTTTCACACTGAGTGTATAAATACATTTTAAAAACATTAACTATATGTATTACAGTGTCATTCTGTGTCATTTTGGTTGGTGGTGTGCCCCAGGATTTTGCAAATGTAAAAAGTGTGCCGCGGATCAAAAAAGGTTGGGAAATACTGGTCTACTGTATAACATGCAGTCGTGGATGGGTCTACATAGGGACCACCAAACGCAGCACCCAAACACGAATCAAGGCACATGAAAGGCCCTGCAGACTAATTCAACCAGAGAAGTCAGCCGTAGCAGAGCACTTGATAAACCAACCTGGACACAGCATATTATTGGGGAACACGGAAATGCTGTACCATTCTAACAACTACCATGTCAGGCTACACAGAGAAGTCATTGAAATCCACACGCATGTGCACAATTTCAGCAGAAAGGAGGAAACCATGAAAACGAACAAAATCTGGCTACCAGTGTTTTAAAAATATAAAATCATAACAATAAATAAAACAATACTCAGAAACAGGAATTCCAGACAAGAAACAATCAGGGTCATCTGATCACCTCCCAACAAAGGATTCCCCCAGGCAGTAAGAAGGCAGACCTTGAAATTGCTAGGCCATTAAATGCTAATCAAGGTGGCCAGCTGCAACATTGACACCTACTGTACCTCAAACAGACAAGAGTCCTTTCTCCCACCCTGGACATTTTACAAATATATAAACCCCATTTGCCTAGACAAACTCTGAGGATGCCTGTCATAGTTGTGGGCAAAACGTCAGGAGAGAATGCTTCTGGAACATGGCAATACAGCCTGGAAAACTCACAACAACTCAATTCTTAAAAAATCCGCAAAAGTTAAGAACGGTCAAGAGTAGCCATCCATAATGTAAAGTAGTGATCTCTTGCGTGGCAGCAAGCATCTGACATAATAATAATATTTAAGCAGCGCCGTCCCTTCTATAGCTTTGGCTAATTTACAAACTAGAGAAATCTAATATAATAATAGCCTCAAATAAACAACCAAGATGCAAAAAACAGGAGCAAAAGGAGCCTAGCAGTGGAGGAGCTTAGCAGTGACTTTAGGGCTGATTTTTTTTTCAAAGTGTGAACTTTCATAGACTTCCACCCACTATGAGTGTTCATGCTAAAATAAACCAGTTATTCTCAAAGGTGCTGCAAAATCCCCCCTTTATCCCTTCTATTAATATTTTATGTTGTGACACATTAAGATAGCTGTCTCTTCCTTGATCTGTGATGGATGATACCACTGTCTTCCTGGCTTTGCAGGACTGGGAAAGAACGGAAGAAAGAAGACCGATATGCTCTGGACTGCCAAGAGAACGCTTATTGGCTAGTGCACCGAACCCCTGTAAGTCAGGAATAAGACAATGCATGCAATGCTACTAATCTCAATGGCTATTTGTTACCTTTAGCATGCCTCTGAATATCACTTGCAGGACAGGATGGATGCTTGTAAGCCTCCCAGTTTGGCTGTTATGGGAGGAAGATGCTGGATCAAATAGGCCATTGATCTGTTCTAGTCCAATTCTTCTCATGCTCTTCTAAACAAACATGTATGCCTGAAACTTTATACTATAAACCAGCCTTCCAAAATCCAATGCCCTCTAGATCAGGGCTGCCCACACTTTTTCAGCATGCGAGCTACTTATATTAAAACCAAGTCAGAAAGATCTACCTACCTCCTCAAGGCTGGATTGGGGAGAGGGCGGGGTGGGGCTTGGCCAGAGGGGGGCAGAGCCAGGCCGTGCCAAGCCCCGCCCCCTCCCCTCTGGCTTTGGAGCTCTAGGCTTGAGGATGGCAATGCCAAGCCAGTGGTGACATAGCTAGCACAAGGCTGTCTTGGCACTGCCATCCTCAAGCCTGGAGAAGCTGCTGGTAGAGCGGAAGCCACAGGGGGGCGCAGCCAGGTCACGCCAAGCCCCGCCCCCTCTGGCTTTGGAGCTCCCACTAGCTTCTCCAGGCTTGAGGATGGCAGTGCCAAGCCAGTGGTGGCATAGCTAGCACAAGGCTGGCTTGGCCCTGCCCTCCACAAACCTGGAGCAGCTGCTGGGAGTGCCGAAGTCGGGGAGGGGGCGGGGCTTGGTGCGGCCTGGCTCTGCCCCCTCTGAGAAGCGCCCCATCCGGCTGGGATCGACCTCCTTCAGTCCCGGGATCGACTGGTCGATCGCGATCGACTTCCTGGGCAGCCCTGCTCTAGATGTTTTGAGTGATCATGATAAGCGATAAATCAATGAAATTTTAAATATATAAATGAAAAGTTTTCATGAGATATAGTGTCCCCTTACATTTCATTATTGCAATTTATGTTTGTGTCCATATATCTTATAAAAGTTTGGTTTAACTTCCAGTTTGAATTATTGTGTCTAAAAACTGTGTCACTAATATGAAATGTTTGGAAAGCTCTGCATTAGGGTTCAACTCTGGTCTGGATTACTGTATATCTTCCCTTTACAGTAGCAATCAGCAAAGCTGGACAAAACAAATACCGTACATTCTCGAGTATAAGACGACCCAAATATAAGCCGAGGCACCTAATTTTATTTTTTTTAAACCTGAGAAAACGTACTGACTCGAGTATAAGACGAGGGTGGGAAATTAAGCAGCTACTGGTAAATTTCAAAATAAAAATAGATACCAATAAAATTACATTAATTATATATATATATATTTCTTTATTGATTAGTCAATGTTAACCATATCAAATCATACACACTTACCCATACATGCAATACATGCCAATATGAATACAAAACATACCAACATACCAACATGCTAATCCCACCCCGTCTACAAAACTTCTTCTTTGAAAGATTAAAAATTAATTAATTACTTAAAATAGAAATTGAGAGGGAGCAAGGGTAAGTAAAACTAATAAACATTAATTGAATATTTACATAAAACTGTAATTTAAGATAAGATTGTTCAACTCTGATTAGACCATTATTCTAGCCTTCTTCAATGTAAATGTGTTTAAGTATCCTTCCAATAATAATGAGAGTAAAATAATAAATGTAATAACAATAATAAATACTGTAAAATAATACTTGTAATATAATAATAATAATAAATAGAGTAAAATAATAAATTTAATAACAATAATAAAATAATAAATGTAATAATAACAATAATAAATAGAGAAAGATAATAAATGTAATAATAATAATAAAGTAAAATAACAAAGGTAATAATAATAATAACCCAGTCTAAAAAAGGGCTGAAAACCTAGGCTTATATTCGAGTATATACAGGACATTTATCCCTGAAATAACCTTGTCGCACATGAGAAACCAGTCATGCAAAGCTGTTTTGCCTTTTCAGGCAACCTGTGAACCTGCTTGCATTGTTGTCCAAGGCTTCTGGAAGGGACTTGCTTGAAAAGACTGCTATAGATTATAATTTATACTGTTTCAAGATCCTCACACATGTGCATGTGTGCACATGCACATGCATGCATACATGTACAGACAGGTTCACAGGATGCCTGAAAAGGCAAAGCAGCTCTGCATGACTGATTTCTCACTTGTAACAGGATGATTTCAGGGGTAAATGTATTTGTTTTGTCATCTTTGCTGATTGATACTGTAAGGGAAGACATACAATAATGCAGACCAGAGTAGAACCCTAATACAGAGCTTTCCAAACAATTCATACTGGTGACATAGTTTTTGGACATGCATCATTTCATTACACAATAATTCAAACTGGAAGTTAAGCCAAACTTTAATAACAAACATAAATTGCAATAACGAAATGTTTGGGGACACCATATATCGCATGAAAACTGTTGTCAGTAGTAATGTGTTCTCACATGCAGTTTGGAAAGCTCTGTTTAAGGTGTTCTGAATGTGTTGACTCAATCTGTGTCTCCATTAAAATCAGGGACATCCTTTATCCTTGTACATAAAAATAATTTCGGTATATGCAAGAGTAAGATTTACTTGCTTTTAGAGAAGCCCATTCATGTATATTTCTGTGTGGATTGTTTCATTTTTGGATGAAAGGAAGATGAGAGCATTGGCTCCTGCAGAGGCATAATAGGCAAGCAGATGTGTATTGGGGTGGACTGGGTTTTCCTTTTGAACCTGTTGCAATGTTACTGTTCCATCCATAAGGCCTCTTGAAGTCAACAAAGCCAGAGGAGTAAACCATGCAGAGATGCTGCATGAAGCCTCCACGCTGGGTGGGTACTTTGAACTTCCAGGAAATGTGACTTCATATCTAAGCCCACTTACCTGGAATGAGATGAATGACAATTGCCTCTTAGTTACGTTTTATCTTCAGCTGCATTTAATTGTTTGAACTGTGACAGTATTTTGCAGAGTATTTTATTTATTTATTTATTTATTTCGAATTTTGACCGCCACTCCTGGAGGCTTGGGGCGGTTTACATATAACATAGGATGAATAACATTATAAAAGCAAAAAAATTTAAAAGAGCTTTAAAAAGGACACAATCATTAATCAAAAGCCTGCTTAAATAGGTGGGTCTTGCATGCTCTGCAAAAAGCATACAAATTATGCAAAGCACGAGTCTCCGGCGGCAAGGCATTCCACAACACCGGGGCGATAATTGAAAAAGCCCTTCTCCGAGTTGTCGTTAGGCGGAAAGATCTTAAGCTCGGGATGTCTAAGAGGTTCTGGTCCTCTGATCGTAGTGATCTCGGAGGGTTATATGGGACTAGGCGATCCCTTAGGTACACTGGCCCCAGACCATGTAAGTATCTTGTATATACCTTGCAAATAAATAGGAAATAATAAAAAGTGGACGTATAAGTATAGGATTGCATTTTTAAATGTTTTAGGTATTTGTTGTTGAAGGCTTTCATGGCTGGAATCACTGGGTTGCTGTGAGTTTTCCGGGCTGTATGGTCATGTTTCAGAAGCATTCTCTTTTGACGTTTCACCCACATCTGTGGCAGGCATACTCAGAGGTTGAGAGGTTTCTTGGAAAGTAGATTACCAGTATTTTTTTAAAAAACCCTCTAAAATCGGGACAGTAAAAAAAGAGCAACACTCAAAAAATTCCAGACAGGAAACAATCAGGGCCTTCTAACACCTTCCAACAAAGGATTCCCCCAAGCAGGAAGCAGCCAGGCTTTGAAACTGAAAGGCTATTCAATGTTAATCAAGGTGGCCAACGGCAACATTCACACTTGCCTCAAACAGACAAGATTTTTTTCTCCCACCCTAGACATTCCACAGATATATACACCTTACTTGGCTAGTTTCCAACAGATCTCACAACCTCTGAGGATGCCTGCCGTAAATATGGGCAAAACGTCAGGAGAGAACATGGCCATACAGCTTGGAAAACTCACAGCAACCCATGTTAGGTATGTCTTGGAAATGATCACAGTAGATGAGCAGCAGCATCATTTATTTATATCATTTATATTCCGCCCTTCTCACTCCGCAGGGGACTCAGGGCAGATGACAATGCACATATGCAAACATTCAATGCCATAGACATACAGCATATATAGACAAACAACGAGCTACACAATTGGTCGAGAGCTCACCCCAACCTGGGCAGGCCTCGAACTCATGACCTTCTGGTCAATAGAGATCTTATGCAGCTGACTCCCAGCCAGCTGTGCCACATTCCCATTGCAGACCCTTTGGGAACTATAACCAATGTAGGGAAAAAGAGGTCCTCTAATAAAGGACACCTCTTGCTTCCTGCAGATGGAAGTGAAACACAGGAAGCTCCTGCAAAATTGTGAACTCACTTCTTTCTGAGAAACTTGGTTCTCTGAACTTAGCAACCGTCATTTGATCTTGGAGATGCATGTTTCTGCAAAGTTGCTATTGTAATCCTACCCTCCTCCCAGCAATAGCAGGAAAAAGAAACACAAAGGTTCTCTCATCTATGGAATCTGCCTCCCCACTTCGCCATGTTGAGAGCCCATGCCTTGGGCTGCCCTTAAAGGGTGCTGTTGGTAAACCTCCCTTGCTGGAAGAAAGACTCCAAGCTGGGCAAGCGGCAGCACTGAGCTTCTGTTGTTTTGGAGGCACTTCTGGCAGTTGCCAGTGGGGTGTTTTCTGAGCAATACCACACTGATCACAGCATGCTGTATAGCTTTGACGCATGGCAAGAAGCTACAATCCCTAATCCCAAATCATAATCAAAGATCTACTTTTAATTGCGCTCACTGTGTAAGCAGCCAACTGAGATCCCAGCAGTTAACAGACAGAGACGGTATAAGCCTCCGGCAAATGTCAGGCTGTAATTGGAGCTTAGCTTGGGGGCGAAAAAGCACCATCTGTGGAAAAGGCCTATGTGCCACAACAACCCCTTTGGTCCCAGTTCATCCTCCCTGCTGAAACGCCTTTGATCACGCCAGAGACATGTTGGATCTTTCTCTTTCTTGAGCTGTTTCCCCTCTTTTCGCCCTTTTAAGATAGCACCGGCTGGGGCTTAATTATTGATGACCAAACTTCAGTGGACATCAGATAGCTGATCAAAACTCAGCTGTGTTCAAAGCAGATGCGATCGCTGGTACCAATCTGTTTGCCACATCAAGTCCTTCTTGCCTTCACTGGGCAACACTTTTGCTCTACGCTATGACTTCCCATGCTAAGACTCTGTGAAAATATAATTTAACACATAGAGAAAATAATTTCTGTCATCATAGGTATCAGGTGCAACAAAGCACAAGGCCTTTGCAGATATAATAACAGATTAAGTATCCCTTATCTAAAACATTTGGGACCAGGAATGTTTTGACTTTTGGAATATTTGTATATACATAAAGAGCTAACCAAAAGATGGGAACAAAGTCTAAACACAAAGTTCATTTATGTTTTGTATTCGCCTTCTACACATAGACTTTTTATAAACAATTTTAAAAATAATTTTGTGTATGGAAGGAGGTTTTTGTAGAGTGAACCAGTAGAAAGCAAAGATTTCACTATTTCAGGCACTGACAATTTTGGATTTCCAAAATTGGATGCTCAACCTGAATATAAAAAAGTTTTAAATATTCTATTTTTTCTCATTTTTGCAAGACTTTGACCATGACTTGAAGTGGCCTGCCCATCCCACTCGGTTTTTATTGTGTGAATTTCTTGTATCATTTTATTTGTTATTGTAACTGTATTTTCTATTATTATTTCTAATGTATTTTGTTTTGTATTTTGTATTGTATTTTTTAATAATAATGTTTATTAGTTTTGCACAATCATTAAAAACAACATTTAACATGAAACATACGTAGACTTTACACTAACATCATCTTGACTTAGACTAACACACTAACAACAACACCAAACACTTAACTGAGTACTTCAGTTAAGTTGTATTGTATTTTAGAAGGGCTTCACCTCATGTTAGCCACCCCGAGTCCTCATCGGGGACATGGTGGCGGGGTATAAATAGAGTTTATTATTATTATTAAGTGATCCTTAGCAAAGGCCTTTAGCAAGTTACAAACATCTGATTTACAAATGATTCATAGTTAAGAGTGGGGGCGAGACAACAGGAAGTGAGAGAAATTTACCCTTCGGAAGACAAATTCACTCCTGAAAGAGTTATCATGGGAAAAAGGTGTCTCAACTGAAGCTTTTTCATCACAAAAAGCCCACTTTTTCAAAAAGACCATTACAGGCTAACCCCAAATGACAAACAAGATAGGTTCTGTAGGTTTGTTCTTAAGTTGAATTTGTATGTAAGTCGGAACAGGTACATTTTTAAGTGGACCATAACTCCAGCCAAAAATGTATATTTTAAAGATTTGGACAGCATAGGGGAGGGTTAACACCACTGTTGTGTTTATTTTGCTGCCTGTGTCCCTGTTCAGAAGATTTCATCTCACTTTCTGTCCCTGTGATAATAAGATTCTTCTGTATCATTGAGACCCAGATTTTGCTTCTCTATGAACCACCATTAAATAATTGCCATCGTGTGCCTACTGTTGTTTTGGATACTGTGAGTGGGAACATTATTTAAATTCCATACAGTTTAAAATTCTAGCTTGAAGACCAAGAAAAAGAGTAAGTGCCATGTGAGTCCTACTGCCTATTGAGAGTTGAGGCCATACCTGGTCATCGCAGGGTTGTTTGTGCACTAAAATTAAAACGAATTAATATAAAAAGCTTTAGTCCAAGAATTCTGTGATGTATAGAAAAACTGAGTTTTTAAAATGAAAGATAAAATCATGAGGATACTTAATTTTGAAGGTAGTGATTTTCTTCTTGTGCAGTATGGTAGAATATATGCCCATGGTATTTCTTTATTTCTATGAGAGAAAAACCACACAACATGAATCCAATTCTTTCTGGTTAATGTAGACCAATAATTAATAACCTGTGACCTCTGAATGTTGCTGGACTACAGCTCACATAATCCATAACAATGATGGAAATTATAGTTTACCAACTTCTGGAGTCATATGTTTTCCATTCTATAGAACAGTGGTTCTCAACTTGTGAGTCCCCAGGTGTTTTTGCCTACAACTCCCAGCCAGTTTACCAGTTGTTAGGATTTCTGGAGGTTAAAGGTCAACACATCTGGGGACCTACAGGTTGAGAACCACTGCTATAGAAGAACTATATTATTATGAGCTATATTGATATAGGGTGTTGTGTGGTTTCCAGATTGTATGGCCATGTTCTAGCAGCATTTTCTCCTGATGTTTCACCTGTATCTGTGGCTGGCATCTTCACATGAAACTTCAGGAGAAAATACTGCTAGAACATGGCCTTACAGCCCAGAAACTACACAACACCACAGTGATTCTGACCGTGAAAGCCTTCAACAATATATTTATATGATGTACATGACTTTTGTTTCAAAATGAATTCTCTTGCAACTTCAAATGAATTTGTCTATTTAGCAATATCCAATATTGTAAAAGTATTAAGTTAAAAATAAAATGTAACGTCTTTCTTGTGGTTTATTTTTTATTATATAACAGCCAGGGATGCTAGACTCACTTGAGTATGGCTTAGACCGAGCAACTGATCCTCTTGAAGATACGGTAAAATAGGTAAGGATGACTTCTTCGGCATTGTTGTGATTATAGTCTAGAACAGTGTTTCCCAACCAGTGTGCCAAGGCACACTTGAGTGCCGAGAGAGAGCCTAGCAGGAAACTTCAGGCAGCGGAAATGAGGCTTTCCTGGCTGAAGCAGCAATGCCACCCATCCTGGCTGCAGTCAGGGAGAGCCCTCAGTGTCCAGAACTTTCCTCCCTCCCTCTGCACGCCAAGGGCAGGAGGAGCCGCAGCCTGGCCAGGTAGCCCTTGGCGCGCAGATGGAGGAAAGGAAGGAAGGGAAGGAGAGAGAGAGGAGGGAGGGAGGAAAGTTCTGGACGCCGAGGGCTCTCCCTGATTGCAGCCAGGCTGGCTGGCATTGCTGCTTCGGCCAGGAAAGCCTCATTTCTGCTGCCTGAAGTCTAGCCCCTCCGCGCCAGGGAAGGGGAGCAACCCCTCATCTCCTGGCCTCTCCTGGCCGGGCTCCTGGTTCACTGCAGAGCAGAGCAGAGGCCGGGATGTGCAGCTCCACAGCCCAGCTTGGTTCCTTCTCGATCTGGCCCCAAGGCGACAGCAGGGAAGCCGAAGGGATGCAGGGGGGAGACACTCCTGGGGGGGGGGCTGAACCCCTTCGGGAAGGAGAGCTGGGGGTGGTGACGGCTGCGAGCCTCCACCGCAGTTTGTTTTGAGGCTCGGAGCCACCCTGTGTGCTCAATTCCTATTTGTCCTGCTCAGCCGAGCCCGTGTTCGCTTCGGCCACTCAGTGCAGCCCTCCCCCGCGGGACGGTGACGGGCCTCCTGCGTGTGGGCCTCCTGGGGGGGACGGATGGGAGGGGGGTTTGGCAGAAGCAGCGGCGTCACGAGGGGGGAGGGTGACAGTTAGTAAAATGACAGTTAGAGTGTCATTTTGGTTGGTGGTGTGCCCCAGGATTTTGTAAATGTAAAAAATGTGCCGCGGCTCAAAAAAGGTTGAAAATCACTGGTCTAGAACAATGATAAAGCTTTTAAACATTTCATTCATATTAAAGTTGTCAATGTTGACTATGGGCAGGAAGGGAGTTCCAGCATTACTGGATACTTGAAAGTGCTTGATCTATAATGAGCAGTCAACCAGCAAGATATGGAAGTTCTAACCTACTGGATTCACATTGAGGTCCTTGCAGTTGCTTTTTTGTGTGAAATTCTTTCTTCCCAAAAATTGTGATATAAACCAATTACTCTGATACCTGCCTGATGTCACAATTTTTTTGAAAGGTTTTGATATGATATAAGAAAAGATTGGCATAAGAAACCAATTGGATCTGAGTGCTGGAATTAACCTATTTATTTATTTCCTATATTTATACTCTGCCCTTTTCATCCCCAAGGGGGGACTTAGGGCGACCTCACAGAAGCACCATACGATCCCAACATCATAAAAACAATCAAACAATAAATTAAAAATATTAAAAACAGTAATTAGAACAATTGATTAAAGCACGCCTGTTAAAATACCTTCTAATGCAATGCTGCCTGTTACAGCAAACCAGAGATCACAAACTGATCTGTTGAAGTGATACTGTATTTATAGGCAACTAGACCCCTTGTTGTCAGTGAAACTTGGATGTTGATTTGTTTGTAGGAAGCTGAAATCCTTCGTGGGGCCCTTATTTTCTCTAAACCATTTCAGTCCTCATAAACTTTCCATTTAAGTAAGGGCTCACCCAGCCATTTCAGCTATTGGACGCAGGTAGTTGCTGTGGCCAAATGGGCTTGGTTGCCTTGGAGACAGTGGAGGAAAGCCAGATACTACGATGTACCTTTCCCCAGTAATACACAGAGGTTGATATATCTTTTTTTCTCCAAAGGAGAACAAGAGTCTGCTAGGCATGGAGAACCAAGCACAAATTGGGTTGAAGGAAGGGGGGGGGGGGGGTGGAGAGATATCATTGCCCTAAGCGAGGGTTGCTTTCATATTTCAGCCTTACACAGAAGATGATTCTAGGCTTTGTGTGCTATCAAAGGCTCTTGTCACTTTATTTATTCACACATATCCAAATTCTGATATTGCAAAACGTGCTAGGTTTGGTGCTTTCTCCGTGACTTGCCTAATAACGTCAACATGGACTTTGTGTTTTCGAAGGCTTTCATGGCCAGAATCAATGGGTTGCTGTGCGTTTTCTGGGCTGTATGGCCATGTTCCAGAAGCATTCGCTCCTGACGTTTCGCCCACATCTATGGCAGGCATCCTCAGAGGTTGTGAGGCCTATTGGAAAGTAAATTACCAGTGAGGTTTATATATGTGGGGAATAATGTCCAGGGTGGGAAAAATAATTTTTGTCTGTTTGAGGCAAGTGTGAATGGTGTAACTGGTCACCTTGATTAGCACTGAAGTCTTATAGCTTTAAGGCCTGGCTGCTTACTGCCTGGAGGATCCTTTGCTGGGAGGTGTTAGCTGGCCTTGATTGTTTCCTGTTTGGAATTCCCCTGTTGTTGGAGTGTTTCTCTATATTTACTGTCCTGAGTTTGGTAGCCAGATTTTGTTCATTTTCATGGTTTCCTCCTTTCTGTTGAAATTGTCCACATGCGTGTGGATTTCAGTGGCTTCTCTGTGTAGTCTGACATGGTGGTTGTTAGAGTGGTCCAACGCTTCTGTGTTCTCAAATAATACGCTGTGTCGAGGTTGGTTTATCAGGTTCTCTGCTATGGCTGACTTCTCTGGTTGGATTAGTCTGCAGTGCCTTTTATGTTCCTTGATTTGTGTTTTGGCAATGTTGTGTGTGGTGGTCCCTATGTAGATTTTTCCCGCATAAGTGAGAGGATCCCTCTTGTCCTTTGCTAAATGTAGCGTTTGTTGGATTTTCTTAGTGGGTCTGTAGACAGTTTGTAGGTTGTGTTTCGTCATCAGCTTCCCTATATGGTCAGTGATTCCCTTGATGTATGATAAGAACACTTTTCCTCTGAGTGGATCTTTCTTGTTACTCTCGTGGCTTCTTTTTGGTTTTGCAGTTCTTCTGATGTCTGTGGTGGAATATCCATTGGCCTGTAGAGCCCGGTTTAGGTGGATCTGGCATCTATGGCAGGCAACCTCTGTGGATGCCTGCCAGAAATGCAGGCAATTGAAAAAACGGGGAAGCTGCTAAACAGCCTAATAAGAAATACAAAGGAACATAATAGTGTGTAATAATATCTATTCACTTCTTTTGTTATATCACAACTTGTATATTAAAACATGCAGCATTTCATATCAATGAGGCAACTAACCGCTATCATCGTATAATGATACATTAAATTCCACACAATAACCTGTGTCCAAACATAAGTTTCCGGATAGTGAATCACTGGTATTAAAGTCCAATCCGTCGAATGTAAAATACGTACAGTTATTATATAGTTCAGTCATGCATCTGAAAAATAGTTAAATAGAACCAAAGTATTTGTAATCCACAGAGGCGGTAGTGCCACGAAGCCGTTGTTGTTATAGCCTCAGTAAAGGGCTATTTAATCCGCGGTGATGATCCCGACATGGTGTAGGAGTAGATCATCGGCATGATGCAAACCAACATTCCAGGCCGACGAGGGAGTTGGTACCCCGGAATTCCCACTCGTTTCGACCAACAAGGTCTTTTTCAAGGCCAATTATGATGTGGGAAGGTCTGTGTGGGTATCTCTTTTTGTAGAGAAATATGTAGGCAAAACGTTAGGAGAGACTGCTTCTGGAACATGACCATACAGCCTGGAAAGCTCACAGCAACCCAGCATGGACTTTCTTCAAGTCTCAGGTGGAAAAATACTTCTAATTGTAAGTGAGTGTTTATGGAACTGCAATCGTGCATCAAAAAGAGGACCTCTTTAAAACTGAAATAATTTACCCTGATAACAAAGCTGTAGGTGAAAGAGCTTTCTGTCAGTTGCTGGAAGGTGGGGAGGAAAGCCTCTCTTTTCCCCTCCTGCTGAACCAGAAATAGAGTGGACGGTAGGTGCAGTTGCTGGGAAAGCAGAATTTCCACCTAGCAACAGCAAAAAGTAGCTGGAGAAGTGGATTCCTTCTACTAGCAAGCTGAAATATATCAGGATGCTGTCATAGTAATGCTGGCTAGGGATGGTTATCAAGATCAAGCAAATAGGCAGCCATGTGGAAGGGACCATTGCAATGAAGGGAAAAAGGGATGTTTTGCTGCTTCTTTCAACCTCATTTGTCTTCATAAACCTGGTAATGAAATCACAAACTCTTGTCACATATGACATCAGTAGAAAAAAGCTAATTGGCAACTTAGAGTACATTTAAACTGTAATTAATACAGTTTAACACCACTTTCACTGCCATGGCTCAATGCTACGAAATTCTGGGATTTCTAGTTTGGTGACCTACCAGCACTCTTTGACAGAGAAGGCTAAATACCTTGTGAAACTACAGCTCATATTGAACTATTGCAGATAAAGTGACATCTAACTGCATTACTTCCTCAGTGTCGATGCCCCCTTAAAGCTATGGGTTAATTCTCCCTCTGCACCTAGCATGCAAGAAAGTGGTGGTGCTTTATATACAATGCAGGCAAAACTTTACTCCCTTGGCTGGGTTGTGGAGGGGCAGGCAAGGCATAGCTGTCTAGATAGGATTGGGATTGCAGTTTCCATCATTCTCTGATAGCATAAACAATGGCGAGGGATGAGAAAAGTTATTAAGTGTACTACTGTAGAATGAGGGGCATTTTTTGGAGAATGAAGCAACTAAAATACTACAACTTCTCTCAATTTGCAACTCTGATGGAGCTATCAGCAGATTCTTAATGTAGGGTTCCGGTCTAAAATGTGGAGGCTGCTATTTTTGTGATTTCATGTATTTTGTATTTATTGACCTGGTGTTTATGTGGTGTAATGTAAAATAAACCACATGTAGTTCGCGTTTGATCAGCCTACACACTTCCTTGCCAGAGATAGAAAATATGCCATGCAGGTGAACAGTAAAGAACAAGTAGTTTACTCTTCGTAAATCCCAAACAACATATGTATAATGTGATCAGGTGCACCAGCTCACATAATGTCCATTTGTTCAAAATGGTATTTCTTTGCCATGTGGATAAACTCCTTTAGCAGCTCATGAAGCGAGAACACACTCCAAACTATGTCTCTATCTCTGCTTCTCTCTTCAAACTGTCTCTCTCTCTCTGCCTCTGCATAGCTCAAGCCTGAACAAAAATGTAACAGTATCCAAAAGTCCCAGGCTCAGCTTCATGCATCTTACTTTACAGTTGACACACACACATGCCCTGCATGCTCCAATAGTTTATGCGTCGATAGATTTTAAACTTGTGTTGTTCTGGTTTTTGTGCTTATTGTAAACAGATCTCTAGATTTGGGGAATCACCTTAGAAAAAGTTAGAAAACAGGTAACGAAGGACATCATGAGCACCTAGTTTACACCCTTCAGGCATTATTGTTAATATAGACTCAAAATATAAGCTCTGTGCGCAATAGAAAATGAGTAAATCCTGCTGAATGCATGAGATATTGTACCTGCGGAAACAAGTATTTATTTACTTGCTATTTCTATACCGCCCCTCACAGGCGACTTGAGGCAGTGTACACACTACAATGAATGCCATAATATAAAATACAACAAACAATTAATACACAAACTATATAAAATCAATACAGTTAAAATTATAAAATTATAAAATACAAATCTCAGCGTCTTTGTAAAATACAAATCTCAGTAGCTGCAAACAGCTTCTGGGATTTCCTAAATTAATTCATTTCCCTGTGGACTTTGCTGCTATTTCCTTTGAACACTAAGGCCCTTTCCACACAGCTGAATAAAATCCCACATTATCTGCTTTGAATATGGCAGTGTGGACTCAGATAACCCAGTTCAAAGCAGATATTGTGGGATTTTCTGCCTTGATATCCTGGGTTATATGGCTATGTGGAAGGGCCCTCAGATGTGTAATGTACACTTGAAGCTCTGGCTAATGGTAACAATTGTAATTCTAACCAATAATGCACTGTATTGTATTTACATAATAGATTTTGAATGGAGGATGTATGAATGCCTGAAGTGATATTAAAGGCGAATAGATGCATAAAAATATTGAGTTTGAAATACCCATTACATTACGAGCTTTGTTTCTATCTGAAACGGTTAATTAACCATTACCCCCATCTTTTTCTTCTCTTTTCTCTTTCTCTCCAGTCTACTTTTCTCCGATGTGTGTATGGCCTTCCTGTCTGTGAAGTCCTTGACTGATTGTACTGTAGAAGATTAAAGCACTAGAATCTCCATTGGAGTTACATTCTGCTATATCGCCGGTGTTCTCCTTGTAGAACCGTACTGTATATTTCAGAAACACCGTTCCGAGAAAATTACCATTAATGGGAACAATGGGTCTAATTCGATTCAGTAGACTTGGGGAATATCTATATGATAAATAAGAATCTCAAACAAAAGGGAACAAAGGAGAGCCACATATTGAAACTGCACTTGTTCCATGCATGTTTTTCTATTGTACGGTTTAGTATTGTATTGATTGTTATCTATATTATATTCCCCATAGGCTTCTCTTTTACCCTGTATCTAACATTTCTTACAATATTATATAAAGGGATTTTATAGCATCTTCGAGACTAACAGAGATAACAGAGTTGGTAGTATAAACTAGGGTTTCTTGAATTTTTCCCTTGTTGCCGCTTTCAGCCCGAGACATTTTTGCATAACCTCGGGTGTATAGGAATAAAAACAGGTATAAAAATCAAACATTTACTGATAACAAATCAGTATTTGCAAGACTTGCTAAACAGACAGATTTCCCTTTTTATGAATTACAGCTTCTGAAGAATCAACTGTAAACACTGAACAAAAGATGTGTGTAAATGTCTAAAACAGCCACTAGTTCACATTCAGAAACCTTTTACTCTTGCCAGATTTGTCAGGAGCCCAACATTGAGCTAAGGGGACCCCATATGGGATTGGGACCGACAGGTTAAGACGCAGTTGCGTAAACTATCCTAGACTTAGTCCACTTCCTCAAATGCATTTTCCAGTTGATGTTGAAAACAACTCCCATTGTTCCTGACCCAGACTTGCCTGCTGAGGCTGATGGGATTTGGGGTCCAACAACTACTGTGGGTCACCTCCAGTTCCCTCTTCCTGCTGACGCATTTGGTCAACAGTCGCCCTCTGTGTTGGATATAGGGAGGGAATTGCTATGTTGGGTCAATTTAATGTTATTTTATTTTATATTATTTTGTGTCGCTTTTTTGTTGATTTAAGTTAATTTTGTTGTTGAGGAGATGGGGTGGGATACAAATAAAGATGATACTACTACTACTACTAATAATAATAATAATAAATTGCTTGCTAGCATTTGGGACAGTTCTCCAAACTGTCCTATATAAACGAAGAAAGCTGAGGAGGAAAGGAGTGCCGAACTCTTCCCCATGTATTAATACACATATTAATATGTGTAAATATCCATTTGAAATTTCATAGAATGGGACACAGTTTGGTGATGTGCTTGAGTAATCAGGGTTATGTGAGCCCAAACTCAGTGTGTAAGGAGATAATCAGTACCTCCTCAAATACTACTTTCCTCTGAGTCTTTTTTAAATGATAAAAAGCAGCATATAGTTGCTGCTGATACTGCTACTACTACTAGGGGGGGGGATGAGGCAGCACTGTGACATTGCTTTGCACAATTATCATAATAATAATAATAATAATAATAATGTGCAAGGCAATGTCACAGTGCTGCCTCACACCCCCCCCCCCATTTTTGGGAGAGCAACATCTACTTTAGCAGTCCCTGCCCTCTCCTAACTACTAGATAGTTAGGGAGCCACATATAGGTGCAGAGATATTTCCTTTAATACAGGGATAGAAAGGAAGTTGAATGTAGCTACACTTTTGGGGAGTTACGGTCTGTGAGACTCATATCAGACTTCAACCTTTGCTTATCTGCTCAAAAGGAGCCCCCAGTGGCACAATGGGTTAAACCTTTGTGTCAGCAGAACTGAAGACCAACAGGTCGGAGGTTCGAATCCGGAGAGAGCGTGGATGAGCTCCCTCTGTCAGCTCTAGCTCTCCATATGGGGACATGAGAGAAGCCTCCCAAAAGGATGGTAAAACTTCAAAACATCCAGGCGTCCTTGCAAGGGGGCTAATTCTCTCACAGCAGAAGCGACTTGCAATTTCTCAAGTCACTCAAGTCAGGTCACACGGGGAAAAAAAAATCTGTTCAGAACAAGCCTCTTATATTTGCAGTCCAGGGCCTTTTTTTTTATGTAACAGTTAATGGTCCCATCACACATGGCAAGTGAGTGCCTGTGTGAGTCACAGAAGCCAGAGGGGCCCCCAGAAAACGAAGGGTTTTCCTATGTTTGGCGGCGCCTTCCCCGTTTCCATCTGCTTGTTCCAAACAAAGTCATGGCATGATACTTCAAAGCAAGCTGCTGGAACAAACGGCCCACAGTTAATTTCTAGCTTTCAGGGCTTGCTTGCTGGCGGATGACACATAACATCATCTGAGCTATTTAAATCACAGCATAAGCACAGCAGATATTGTTTCTGAGGCTTTTAATTGCAATGTTTATGTTTTGCAATGTGTCGGTTCCTGTCGCCTTTAAGTAAGACTGAATGATCTAATCACTGTCTCTTAAATGAATCTGGATTAGCTCCATTAGAATAACCCTGTAATTAAATGCACACACATATGTAGGCTGAGAAGGAGCAGGCAGCGCTATCTGCTTAATACGTTGTTTTTTATTTCTTTCCAAAAATCATATGGCAGATGGAAACATTTTACACCAGTACATTCGTTGCTAGATGATTGGGATAAATGTTAGTCTGAATTTAGTTTTAATGAAGAAGCATGCTAAAATAGGTTGTTCAAGTGCCATTTTTAAACAGACCATACGCACAAAGATTTTCACTTTTATCTTGTTATTGTCTTCCCTTGTTTTACAGAAAAAGACAATGGAATTTTACAGGAAAGAGGTATTTTCCTTTTTGTTGTCTATAATAAATATCAATCAGTGATTGTTTATTTTATATAAATTTTATTTCAGAGTTTTCATATATATCAACAATAAAAACAAACATCCTATCTAAGATATGTGGGTGGGAAAATAAGGAATAAAGGGAACTGGCAAAGGGAAATTGATATAGGAAGGAAAAGTTTAGGAAAAAAGGGAAAGGATAAGGGGTGTGTAACTTCCGAATCATCATTTCAACGTTCATCTCCATCTCCGATAAAAAAAGTTATTTAATTTTTCAATCAGTGATCGTTTACATTGATAATAGTAAGAAAATCTTTCCTCTGGATTTTAGATATATGTCTTATTATAACCCAGAAGCTACATTAATACATTTAGTTACCCCACACATTTCATAGAATCATAGAGTTGGAAGAGACCTCATGGGCCATCCAGCCCAACCCCCAGCCAAGAAGCACCCCAGACAGATGGCCATCCAGCCTCTGCTTAAAAGCATCCAAGAAGGAGCCTCCACCACACTCTGGGGCAGAGAGTGCCACAGCTGAACAGTTTTCACAGTCAGGAAGTTCTTTCTCATGTTTAGGTGGAATCTTCTTTTCTGTAGCCATTGTTCCATGTCCTAGTCTCCAGGGCAGCAGAAAACAAGCTTGCTCCCTCCTCCCTATGACTTCCCCTCACATATTTATACACGATGTCTTCTCTCAGCCTTCTCTGCTACAGGCGAAACATGCCCAGCTCTTTAAGCCACTCCTCATAGGGCTTGTTCTCCAGACCCTTGATCATTTGAGTCGTCCTCCTCTGGACACATTCCAGCTTCTCGACATCTCCCTTCAATTGCGGTGCCCAGAACTGGACACATGTTATGCAGGCCAAAATCCCATTGGCTTTTTTAGCTGCCGCATCACATTGTTGGCTCATGTTCACTTTCCCTGTCCACGAGGACTCCAAGATCGTTTTCAAATGTGCTGCTGTCAAGCCAGGAGTCCCCCACTCTTTTAAAGACTAGTCTGGGTTGAGTTTATCTTTTGAAATGTATGAGTGAAACTTGGACCCTAGAGATTTCCTTACCAGATCCAATTCCAGTACTAATAACAGTACAACCCCTCTACTTGGGGAGCTACTACCTATCCTTTCATCTACATGCTCAGATAAAATATGTTATCTCTAGGAATTTTCTAGGTTGTCTAGGTGGCTCTATAGCAGGGGTGCTCACACTTTTTCAGCATGCGAGCTACTTATAAAACAACCAAGTCAAAATGATCTACCTACCCATTACTCAGAGAGCCATAAAAGCACAATATTTGGAAATTTATTTCAGTGAGAGCCGTATAATATATTTTTAGACTGAATTCAACTAAATGTGAGTATAATAAGCCCCTGAATTTATTCATAATAATAATGATGATAATATTCATTCAGCCTCTGCTACTACTACTACTAATAGTAGTAACAACAACAATAGGTTCCTAGAGTAGAAGGAGACCTCCAAGGGCCATCCAGTCCAACCTCCTGCCATAAGGGAAAAACACAAAGCATTCCTCACAGATGGCCATTCAGCCTCTGATAATAATAATAATAATAACAACAATGGGTTCCTAGAATAGGAGGAGATCTCCAAGGGCCATCCAGTCCAACCTCCTTCTGCACCTGGATGGCGTTGGGAGCCTGCGGGGCGGGACTGAGCCTTCCTCCCGCCCTGCCTGCGATCTACCAGGACGCCCTACGCAATCTACCAGTAGATCGCGATCTACCTAATGAGCACCCCTGCTCTATAGTATGCTTGTGTCAGATGTTAACATTGCATTTCCCTGGAGGATCTAGCAAATTGGAACTTTTTACATCATCCAGGGTGACTTTATGGTAATTCCAGCAGAAGTAATTCATTTCAAGGGAATTTGCTATTATCCACGGCTTCCTATTTCCATGGTAAAGTCAGGAATGTATCCCACCTTGAGATGAGAGATATATTGAACTACATATCCTTTCTTTACATCTGGGGAGATTTTTAATGTCCCGGAGTAAACAATTCAGACATCTCCCTGTCACCATGCTTAATTCTTAATTAGGTAAATTTGATGGTTTACATCCATTGGCCACCTCATTCCATTTAATGGTAGGGTTAGCTCCCTGTCTTTTTTTACCCCCAGCTGCCCCATTTCAGCCCCAGTGGCTGAAATCAAAATGTATATGTCAGTTCATGTCTAATTCCTTCAGTTAATGGGCACAAGCATACACACACACACACACACACACACACACACCTCTCTTCTATGAGTATAATCCAGCTGTCCCTACATCTCCATGTTGCATGAATCCATTTAGGTACCAGTATTATAGGAACAGTAAAGGGTTGGAGTTTTTCATGATAAGGGGTATATAATGAGCCCACAATAAATAATATGCTTTCTTTATTTCTTACTTTTCCCATATAAGACACTTCAGACAATAATTTTATGTGACTTGTTTTATACTTTTGTACCATTTTACCTGTTGTATGTTATATGTGTACCCTGGAGTGCCTTGTAA
Source organism: Anolis apletophallus (assembly GCA_030556195.1). NCBI lineage: Eukaryota > Metazoa > Chordata > Lepidosauria > Squamata > Anolidae > Anolis > Anolis apletophallus. The sequence continues at coordinate 163,836,452 of JARBWK010000001.1, read as the reverse complement.
GCTGTCCCGAGTCCCTTCGGGGAGATGATGGTGGGATATAAATATAAATAATGATGATGATGGTGATTATTATTATTACACAAGTGTTTTAACGTATATTAAGAAATATTAATCAGTAGAACCCTCCTTATGGATGAAGTTACACCAGTAGTTCCCAAAGTTTGGTCCTCCAGTTGTTTTGGACTTCAACTTCCCAAAATCCCAGCCATCTTACCAGCCGTTAGGTATTGTAGGAGCTGAAGCCCAAAACACTTGAAGGATCAAAGGTTGGGAACCACTGAGTTACACTATGTTATGGGAAAATAGTGTTAGCTTTTTGGTGGATGTTGATTTCACTTGGTTATCTCCTATTCTACTAAGATATGCGACCTGTGTCCCTTTGTAGATCATGTATTACCAGCAGGCCATTGCGAAGACTAGAGTGAAGTCCTCTGTCTCTCTAGGAGGGTAAGTTCTGACATCCTTGGTGCCCTTGAGTATGTGAGCCAAGAATCTCAGGCATTCAATGGCTGATGTTGTTGCTGCTCCTGTCTAAATCCCATTTTTAAAAAAAAGAAATAAGAATGTTAGGGGTAGAAGTCTTGTTTTCTCATCTAAGATATGCTAACATAGGCTACAATTCATCGACTCCGGTCTGTGTCCTCCAACTGCATTTCCTGGACTAGAATGCAGTAGGAACAGTCATATAAATCCAGATAAGACAGAGGTCCTCCTGGTCAGTCGAAAGGCTGAACAGGGCATAGGATTACAGCCTGTGTTGGATGGGGTTACACTTCCCCTGAAGACACAGGTTCGTAGTCTGGGTGTGATCCTGGATTCATCACTGAGCCTGAAACCTCAGATCTCAGCGGTGGCCAGGGAAGCTTTTGCACAGTTAAGACTCGTGCGCCAGCTGCGCCCGTACCTTGGGAAGTCTGATCTGGCTACGGTCGTCCACACTCTGGTCACATCCCGAATAGATTACTGCAATGCACTCTACATGGGGCTGCCTTTGAAGATAGTTCGGAAATTACAACTAGTCCAACGGGCGGCAGCCAGATTACTAACTGAAGCTACATACAGGGAGCATACCACCCCCCTGCTGTGTCAGCTCCACTGGCTGCCTGTCCATTTCCGAGCTCAATTCAGAGTGCTGGTTTTGACCTTTAAAGCTCTATACGGTTCTGGCCCAGTTTACTTGTCCAAACGCATCAGCCTCTACTTCCCACCTCACAATTTAAGATCATCTGGGGAGGCCCTGCTTTCGCTCCCGCCAACTTCTCAAACACGGTTGGTGGGGACGAGAGAGAGGGCCTTCTCGGTGGTGGCTTCCCGTCTGTGTATGTCCAAGCGACATACGATCAACCCCATCCCTCCTGGCATTCAGGAAAAAAGTGAAATCTTGGCTGTGGGACCAGGCGTTTGCACATTAGCACAAGGCAGCACTTTGGACTGGATTTGTAATGGCAAGTTGATGGATATGGCTCAATGCTCCTGTAATGGATGAAATACTGTTTTAACTTAAGAGAATGTGTATGATGTGTTAATGTTAATTGTATTTTAATGTGATTTAATGCTGTATGTCTTTGGTTTTATATTGTATTTATTATGTTGGCATCAAATTGTGCCTTTTGTTAGGCTGCTCTGAGTCCCCCCTCGGGGGTAGAGAAGAGCGGGGTAAAAATGTTGGAAATAAATAAATAAACTCTATAGCTTTGAAATCCAGAAATCAGTGTGTTTTGGATGCTTCCAGTCCAGCCCTTTAAAATGTTTTCTTGGAATCGGAAGCTGCAGTTGGCACCATGTGATGCTAACTGGTTCCCATTTCACCAAAAAGACACCTTCCCCTTCCTTCACAGAATATTTTTTCACTAATTGAAGGATGAATGAAGAACCAAGATATCTGTGCCACATGTTTATAATGGTGGGGTCTTTTTGAAAAATAGGAAAGAGGCATGAATGAGGGCTGATCCCATGCTGCAAATCCCTGGTGTGCTTTAAGCCCTCAATCCTGGCTGCCCTGAAGCTCAGTCCTTTGACTCTTTTGATGTTATTTAAGTGACACACACCACTCAGCTTGCATGAGGTGTTTATGATCTCCATTGTTGGCTGGCCCATCCGAATCTTGGCCAACATTATTTCAAACAATAATATTCCTTCTTCTCAGCAACACGATAAAATAAATAGATCTTTGACTAGTTGCTATTTTGGAATAGAAACAATCCGTTTTTGTAGCAGTTGGGACTCGACAGAAGACATCTGTCTTGTGTCCTTTTCCCCCAGCGGCGTCTATGAATTTGCCAGTTAACATGACCTGTTCTCATTTGGAGAGAGTGTATTTTGTCCTGGAAGTCATGCCTATACTAGAGACAAACATCTCACCTGAATTGAGTACTTCAGTTGATTGAATGATTTTGCCACTTAAGAAAATGATTACATTTGAGTGTTCCAGCTCAAAAGATTTAAAAATAGCATTCTGCTTACAAAAGCAGCGTTTTGCTGGGTTTTTTTCTAGCAATGTCTTTAGTGTTTTAGCACTTCTGTTTCCATAATTATAATCAGATAATCTTGAAATCTCAAGGCTCTTTGCATAAGGGATGTGCATGCTTTACTAGGAACAGAATCTTTGTCAGCACAAGTAATTAGAAAATAGGATTTTTCAATGTAGTTATAGAAAAACCAAAGTTTGTGTTGCTGAAGGCATTCATGGCCAGAATCACTGGGTTGCTGTGAGTTTTCTGGGCTGTATGGCCATGTTCCAGAAGCATTCCCTCCTGACGTTTCACCCACATTTATGGCAGTCACACTCAGAGGTTGTGAGATCTGTTAGAAACTAGGCAAGTGGAGTTTATATACCAGTGGAGCGTCCAGGGTGGGGGAAAGAATTCTTGTCTGCTTGAGGCAAGTGTGAATGTTGCAATTGGCCAGCTTAATTAGCATTTAAAGGCCTTGCAGCTTCAAAGCCTGGCTGGTTGCTGCCTGGGGGAATCCATTGTTTGGAGGTGTTAGCTGGCCCTGATTGATTCTTGTCTGGAATTCCTCCATTTTTTGAGTGTTGCTCTTTATTTACTTTCCCGGTTTTAAGAGTTTATTTTAATGAAAATTTTGTTCATTTTCATGGTTTCCTCCTTTCTTGCTTGTGGATCTCAATGGTGGTTGTTAGAGTGGTCCAGCATTTCTGTGTTTACAAATAATATGCTGTGTCCAGGTCAGTTCATCAGGCGCTCTGCTATGGCTGACTTCTCTGGTTGAATTACTCTGCAGTGCCTTTCATGCTCCTTGATTCGTGTTTGGGCGCTGCTGCATTTGGTGGTCCCAATATAGACTTGTCCACTGCTGCATGGTATACAGTAGACTCCTGCAGAGGTGAGAGGATCCCTTTTGTCCTTTGCTTGTCACCTGCTTTTTTGGTATATGCAAGAAGCAGTGCTGAAAGGTACTGCTGGAGAAGTGTATAGAAAGAGTCAAGGTGACTCTTTCTATACACTTTCCAACAGTACCTTTCTCACACATGGTGCTGCCCTTTTCCCACCCAGGCATTCAAAAAGGCCAGTGAGAGTAGAGGGGTAAATGTTTCTCTTAGGATAGACTAAGCTCTTGCCTTTCACCATTCTTTTCAGGGAAAGGAGTTGTTATTTTTTGTATAAGAGTTAAAGTACAGTACTCCTATTGACTCGTGGATAAGTCAAGTCAGGTTTTTTGAGTTGATTTTTTGTTGAGAATGTCTAGACTGTACTGTATATAGGAGTGTATTGGGTAGTTACTTCTCAAATAGGCTTTCTCTGGTGGGTTGATTTTACCATTACAAAATCCATGAAACGGTGGATATTAAATCATCACAAAGGAAAGTGTGAGTGAGATTCCTTATATTTTAATTTGCCTCACAGCATATTGATATATTCTTCATCTTGTGAACTCGACCATGACCTGTGTTTCTTAATACCACCCTAAGGTGTTTCAGCCTGGTGCTCATGTGCATGCTAGGGATGATGGGATTGTTCCTGAAAATGCTGATGATGGGATGCTTAGTGAGAATTCTGAGATGCAAAGTGACCTTTCAGATGAGGCTTGCTTTCCTGGGAACAGTTCTCTTCCCAGGGCTTCATTAGATGAGAATTCTTGTGTTCAGGACTCTGAAGGCCTTGATGTTGATAACGGGACACCTGGGAATCTTAACGAGCTTCCATTCAACCGCCAAGATAGCATTCGAGAATCTAGGCAGGCTGCCAGCCTCCGACGCAGCAGTCGGTTTGCAAACCGAAACTGATTTGTCTTTATATTAGATTGCTAGGAAAATTGTCTTCAGTTTCCAGGCTTCATTCAGAATACCATGCCAAGCTTTATCTTGTCTCCAAGCTCTTGATTTTGCCTAGGCCTCTGTGCACGCTTTGCACCAAGCTTTTGTATTATTCTACACCAAGCTTTCTACCTTTGCCTTTGGATTTTGGGACGAATTGAACTGTGTGATTTTACCTTGGATATATTCTACAATTGATCTTCTTTTAACCCTTTTGTTGGACACAGGGCCGTAGCCAGGATTTTGTTTCGGAGGGGGCTGAGTTTGGTTCGGGGGGGGCTGAGATTGGGTGGAAGAGGGTCTACCCTAGCAAATCTTTTGTATTGTTATCCCAATAACCCCATCAATGTGGGATATAATGAGCATGGTGATCAAATCATGATATGAATAAACATAACAGTTTAAATAATGTACCAGTAAGGCCTTTTCGCGGACCACCCTGAGAATTTTGGGGAGGGGTGAAGCCCCCTTAGCCCCCCCCCCTGGCTACATGCCTGGTTGAACACTATATTTGTTTCAATAAAAGCCTATTATTCAGACTGTCTGTTGTGTGTGTGAACTAGGGGTGGGGTGCTCCTTTTCTGAAGTGCAACACCCCCCCCCCCCCCAGGTTCCTACACTGCCTGTGGATGATCTTCCTGTTCTCATTTCCAATATTTTCAGGATTGTGAAGTACTGTGAACAGTTCCGCTCCAACGATTACTTGATATCACCATGCCTCCCCAACAACCCCTGGCAATCTGACGATATTGACTTTTGGGAGCTGAATGCAAAACTGTATGTATTGTATTTGACATCAGTTTGTGAGTTGTATTTTCCCTGCAACTGATTTTTCCCCAAAATGATCTGAAATTCTTTCAGGACTTTTTCCTGTTTGATGCGATAGGGTTAGCTCAGTGGTTCTCAACCTGTGGGTCCCCAGATGTTTTGGCCTTCAACTCCCAGAAATTCTAACAGCTGGTAAACTGGCCAGGATTTCTGAGAGTTGTAGACCGAAACACCTGGAGACCCACAGGTTGAGAACCACTGGGGGCCCTTCCACACAGCCCTATATCGCAGAATATCAAGGCAGGAAATCCCACATTGCCTGAGTGTGGACTCAGATAACCCAGTTCAAAGCAGATATTGTGGGATTTTCTGCCTTGATATTCTGGGATATAGGGCTGTGTGGAAGGGTCCTATATTAGCTGATCTTCACATGATGCTTTGCCTTCCTTGAAATGTCCTAAGGCATTGCAAGAGGGGATTTTACCTATTGTTCTCCTGCTTCCTGCCTTATTGCCTTATTCTTCAGGCAGGACTGAAAGAGCAGCTGGTGGAGCACCAGAATTCTCTACTAGATCCTTCAGAGGTTTTAGAGAGATGGTGGTAGGCAAGTGCTGAGGTGCTAGTCCATACTTGCTAACCATCGACTTCAGAGGGAGGCAATTCTAGCCCTGCCATGCCAAACCAAGTAAGATTTTGCCAAAATGTCTTGGTAAAATGTGGTAAATAGTACCCCTGGATATGGAAGGTGCACTTGCCATTTAAATTAAGATCTGCAGGCCTGTTTCTAGGGTGAGTGTGGGGCCCCTTCCACACAGCTGACTAAAATCCCACATTTCCTGCTTTGAACGGGGATATATGGCAGTGTGGACTCAGATAACCCAGTCCAAAGCAGATATTGTGGGATTTCCTGCCTTGATATTCGGGGTTATATGGCTCTGTAGAGAACCTACATTAAACAATTTGAAATTTTGGAAAGGTCACTTAAAAAAAGTGTTGCCATTAAACATATCCAAGGAGGGGAAAAAATAACTTTAAAGAGCAAATTACACAATAAGGCGGTGCTTGCTGTTATGATGGTGCCATTGAGATGTAGACCACACCTTGTGCTTCCCTGTTTGAAAGGGACAAGCACCCTTTAAAAAGCTAGAAACCTTGCAGTCAAATTGATGAGATCTTCTTTGGTTTACTAGCTACATAAAGATATAATCAGATTATAAAGAACAGACTTTTGTAACATGATAGAGCAAAACCTTGGGACTTTAAGTTAATTAGCTGCAACTCCAGTTTTCAAAACAAAAAAAAATAGGTTGCTCGTTGCATTAGTCATTGCTTGAGAGAGCAGTAGCCTTGTCACGTACCTCCTCATTTGTTATGTTATGCATTCAGCTACTGTCTCTTTCACTTCTTAATTTTAAGATAAGACCCTATCATTGCTCATAAAACCATAGGACCCTGTGTAATGCTGTTTCTCCAGTTTCCACTCCTTTCCGAAATGGAGAGCAGAGCAACAAAATATGATGATACAGGAAAGCACTGATTTCAAGCCATGCCAGGAAGTGTGGCCAGTTGCCAGTTACATTTCATGCCCTTGCCTGAGAGTGATGCAACATCATATTTTCTCATGCTACTCTTTGTTTGAGCAGATCAGTGCAGTCGGTGGCTGGAGATAGCATAGTGGTGCTGTGGTTCCATAAGTATCATGGGATCCTTGCTTTGATGTTAGAATTAGAAAATATTCCCTCCACTTCCAAACCACTTTGTTATGGCAACATTTCATTTGACTCCTAAAGGGTAAATGAGTCATTTTTAATCCACCCACATCCACCATATTGGAAATATTGTATTATTTTGCAAAAGGAGCATTTGGTGCTCTCATTTGTTGTTAACTGTCATCAAGTTGACTTTGGCCAATGGCGGCCCTTTGAACATTAGTTCTGCTCAAGTCTTGCAGACCCATGAGCCATGGCTTCCTTGATTGACTCTATCCAATGCAGTATTCTCCTTTTTCTACTGCTTCCCAAGCATTATTGGTTTTTTAGTGAGTCATTTCATAACGTATGTCCAAAAGTACAATAGTTTCTGTTTAGTCATCTTGTCTTCCAGAGCAGTGTTTCCCAACCAGTGTGCCGTGGCACACTAGTGTGCCGTGGCACACTAGTGTGCCGTGAGCGATCATCAGGTGTGCCGTGGGAAATTGGGACCTCCAATACCCTTTCTTCCCCCTCCTGCCGAACACTTTTTCTTCTCCACTCAGGCTCCCTTCTTCCCAGCCTCGCTCTGCTCGCTTTGCTCACGCTGCCGCTTCTGCGGGAGGGGGGAGGGAGGAAGATGTGACTCATGCGGGCGCTACTGCACAGACTCACCCCACATCTTCCTCCCTCCCCTCCACAGTGCTCTCTGGATATAGGTGAACTACAACTCCAAAACTCAGGGTCAATGCCCACCAAACTCTTATAGTATTTTCTCTTGGTTATGGTAGTTCTGTGTGGGAAGTTTGATTCCATTCCATCATTGGTGGAGTTCAGAATGCTCTTTGATTGCGGGTGAACTATAACTCCCAGCTGTTGAGCAAGACCTTTGTGTGTGTCTTTCTGCCATTCCTGCCAGGATATCTATGTTGTGTTCATCGAGACAGGCCCAGGTTTCACACTAAGTGAGTGTATAAATACATTTAAAAACATATTAATTATATGTATTACTGTGTTAGAGTGTCATTTTGGTTGGTGGTGTGCCCCAGGATTTTGTAAATGTAAAAAATGTGCCGCGGCTCAAAAAAGGTTGAAAAACACTGCTCTATAGAGAGTTCAGGCTTGATGTGCTATAGAACCTGTTTATGTATCCTTTTTCAATGCAGGTGCTACTTGTAACACACTATTTCCAAGCTCTGTAGAGAACATTGTAGCCTATACACACATTTTCTGACAATGGCATTCAAGAATACCAGAAACCTCGGTTCTTTTGCCAAAAAAAGAAAAAAGAATACCAGCTAATGAAGCAACTCTGTTACAATTCAAAGCAGAATCTTTTAATACAACAATCCTGTCTTATGAAACAAAACCTAATTATTTTAGTGGCCCTGCCTTAGGAGTTCATTATGATTTAGAAAACAATGGGAAATATATATCCTTGCAGCTAACTTGTGATACATATTACAGGCTTAAATTGTGAGAATAGATGAAGAGCTTAGTCTCACAGGAACTGATTTCTAATCACTTCTTCATAATTAAACTTTTGCAGGGTGGAAGTCCCCACCAAAGCCCGAGTGGAGAGATGGGCCCTCAATTTTAGTGAGCTGATGCGGGATCCCAAAGGTCGCCAGAACTTCCAGCTGTTCCTGAAGAAAGAGTTTAGTGGTGAGTGTGAAATGTTGCCTGCTTTTCTTTCTCTCAGTATTGATTGTTTTAGTGCTAGAGGACATTGCCGTCACATATGGCTAGTTGAGATGAATTTAATTTGTGGGAAAGCATTTGCAATGGGTGAGGTGATCAGAGAGAACACCACATTCACATAAAGGGAATCGCTGTCAATTATAGCTTTTAGAGATAGATAGCCTTGGTAGGGAAGAAACCTACATAACATTTGTAACCACAAAGAATCCTTTGTGCCTTATCAAAAGGGCTTAGAAACACAAAGCCCATCCATTCTGTGTCTATCTGGATGTTTTAAAAGTAGGCCATGAAATAAAGTGGCTAGATTAAAGGGTTCTCGTATTTTAATATTTGTGCAAAAAGGAAATTCTAGAAAGAGCAGCACATCATAGCTTTGGGTTAACATCTGTCCTCCTTTTGTAGGGTATGCTCTCTTTTTCAGAGCTAAAATTCCTGCCTGAGTAGTTTCTAAAATGTCTGGGCTTTCTTACAAAATCCAGAACGGAGGAGGAGTGAGTGGTCAGGTAGCAGAACTAGGAGGAGAGCAAAAGGATATTCCTTCCTTCCTTCCTCTTCCCTTCTTCTTCTTTCTTTCCTGCCTTTCCCTTCCCCTCCCCTTTGTCTGCCATTCTTTCTCTTTCTCCCCTTCCTTTGTTTTTCTTCAACCAGGCTTTTCGTTAAAGTCACATTATCTTAGCCCATCCGTGCAAAACTAGTAAAATCCTTAGCGAAGGGTGGGAAATAGCACAGGATGATACAGTGCATTGGATATTGTAGACACTACTGGAATTTAAAGAGTCAACTTTAATGAGTTTTAATATTTGTACTGAAGCTTATACTGTTTATATTGTGAAGTGTACTTTGGATACTGCTAATATGTGCGCTTATTTAGTCATGGCCTATGGCTAGAACAATTAAACTTATTTATTCATTATCTTAGCCTCAGAGCGAAGTGCTGGCACAGACACACACCTTCCAAAATATAAATCTTCATTAAATTGCCTATTTCCTTACGGAGTGAATGTCCCAACTATGGCCTTCAGGGCTGTGTTTTGTTCCTGCCTCATATTAGATACTTCCCCCTTCTGGTTGCATCTGAACTCCCTCCCTCCCTCTCTATTATTTATTATTATTATTTACATGATTTATATTCCGCCCTTCTCACCCCACAGGGGACTCAGGGCGGATCACAATGCACATATACAGGCAAACATTCAATGCCATAGACATATAACATATATAGACAGACAACGAGCTACACAATTGGTCAAGAATCAGTTAAATTTAGTTTCCCCACACAAAATGGTACCTAAATTTCCTACTTGACAGATGCAACTGTCTTTCGGGTTGCAAAGGTCGACAACAAGCTACACAATTGGTCGAGAGCTCACCTCAACCTGGGCAGGCCTCAAACTCATGACCTTCTGGTCATTAGCGATCTTATGCAGCTGACTCCCAGCCAGTTGCGCCACACACACACACACACAATTTTGGGGTGTCTTACTCCCTCAAAAGTAGTTGAAACCTTAAGAAGGTTTTAACTACAGGGTGGATTTTGTAGTTGTAACCTTGCAAGTTGGGTAAAGGGCAATTTTGCCAAGTTTGGTCCCGATTCAACAACAACAACAATTTTATTGATTAGCCAGAAGCCATATCAAATACACACAGAACACAGACACATTGCAATGCTTCTAAAAACAATCTGAGGAGAATTCTAGACCATTACATCAATTAAACCCCTGTTTTGCCCAGCAGGAGGGATTCTAAGGGAGGTGGTAACAATTCACAGGTCCTCATCTCCAACACAATTTATTCCAATTGCATCTATGTAATCAGATCTTAGTTTCATGGCTTTACAGAGAAAACGAGCAGTGGCATCTGTTATCAGCTTGTTGGAGCCGGCCAGCAGAAGTGAGACTTTTGCTAGAGGGTCCCAATGATTTTTCCCACAAGAAATATCTCTAGCAGTTGTTTTCTCTCTATTTGATAGATTTTACAATAAAGCAGAAGATAAGTTAGATCTTTGATCTCAGGGGCACCACAAATACAGATACGCTCTTCATAGGGAATTTTCTTGAACCTCCCATATCTCACCATTGAATCTAATTGCTCAAACCTGGCTCTAGTGAAAATTTTCCTTACGTGGTGTAACCTTCCTTGCTGTAAGTAAGAGGTTAATTGGAAGGATTTCTTAAAACCACTCAACCATCTCAGGGAAACGGTAGAACCCAAAGAGTCTATATCGGTTTGGGCCGCAATGTCATTAATTCGTTGATGCACTTCTTTGAAGTGCTTACTTAACTCTTGACCAGATAGGTGGACTGGGAATATTACCTGAATGCCGCACCTTCTGATGTAATCAAACAAATGGTCAGCCCCCGATTTATAAGAACTGCTAGATTGTTCCCGATTCATCTAGCCACATAGGAGACTTTTGGGGTACAAATATATACACACATATATGCATACTTTTAAAAAAAACCTTTTTATATATAGATCATTTAGTAACCCGATCATAGATGACATGGTAGGAAAAGATGCATCTCTATCGACACATCTTCCTTCTCCTGGAAAACTAAACAAGGTCTTTCTTTGCGTTCGATCAACTGAGAGTGATAGTAATTCTGTTCTGCATATTTATTTAGAAGCTCTGTTATGATGTGCTATTATTTTTCTTTCATTTTTAATTCAGGGGAGAATTTGGGTTTTTGGGAAGCTTGTGATGATCTGAAGTATGGGGACCAATCTAAAGTGAAAGAGAAAGCAGAAGAAATTTACAAGTGAGTATAGTATTTTTTGTTGCTGTGTTCCTTCAGAGTTATTTCTGACTAATGACAACTCTTAGGGCCCTTCCATGCAGCGATATACCCCAGAATATCAAGACAGGCAATCCCACAATATCTGTTTTGAACTGTGTTATTTGAGTCCACACTGCCATATATTCCAGGTCAAAGCAGATAATGTGGGATTTTATTCAGCTGCGTGGAAGGGGCCTCAAGCCATTGTATTAGAGCAGGGGTGCTCATTAGGTAGATCGCGATCTACTGGTAGATCACGTAGGGCGTCCTGGTAGATCTCAGGCAGGGTGGGAGGAAGGCTCAGTACTGCCCCGCAGGCTCCCGACGCCACCCAGGTGCAGAAGGAGGTTGGACTGGATGGCCCTTGGAGGTCTCCTCCTATTCTAGGAACCCATTATTATTATTATTATTATTATTATTAGAGGCTGAATGGCCATCTGTGAGGAATGCTTTGATTGTGTTTTTCCCTTATGGCAGAAGGAGGTTGGACTGGATAGCCCTTGGAGGTCTCCTACTCTAGGAACCTATTATTGTTGTTACTATTACTATAAGTAGCAGAGGCTGAATGAATATCATCATCATTACTATTATGAATAAATTCAGGGGCTTATTATACACTCACATTTAGTTGAATTCAGTCTTATAATCTATATATATAAAAAGAGAGTGGTCGTGCAACGGGGCAAATAGGCAGCAAAACTATAAGCCCCAGAACCATGAAAGCAACCAAACACATTCCAACATACCACGAGGTACCTACAGGGCACAAAAAGCCCACCCTAGATACCTCGCAAGACCCCCAAACATGACCCCCAAAACCGCCATTGAAACCTATTGTAGCGGCGCTGCGGAATACCAATGACCTCCTTCCCCCGCGAGGGGAGGGGAGAGGGACAACAATTGCGCTGGCGCAATCAGCCCCCCCCCAACCCATCCCCTTGCCCTCAGTCCTCGCTCACCGGGTGCCCGGGTCTGGGAGCGGATTGAAGGCGACGGAGGAGGCTCAGAAAGCAGCAGAGGAGGCGGCCACGATGCCGCCCGCGCGACCCTGGTCCAGGAGCGGATGTGAGACGGCGGAGGAAGCGGCCACGGCCATGGGACTACACTTCCCAGAAGGCTCCGCATGGCTCACTGGCAAGTAGGGCGGAGAATGGGCAGTAATGAGCAGGAAGTGGCCGTGTGGGGCCTTCTGGGAAGTGTAGTCCCGTGGCCGTGCCCGCTTCCTCCGCCTCACCTCAGAGAGAGGCAGGAAGGCAGGAGGCCCTCAGCGGCGGCGCGCTCCCTGGCGGCCGCCATCTTCCTTTGGAGGACTTCCGGCTGGGAGGCGGGACTTCCTCTTTGGCGCCTGTTTAGTCGCGTGCTTCCCCTCTTCCGCTGCCTCCCTGCCGCTCCTGGACCCAGCTCGGGTCAGGAGCAGCTGCGAGGCGGCGGAGGAGGCCTAGGGGGCGGCAGAGGAGGTGGGCACGACGCCGCCCGCGCGCCCCGGGTCCACCCGACGAGGAGAAGACGGAGAAGAAAAAAGTAAGGAGGATGGAAGGGGAGAAGAAAGGAAGAAAAAAGGAAGGAGGGAGGGAAGAAGGAGAGAGAGAGAGTAAAAAAGAAGGATGGATGGAAGGAGGGGCAAGGAAAATAAACCAGAAAGGAATGAAAAAGCCACAGCGAAGCGTGGCCGGGTCAGCTAGTACATATTATATGGCTCTCACTGAAATAAATTTCCAAATATTTGGCTTTTATGGCTCTCTGAGTAGTGGGTAGGTAGATCATTTTGACTTGGTTGTTTTATAAGTAGCTCGCATGCTGAAAAAGTATGAGCACCCCTGTATTAGAGGGTTTCCTAAGGCTGACTTGTTTAAGGCTATGTAGTAGGGGGGGTTTTTTGGCCGAGCAAAGATTCAGACCTTGGTTTCAAGAGGCATGGCCCAACACTCAAATTGTTGATTATACTGCCATAGTATAGAGCTAGAAATTTTTTTCCTAGTGTCTTTTACAAACCATCTGTTTAATGCTGCAGGTAATAAAAAAATATGAGTGGCAGAGTAAAACTTTATTTGGGGGATTCTTTTAAAGCACTGATAATCTATGCAATTTGGATACAGGGTTCATGTATTTCATATATATCTCTGCCACAAAATATTTGCAGAAGCCGTGGCAAAGTGAAGACTCGTGTGAATTATTCTAAGAAAGTAATCAGTAGCACACTTGCATGGAAAACAGTGTCATGGTATTCAGTAGTGTTTGAAATTTTCTCAGAACTAATTCTAGCAGTTTTCCCTCAGCACTGTAAGGCTTAGTTAACCACAGAGTCATGCCTAATTGAAATGTCACTGAAAGCCACAGAATAGACCTAATACTAGGGGAATGGGGGTGTCTAGGAGTCTAGGGGGTGTATTTACACAGTAGACCTAATGCAATTTCACACCCCCTTTACTGCCAGGGCTCCATGCTATGGAATCATGTGAGTTGTAGTTTTACAAGGTCTTTTGCCTTCTCTGCCAAAGAGTGCTGGTAGGTCACCAAACTAGAAATCCCAAAATTACATAGCATTAAGCTATGGCAGTTCAAGTGGTGTCAAGCTGCATTACTTTTATAATGTAGATACACCCTAGATTGTAATTGCTCTTTAAAAATTTTGAAACAACACTGCCAGATTAGATAAAACTTGACACAATAGAGGCAGAGAAGAGCTTTTAGGTAGTGGGGATCCTCAAGCTCTCAGTTCATCTAAAATATAATAGTGATGAAGAATGTATTGATCTGCCTCAGTACCTGAATAATCTACCCCAATTTTGGTTTACCATAGAGCCTTCTCTTTATTATTTTTCAATTGCAGAACCTTCCTGGCCCCAGGAGCAAGGCGCTGGATCAATATTGATGGTACTACTATGGGCATCACAGTCAGAGGCCTCAAACACCCTCATCGCTATGTCTTAGATGCTGCACAGACTCATATTTATATGCTCATGAAAAAGGTTTGTCATTTTGCTTATAAATCCACGCTATCTTTTCCAGCTATTCACTATACTTCCTAGCCAAACTTGTTTGAAATATGAAGTACTGTATTTCATTGCATAACAGTCGCTAATGCATAATAGTCACACTCCCTTTTCCGTCCCAAAATTGGTATTTTAACTTTCCTCGAATAAAAGTCCCAGCCTCGATGCATCGCCCCAGTGTGGCAAAGTATTTTTATATTGTATGGTGTATTTTTATATTGTATTGTGGTGGTGCGGCCTGTAGTGCTGCAAATGTAAGCCGTGCCGAGTCCCCCTGCGGATGTGAGAAGCTACGGGGTACAAATACCATAAATAAATAAATAAATAAATAAGAGTCTCCTTCTCTTGAGGTTTTTAAGCAGAGGCTGGATGGGCATCTGTCGGGGGTGCTTTGATTATATCTTTCTGCATGGAAGAATGGCGTTGGATGGCCCTTAAGGCCTCTTTCAACTCTATAATTCTGACTTTAGTTGATTAATGCAGTTCCATCTACAGTATAATAGGAGGTGCCCTGCAAATATATTTACATAGCAATAGCTTCTGCTCCCATATCAAGCCACAGACCTTTAATATTCAGGCCACATGACATTTCAGATGACAATTACAGCTTCTTATTTGAAACCATGTTAACCATTGATTGCCATGTTAACCATTCATTAAGCGAATCTATAGTAATTGCAATTGACAACTTGATTTAGGCCTGTCTTATTAAAGCCTGTACTTGGAAAATAGAGGAGAACGGCTACTGGGAAACTTAGCCCTTTTAGAACCAGATTTTTCCCAGCACTTACTGGATTCTTTGGCATCTGAGAAAATGACTTAATTGGCCTCAGCATTGTTGTGAATTGTAACCACATGAGCATTCATTGAGCCACAGGTTTCTATAATGCGTACATATTTAATGTGAAAAAGAGATGTTCTCTTGTATTACTGGGTGAGACTCTATTCTTCCCTCTGTCCCAGTCTCTTCGACTCCTAAACAACTGTAAGGACAGATGATTTTAATTAGGATGCTTGTAATCTATAACTACCAGTTTCCTTTTCTTCTCCCCAGTAGGATTCTTATGGTCGCTATTTAAAGTCTCCCATATACAAAGAAATGTTGTCCAAGGCAGTTGTACCACAAGAAGCAGCTCCAAAAAGGCAAGTCAATGGGGATTTAATTATGGGTTATTTGGTGTTGCTTTAATGACAGTACAAATAATAAAAAGCAAGGCTGGAGTAAGTAAAATTGGATGTGATTTAGATGTCTGCATAATTTAAAGTGCATCTTTCATTTGGGGAGGGGGGGAGTCTGGCTTAGGGGTATACATATTTGACTGTTTTGCTGACACAGGTAAAGAGGAATAAATGACTATTTCTGTGCGATGCTCAACTGGCATTCATATGTATTTATTTATTTATTTATTTATTTATTTATTTATTTACCGCATTACTAACCCGCCCTTCTCAACCCCAGAAGGGGGACTCAGGGCGGCTTACATTCACCTCATTAAGAGGTTATTCATACATCCCCAAATGTTTCAGAAAATTATTTGTAAATACAGTAGTGTCTCACTTATCCAACCATCAGTCATCCAATGTTCTGTATTATCCAACACAGTCTGCCTCCCGCCCGCATCCGCAGCTGTTTCAATACATTGCAATATTTTGGTGCTAAATTCGTAACTATGGTAATCAATACACGATGTTACCATGTATTGAACTACTTTTTCTGTCGATTTGTTGTAAAACATGATAATTTGGTGCTTAATTTGTAAAATCATAACCTAATTTGACGTTTAATAGGCTTTTCCTTAATCCCTCCTTATTATTGCTTATCCATTTTTGCTTATCCAATGTTCTGTTGGCCCATTTATGTTGGATAAGCGAGACTCTACTGTAGTGTTTTTTTTGGTGAATAAAGCACTACTTGCACAAATAGCTACATGCTTTTTTTTGTGGATGATTGGTGCATTTTGTGCTAAAAAAACATCAGTCTTGCACCAAGAACACATTCCTATCTTATTTCTACCAACCGGTTTCTCCCAAATGTCAGGAAACGAGTGAACAAATGACAAATCTTAATTGAATCTCTGTTATTATTATTTCCTATGCTTATTTATACCCTGCTTTCCTCTCCAACAAGGAGATTCAAAGCAGCTTACATTAAAAATATCAGGAAACGAAAGACACCTTAACCCTCTTTCAGAGCAAGCTGTACAGGAAGGAGTAAATTGGTCTTTGTGGGAACAACTTTTGCTTTAACAACAGATCACCAATATACAAATCCCCCTTCTCCAAGGTATTTCAAAGCTAAATGGAAATAGCAGTACCTTGTAGTTCTATTGGTTGTCATGGAAACCATCCCATAGTAGTCCAGCATGAAGGCTTTGGAGGGTGAATTATTGACATCCAAAAGTAGCAGTGACAAAAATAATGGATTTTGAGCAGAAAAGGCACCTTGCCAAGTGGAGCGCTGATTCAAACATTGAATGGGATAGTTTCTTAGATATGGTTATTGTTGTTTCCCATGGGCTGTCAGATGATGACTGGTGGATGAGATATTTCTGCAATTCAAGAACTCAAACTAATAATGGGGAATGGTGCCATTTTTGGAATCAGGCCAGATATACTCAAAATTGGGCTAACATTTGGAGCACCAAATTGTGTGTTGGTCGGTGTAATAAATTGTATGGTATTTCTACACACTCTTCACTCACATCTCATTGGAGTGCAACCCTAAAGAAGTCGGCAACACCATGAACAATTAAAGCAGTAAGGTTAGCAAGGTTTTCCCCAACAAGTGTTTCGAGTATTTTCTCAAGAGCCATACAAACAAAAGTTGATATTGTTGTGTGCCTTCACATTGTTTCCAAATAGCACTATGGCCCCTTCCACACAGCTGAATAAAATCCCACATTTCCTGCTTTATACTGGAATATATGGCAGTGTGGACTCAGATAACCTAGTTAAAAGCAGATATTGTGGGATTTTCTGCCTTGATATTCTGGATTTGTTGAACACGATTTTTGCTCCTGTATTTAAAATGTCATTTCCTAATTGGGACTATCATAAAAAATGGGAAACGTTTATTAAACTGCAAAAACTTTGTTTTTTGCGGCACATCCTGCAGCACATTTTGATAAAGGTTTTCAATGAATAACTCATTGTGTCTCAACCAATTCAACATTGTTTGTGGCAGCCACAAAATCGAGTTTCTGGAGTATGACAAATACTTTCAAAGTAAGTACTGCACAATTAAACAGGAAATAACACTTTCAAACCAGGAACAGAAAAAATTTCAATTTTTTTTACATCGTTTTATCGTCATCCTAAGGTGAACGTGTTTCAGGTTTTCTTGGGCTGAGGGTGTGTGACCTTTCCACGATCACCCAATGGGCTTCCATTGCTGAGTGGGGAATTGAAACCACGTCTTCAGAGTCCACTGCTCAAACCACTGCATCATACTGGCTCTACATTTGTATTAGAGAGAGAGTTAGCTAAAGGTGCATCCTCACCAGCATGGGCAAAACTTAGGCCCTCCAGGTATTTTGGATTTCAACCCCCAGTAGCAGGGCTGTAGCTAGGATTTTGATGGGGGGGGGGGGGGGCTGAGTCTGAGCGAGAGAGGGATATATTGGATATATTGAGCATTTATTTGTTTATTTACTTCATTTATATTCCGCTCTTCTCAACCCGAAGGGGACTCAGAGCGGATTACAGTACATATACGTTGCAGACAATCCCTCTAGTCTAACATATACATATACTAGCTGTCCCCTGCACGCGTTGCTGTGCCGTAGTCTGTGGCTAACCCCTTCTGCCCACATGGTGTGTGTGTATGCTTATTTTTGTGTGTATATGTGTATATTGTTTATGTGTGTGTTGTTATGTATATGGGAGGGAGGAGGGTGGTTACCAGTTTCCCCTGCTCGTGTTGTCAAGGGTGCTGCTTTTGGCTCCTCTTCCTCCTGGGCGTTGCGATGGCAAAGCTCCAGGCGGTGGTGGCGCTTCCTCCTCTTTCCTCCTTGGTCAGGCCCCAAGGAGGCGGAGGCCTGTAAGGTGGCTGTGTTTTTGGGGAGTGTCGGTGGGAGGGAGGGGCCGTGTACTGCCGCAGTGGATACTGGGAGATGTAGTACTGAATGGTTTGAGGAAAGATTGCGTCGGGTCAGCGTTGGAGGGATGTTTGCTGTGGAAGGTAAGGAAAGTTTGTGATGAATGTTTGTTTTGGTGTGTGGGTGGCATGCGTGTATGGGGCGAGTGTTTGCGTGTAGACTGCTTGAAGGAGCCCCCCCGTCGATCCTAGCGGCAGCTGTGGCGGCGGGAAGGAGGAGTGGCTGAGGAGGGGGGGTCCTTTGCTCCTCCTCAGCCACTCCTTCCGTCTTTGTCCCCGCCGGTCGCGATCCGAGCGGCGGCGGCGGGGGGAAAGAGGAGGAGCCGCTGAGGAGGAGGGGCTAAGGAGGAGCAAGGGAGGCTGCTCTTCCTCCCAGCCCCCTCCCTCCCTCGGCCCTAAACGTTCTAAACGTTCGTGCTGGCAGCGGAGAGGCTGGGGTGGGAGTTCCGTTGGCAGTTTTTTGGGGATCGTTTTTTGGGGTGTTGGGAGATATGTAGGTCCGGTGTTTTTGGCGTTGTATGTACCTAGTGTAATGGTCCAGTCGGTTTTCAAGTTTGGTGGTTCTGGGAGCCATAGTTTCATTGTCTATATACGACATCAAACGGATTTAACAAATATATATATATAGATTGACGAACATAGACGAACAAAGAGGCAATTTTCTGGTAAACTTCTGACAAACTTCTGGCCCCAGGGGGAGCTGACGCACTCTTCTCTCAGCATTTTCCAGCTTCCCTTGTTCTTCCGCATTCCTTTCAGCGATTCCTGGAGTTCTTTAATGGGCTCATAAATCAGTCAAAATTTGCCTCCCCACTTTATCTCCTACTTGACAAATGAACTGTCTTTCGGGCTGCAAAGGTCGACAGCAGGTTACACTTAAGGTCGGGCACCCACCCCAACCCGGGCAGGCCTCGAACTCATGACCTACAGGTCAGAGAGATCTTATGCAGCTGACACTTAGCCAGCTGCGCCACTTCCCGGTGCTCAGCATGGTGATCAGATCATGATGTGAATAAACATAACAGTTTAAATAATGTACTAGTAAGGCCTTCTCGCGGACCACACTGAGAATTGGGGGGGGGGGGGTGAAGCCTTCCCAGTAGGAATTGTGGGAGTTGAAGTCCAAAACACCTGGAGGGCCAAAGTTTGCCCATGTCTGATCTACACTGTAGAATTAATGCAGCTTGATGCCATGGGTGAATGCGATGGGATCATGGGAGTTGTAGTTTGGTGAGGCACTAGCACTCTTTGGCAAAGAAGGCTAAAGACCTTGCAAAACTACAATTCTCAGGATTCCACAGCACATGAATTCTACAGTGTAAAGGCACACTAGGAAATAATGATGCCTTTCAAGGTTAGTTCAGGGGATGAGATTTGAAATGGCTGTCCACACCACATTTCCCATATGAACTTTTTCAACTCTGACAGCTTACCCTATTTGTTCTAAAGGCACAGGTCTACTGCTGACTGTGTAGACACGCCAGTGGAGGGAAGTACTGTCATCTTGATCACAGCGATTAAATAGTCAATGTCAATCAAGATGACTTTATAGGTTAAAAAGCCCATCTGAATATTTTGCTGGACTAGAGATGGTTCTCATCAGCTATTGATAACATTTGGATCCCTCTTGGGAACACGAGTCTTGGATCTGTCTGAGCTAAGGAGAGTTCAAAGTAAATCTGTGTAAGATTTGTCTAGACAGAAAACTGCCACAGTTTAATCAAAGCCAGATTTTGGAGAAATCGGATTAAGTCTGTGTTTGAAATACTCTACAAGCTTGAGTGCTTTTATCCAGCTATTTTTCAGGCTGGTTCATATTTTATGTGTCAGTTGGGTTTGCTGTGCCAAAATCTGTGTTCCTTCCACTAAGCACACAAAGCATGAATGGTAGCTAGGCTTAAACATGCAAATGGGAAATATTGGGAGCTATGGGCAGTTTAGGGTTACCTCTGTATATGTCCCTGACTGTCGAGTATCTGGTATCTGTCCATTATACTTAGATGTCTGTGACAGGAAAAAAATAATATGGCAAATTCTGTAGCAAACAGTTGAAGAAGCCTTTAAACTATTATCCAGGTTATTTAGATTTATGTTAATTAGATATGATTGAGCTTCTTACAGAGAGATGGAGAATTGTTTAACTTTACACACACTTCTGGGTAGGCAGTCATAGGATTGTTCTATGGAATGAGGCAGTAAAGGGTTTTTAATCAATAACAATATAGTCAATCTTTGTGAGTCAATTTGGAGGAATTTAGAATTTAGTCAAAAGGTGCATCTACACCAATGGTTCCCAATTTTTAGTCCTACAGGACTTCAACTCCTATAAAGCCCAGCCAGCTTAATATCTTACCAGCTGTTAGTAGCCATGAGAGCTGATGTCCAAAACACCTGCAGGATCAAAGATTGGGGACCACTTAACTACACAACAGAATTGATGCAGTTTGACACCACTTTAATTGCCATGGCTCAGTGCAATGGAATTGTGGGAGCTGTGGTTTTACCAGGTCTGTAGCCACCTCTGCCAAAGAGTCCTGGTGCCTCACCAAACTACAAATCCCATTATTCCATGGACATTGAGCCATGGCAGGTAAAATGGAGCTTAACTGCATTAATTCTACAATTTAGCTGTACCCAAACAAAGATAGTTGTATATGCCTAGCCAGAACAGTCTCTAAGGACTGCAGAATGGCCAATTTCAGCAGCAAAATGAATGTACAATCCCTTGGGCACTGCCCAGAGGACATATAATACAATGCGAATGGATTGAACTTCTCTGCTGCACCTCCCACATCTTGCCACACTTTTTCTAGATCTGCTCCAAAATGATTGTTTTCTGTTTGGAATTCCTGTGTTTCTGTGTGGTCTTCTTTATTTACCCTCATGATGATTCCAGTGTTTTCTAAAATATTGATAACCAGATTTTATTCCTTTTCATGGTTTCCTCCTTTCTGTTGAAATTGTCCACATGTTTGTGGATTTCAATGGCTTCTTTGTGTAGTCTGACATGATGGTTATCAGAGTGGTCCAGCATTTCTGTGTTCTCAAATAATATGCTGTGCCCAGGTTGGTTCATCAGGTGCTCTCCTATGGCTGACTTCTCTGGTTGGATTAGTCTGCAGTGCCTTTCATGTTCCTTGATTCGTGTTTGGGCATTGCTGCATTTGGTGGTTGTGGAAGGTCGAGGAGGCTGTTTTTAAAAACCGTGGCAGGACACCAAGGGCTGTGGTGGAGAGGGCACAGTAGGCTGGGCAGAGTGTCAGGGAGCTGTTTAATTTTATTATTAACAAAACTCGCTGCCGCCATTAATAAAGACCAGGGAAGATTGAGGCACTGGGAGGCAAGGTTGAAGATGAAAAACAAAACAGAGTTTATTTGAACAACATGTGAGAGATCACAGGCACTTTGCTTAATGGTTACAGAAACTGTGATGGAGCGTGTGGTTACAAAACGGGCACAATACTTAAACAACGTTACTTTAAACTGTAGCCCCTAGATAATACTGATGAGATATTATCTGCTACCTAATACCTATCTAACTCTGCCTATACTCGGCCAGAGTCCTCAAAAACCAGCAAAATGCTGCTAGCTCGCTCAGGAGCTACCTCACTCTCTGACCTTCTCTGAAGCCATTGAATGGAAGGTTCCATTCCCTTATCTTGGCCACCTCAGCCCTATCTGGGAAACCTAACCTTAAAATGGCCGTTTATTTCCAAACAGACCATAAAACTAGCCAACCCACCAAAAGGGTTTTTCACCTGGGCTTTCCACTAGCCTAAAACACAGGCAATTCGTCACAGTGGTCCCTATGTAGACTTGTCCACAGGTGCATGGTATACAGTAGACTCCTGCAGAGGTGAGAGGATCCCTCTTATCCTTTGCTGAACATGGCATTTGTTGAATTTTCTTGGTGGGTCTGTAGATTGTTTGAGGATTGTGTTTCTTCATCAGCTTCCTTATGGGTAAGTGGTTCCCTTGATGTATAGCAAGAATACTTTTCCTCTAGGTGGATCTTAGTCTTTACTCCGATGCCTTAGTCTTGCAGTTCTTCTGATGCCTGTAGTGGTGTATCCATTGGCCCGTAGAGCCCAGTTTAGGTGGTTCAATTCCCCTTGAGGAGGTGGGGTTCACAGATCCTGTTTGCACAGTCTGCCAGGGCTTTAATTATGCATCTTTTTTGACCTGGGTTGGAGGTTTTATGTAAATATCTGTCAGTGTGTGTAGGTTTCCTGTAAATTGTGTGGTCCAGTTGTTGATTTGGTTGGCAGATGACTAGGACATCTAGAAATGGTAGTTTTCCTTCATTTTCTTTTTCCATGACAAATTGGATGTTTGGATGGATGTTGTTAATGAGGTCCAGGAACTTGTTTGGTTATTCTTTTCCATGGCTCCAAATGGTAAAGGTGTCAACAACAACAAAACTTTATTACGGTCACTGACCAGCACAAAGCGGGCACAAGTGCCCTAAGAGGGGAAGGACAACTCCCCAGTAAACAGTTATTTAAAATTAGATTAGAAATCAGTATAAAATATATTTTAAAAGACAGGATATTGTAACAGGTATGGAACTGAAGGGGGAGGGGAGAGATTGATGAGAGAGGTAGAAAACACTGGTGGGTGGCACTAAAGGGGAAGGGAGGGGCACACTGCGAGTCTAGTAGCATTTCAGCTGTAACATGTTGCTCTAACTGCATTCCCAGCAGGGTGTTGCCTAACGGTATCAGTCATCAACCGTCTGATTTTAAGTGCAGCAGCACAGAACTTAGCAACACTGTAAGTTATTGTAGTGTTAGAGTCCGAAAGCAGCAGGGTGGAATAATATTTTTCACTGCGCCCTGGGTATTTTGAAAGCCATGGTCTAATGAGATTGGATCTAAGATCTCTGTAGAACATGCATTGAAGAAGCACGTGCTCAGTTGTTTCCACATGACCAGACACCCTGGTAAAGGTGTCACCCACATATCTGAGTCTCCTTTGGGGTGAGAAGAGTGGGGTATAGTATAGTAAATTAATAAATATAGTGGGCAGTTTGTAGCTGTTTTCAGGGCTTGTTTCTCAAAGTCTTCCATGTAGAAATTTGCTATGACCTGGGCTGAGAGAGCTCCCCATGGCTACTCCAGCTTTCTGTTCCTAGAATCCCTTGTTCCATTGGAATTTGCTTGTAGTGAGGCAATGTTGAAACAGGGCTTTAAAAAAATTATTTTCATTCTCTGTGGTTGTTTTTCCACTCCTCTTTATTTTCCTGCCCCTCTTTGTTTCCCTTTCCACTTCTGATTTAAACTTGTACTACATAAATATTCAATAAGATTTTTTTAAAAAAAGAAACAGGGCTGTGATGTCTTCTGGGAAATTCCTATTTCTGTTTCCTCATACTGTTCAAGTTAGCCTGTCCTTGAAGCTGGAGTGCTAGGAGGCAAAACTAAAAGTTGAAAAAAGAGTTTTTTTCATAATTTCCAGTTTTGCAGCCTAAGAATTATTCGTGTTTCTTAAATTTTCTCCATAGGGCACATCTACACAGTAGAATTAATGTAGTTTGACTGCCATGGCTCAATGTTATTGCTTCTCATGGCTTCTCAGCCTGTGGGTCCCCAGATGTTTTGGCCTTCAATTCCTAGAAATCCTAACAGCTGGTAAACTGGGAGTTGTAGGCCAAAACACCTGGGGACCCATAGGTTGAGAACCACTGCTATAGGATAATGAGAGTTGTAGTTTAACAAGCTCTTTAGCGTTCTATATCAAAGAGGGCTTGAGCCTCATGAAACTAGAAACACCATAGTACTTTAAGTGGTGTCGGACTGCCTTTATCCAACAGTGTAGATGCATCCTTAAATCACCTCTCTAATATAAACTAGAAATCCTATAACCTTTTTAGTCTTTAAGATGAAAGTGATATCTGAGCTGATTTTGCTAACATGGCAACCCCTGTGGTAAACAACAAATACAGATGTGCAAACACCACTGTACAAATAGGTTTCTTTAGGATAAAAGAGAGATGAGATGGTAAACCTGAATTTACCAGCAGATTCTGCCTCTCTCTCAATTTGATCCCACTCTTTGATTCCTCTCTTGCCTGTGTAAACAAATCAATGGGTTTAGAGAATGTTATTCCAGGGTAATTGGTTTTGTAAACAGGCAGCGATTAATCCATCAGCGCACAGCAGGTTGGAAGTGGTTTCTCAAAGCGCCTACGCTGCCGGCTGCCTCTCCAGCCACCTCCAGATCTATTTGCATGCTTTCACTGTCAAGTACAGTAACCCTCTGTGTTTTTTAATTCCCTCTCTCTCTTGCCTTCCTGTTTCCTTTCAGCTCCAGCAACCCATTTTTCCCCAAAAACCTCCGCTCCAGCCCCAGCCCCATCATCTTGAGGCAACAGGAGGAGGAAGCCAAGGCGAAGGAAGCGGCGGCCAATGTGGACATCACCCAGGTTATGAGCAAGCTGGACCGTAGGAGCCAGCTCAAACAGGATGCGCCGCCTGCTAAGTAGAGCCCAGTTGTTACAAAGCACATTCATGATGGGATGGGGTGGGCACGGCAATTCCAAAGAGGGAATTGCAAGTTCGATGATGATCATCATCCAATTGCAACTGCTTGCAATTCCCTACTGATGGAGAGTGGGGCTTGCAATTCCCTCCTCTGCCTGCAGGTGTCGGTGGTGCTTCACCATTGGTGAGCAATGCCTCTCCAAACACCCCCTCCTCTCTCTGCAGCATGCGGTTGCCATGGCAACCAGAACCCTGCATCCCAGTTGCCCATAGAATTGCAGGAACCCAGATGGTAAAAAAAGAGCCTCCTTGTGAGATTTGATTTCTCCACTATCAAATGGCCTCGGGTTTTTGTTTCGTTTTTTACAAGCCAAGGGAGCAATGTTGTCTGTAAACTGCCTGAAACATCCCGCCTGGATCTAAATAAATAAATAAACCCAAAAGACTAGGTGCCATGGCAACCGGCAGCCTTTTTCTCTCGCCGCTTGGAAGTAACAGAGGCAAAGGAGCGAAGAAAAATGTGCAATGGGCTGTATTGCTGAACAGTTCATTCCCTGCCAGAAGAGGGATGGTTAAATGCTCACAATATTCCTCATATAGTGCCGAATGGGGAATCTTTCAGGCAGGATGCATGCTTCAGAGTCAGTATCCATTGCTCCCCCATTCATGACCTTTTAACCACCTTGTCATATTGAAAATTAGATTATTTAACCAAGGGCTAAGGGTTTCTCCTTTCAGAATAAAGGCTTGCGACGACTGTAGGCATTCTAAACAATATTAATGTATATAAGATAGGAAGAAAAAAGTTACAATTATTTCAGACTAGGCATTATGCGGTACACTAGCCTCAATGTGTGTGTGACATACATTTTCATCTTTTGAGCATCTGCTTACTCATTCCCGCAGTGCGTGAGTATCAACTGGCAGGAGTGTGTTATAGGAAAGATTAAGGAAGAACAACACAGTGTGACATAAAACACAACCAGCTAGCAAAATATAGCATATATATTGTTACATACAAAAGGTCCGGACCGCTTATATACATACGTGGCAGGTGTAATAAGAGGTGTACACAATAATTCCACAAATGCCGATCATAAGAAAGAGCTGAAGTGGAAGAAAGCGGAAAGTGTCCGGTACCGAGGAAGGTAAGTACGATCCCAAAGTTTCTACCAACTTGCACTTGCTCTAGAGACGCTTGACTGGCACCTCTGACGTCTTTTGCATCAGCGATTGGATTTACAAATTTATATCGGCATTTGCCACTGGACCTACATTACTTTGGATTTTGGGTGGTTTACCAAATGCCACAATTCAAATAATTCCAGGCAATCATAAGAAAGAGCTGAAGTGGAAGAAAGCGGAAAGTGTCCGGTACCGAGGAAGGCAAGTACGATACCAAAGTTCAAATAATCCAGGCAGGCGTGGAAGTTGTTGTTCATAAACCGCCCAAAATCCAAAGTAATGTAGGTATCCAATGGCAAATGCCGATATAAATTTGTAAATCCAATCACTGATGCAAAAGACGTCAGAGGCGCCAGTCAAGCATCTCTAGAGCAAGTGCAAGGTGGTAGAAACTTTGGGATCGTACTTACCTTCCTCGGTACCGAACACTTTCCGCTGTCTTCCACTTCAGCTCTTTCTTATGATCGCCATTTGTGGAATTATTGTGTAGACCTCTTATTACACCTGCCACATATGTATATAAACGGTCCGGACCTTTTGTATGTAACAATATATATGCTATATTTTGCTAGCTGGTCATGTTTTATGTCACACTGTGTTGTTCTTCTGTAGTAGCTAGCCCTGCTCTTTGTTTCCCCTTATAGGAAAGATTGACAGATTATTTCATATTTTAAGGGAAATTCTTTATAGGTTTCTCCAGGAACTATATTTTGTGCTGTATAGTGGAAATCATTGGCTGCTTCTACTAAATTCCTAGCCGCAGAAAGCATTTAACATTCATTGAATTCAATATGCACCATATAGGAAAATCTAACCTCATTGGCCTGAGAGAATATTCAACATTTATTGGGTACTTTAGGTGCTATTCCAGCTTTTGTTATTCTGGCACGTGAGGCAGAAAATCCCATAAGTTATTCCTCCCCATTCCTAGCAGAAAATAGGAAGTTCAGTCACAAAACAATTTGTTGACCTTTTATGATGCTCAGAATTGGCTACTTTATACTGCCCAGTGTTAAGATCGGCCTTATATCTTAGGAAAATCTCTTGGGAAAATAGAATAGAATAACTTCATTGTCACTGTACACTGTACAACCAAATTGAATGCTTTCCCCGGTACGCATCACAAAACAACACATCCATCCCTCCACACTTCAACTACCATCGCACATCCCCCAATGCCACATCCATATAGTTATAGTTCTAGTGTACAGCGCTAGGATAAAAACTGTTTATCCTTCCCTTTGTTACCCTGTAGCATCTGCCAGATGGTAATACAGTGTTCCCTCGCTACTTCGCGGTTTGCTTATTGCGGACTCGCTGTTTTGCGGATTAAAAAAATATTAATTTAAAATATATATTATGATATTTTCACTGTTTTGTGGGGTTTTGCTGCTGCTGCTCTCCAAACCCCTTTCCCTCCTCAGTCCTCCCTCCCTCCAGCGGTGAAGGGCCTTTCCTTCACTTTATTTTAAGTTTATAAAGACTTAAAATAGTGTATAACTACTAAAATAATGTATAAATATTAAAATAAATAGAGTATTCCTATATCGCAATTTTTCACTTATTGCAGGAGGTCCTGGAACCTTACCCCAGCAATTAGTGAGGGAACACTGTAATTCAAAAAAAGGTATATGCTAGTTGAGCTGGATCCCCAAGAAAGCTCTGAGCATCCTCAAGGCCGCAGGACTTGCAACGTTCTTCCAAAGAGGGGAGAAAGCAGCCAATGATTCTCTGGGCAGTAGTGGTGATCCTTTGGAGCACTTTCCTATTTGCCACTGTGCAGTTACCAAACTATGAACAGATGCAGTACATTAGGGGACACTCTCTACAGCACAGTGGTAGAAAGCCACCAGCAGTTTTTCATTCAGTTGTTGGTTCCTTAGAACAGTTTTCTCAACCAGTGTGCCGTGGCACACTAGTGTGCCGTGACAGACCTCCTGCTGTGCATGCGAGAAAAGCTCTCTGCCCCCTTCCTCCCCCTCCTGCCGAACTCCTGCTGCTTGGGGGAGGAGGAAGGGCCGGGCAGTGGCGAAAAAAAGAAGGGACCGGGCGCCGCCTCCTTTGCAAATGGCCGTTTCCCCAGCCAGCCTCCAATCCGCCATGACTCACACCATGACTCTCGCCCTCGCTTGCTGAAGCCGCGTGGAGGAGCCCCCACCCACTGAAGCCCGTCCACCGCTCATGCTCCTTCTCTGTAGGAGAGCTGAAGCTGGGGAGGGGCAGGAAAGGCTCTCCAGCAGCTGCTCCAGCCTTGAGGGGACAGTGCCAAGCCAGCCCCCCCCCAAGGCTGGAGCAGCTGCTTGGAGAGGTGAAGCCGACCCGGTAGGGGCGGGGCATGGTGCAGCCTGGCTCCGCCCCTCTCTGGCTTTGGCACTCCCAGCAGCTGCTCCCAGCAGGCCACCAACCCCAACCGTTCTTTACTGTGTTAGGTGTGTCATTTTGTGTCATTTTGGTTGGTGGTGTGCCCCGGATTTTAATGTTAAAAGTGTGCCGTGGCTCAAAAAAGGTTGGGAAACACTGCCTTAGAAGTCTCAGGTAGAGGTGTTCAGTTTGGCCAAAAGGCATCCCATTTTGGGGCCCATTGTCGGTTGACCCCTCATTCTGTTTACCAGGAAGTTACTAAAAAGGGGAGAGGTGCTGGCATTTTTATTCAGTAAAGATTCAGCCCATTGGTTACAATGGGAAATTTTAAAGGCTCAATCTTCAGTTATTTTAGGGCTTATCTGCATGAAACGTACCTCGGTTTTGGACCCTATTTACAAAACAATTCACCAATCTACTGATTTTTTAAGAATTATTTTAAGTTTTAACCATAACATTTTTTAAAAATAAGACAAACTGCAAGAGAGGGTTCTGGGAATGGTAGTCGCCGATTGTGTTAATTCTCAGCCAATCTGATCATGGACACCTCCAGGCTTTTTTTTGGCTGAGAAACAGAGAGAGAAATAAACTTCAACTCCCATCATGCTCCGAGAGGAACTCAGACTTTTCAATGCCCACCCCATGCAAGTGCTGCTGGGAAAGCAAGTTCCCAGCAGGTCAGTAGGGCTTTCTCAGGAGGAGGAGCCTAGGATATTTCCCCCCAAAAAACACTGCTGCTGCCAGGGAGGGAAAAAAGACAAAAGACTTGGCAGATCCCAGCCTCAAGGATTTTGCAGATTTAACCCCTTCCTATCCAGAAACCAAATAAAATCCTGCTCCCTCAATCTGTTTTGCTGTACTTTTAGGCTCCCTCCTCCTTGTTCTGTTTTTTTTAATATATAACATGGTCCACTGAATACTACAACCCATTTTTCTTCAAACTGATTTGAGCCCAAGCCTAGTTTCAGGTAGTACAGTCTCTGCTCGGCTCTCTTAACCACAGCTGCTGTATAGGTATCCCAGGTCAGATCCTCTTTAACAGTGACACCCGGGAACTTTAACCTGGCTACCTGCTCTACATGGTCTCCATTTATGACCAAGGGCTGGATTTCTGGTCTGTTTTTCTGTAGTCCATTATGAGCTCCTTGATCTTATTGATATTAAGAACCAGATTATTGTCCCTGCACCTCAAGAGCAGCCGATCCATCTCAACCACTTCAGAGATAAGCCTCACCACGGCTGTATCATCCGTTAATTTGGAAATGTTATTGTTATGGTATTGTACGTAAATGCAAAGTCGCTGGAGTACTAAGGAGAGAGATGGGGGAGTACAGGAAGATATTCCCTCATAACAGTCATAAAGTCTTTCCCTAAAACTGATGGTGAAATGATTTGAAGAAACAACCAGATTGTGTTGAATGTAAGATGCATTACTGGATTATCATAGACTGAACAAGCTTTACTCATGTCCCAATGCATATACAGGCCTTGAATATACAGTCAATGCTTCATAGTCACTGGGGTTAAGGGCATAGGACCTTCCCGAAAAGTGAAAAAAGCTAATAAAAATGTTATGTTTTATCTTGGGAGAACACTTTTCTAGAAATCTCTTGGTAAGAGCTTTCCAAACTGTGAGTTGCAACATATGAGTGTGTCAGCTACACTCTGTATGCATGTCGCACAAATGTAATGAGAAATGACAAAAATCTTGGAAATTTTTTGAAGTAGGTACACACAGCCAGATCCTGTTTTTGAAGTATTTAATATCAGTTAATTTTGATATTTTGGCCAAAGCACTTACCAGTCATAACTGTTCAGATACCAAATATAACTTTTGAAGAGCAGAAAGACAACTCTTAACTATTGTTGAATCAGTAAAGTTATCTTCCAAAACCTATATTCTTAAAAATATATGAATGAAAGGTTGTGTCCCCATAGGTTCCATTAACAATTGAGCCCACACCTCTTATAAGGGGTTGGTTTAATCTCCGGTTTGCTAGTAAAACTGAGTTACTGTATCATGAAATCATGTTTGGAAAGCTCTGTTCTAGGTCCTCCAGTACGATTTGATGGTTGGCTTCCAGAAGTTTACCATAGAACTGCACTGGAGGACCTAGAAACGTTGACCATAGAATTAGGCTAGATGACCTACAGATGCCTAAAGAGAACCGCTTAGAGCAGTGGTTCTCCACTTGTGGGTCCCCAGATGTTTTGGCTTTCAAGTCCCAGAAATCCTAACAGCTCGTAAACTGTCTTGGATTTCTGGGAGTTGTAGGCCAAAACACCTGAGGACCCACAGGTTGAGAACCACTGGCCGAGAGAGAGAGAGAGAGAGAGAGAGAGAGAGAGAGAAAGAGAGAGAAAGGGAGAGGGAGAGAAAGGGAGAGAGAGAGGTCTTTAGATCTTACAACATGACTGTATGTCAGCTTCTGGCAGATGTTAACCCTGGATTCACATATGTGTAATTGCCCACCCCTGAAATATATACCAATGTACCAGCAAGGACATGGAAGACCTTGATAGTAGAAGAAGACCTAACTGAATGCAAAGAGTGTTTAATTCTGAGGCAGTAGCCTGTGTTTAGCAGAGTCTTCATTTTATATATATTTTAATTGCGTAGCTTTTTAAGCTTTAAAGCTTATAATCTAGAGGTCTTGATTAGAGCCAGTGTTTTCCAGTCTGATATTTTTCATCCTCTAGATATGTATTGTCGGTAAATACAGACAGTATGCCTTGTAAATAATCCATATGATTGTCCATGATAGTTTTACATTTATTCTTGACTCACATGTGGTTTGAAGATAAACATCAGCAAACACCTCTGAATTTAATTAACTGAAAGTGTTATAACAAATGCTTTCTTGCCTCCATCATGAACTGAATCTGGAGGACGTCAAATCTTACTCCAAAAAACATCAACCACAGAATCAATTTTACTTAAATGGTCAACATAAAGTAACTCTAGGCCAGGAATTAAGTGAAATTTTCCAGGAGCTGCTTATGAGCAACAGGACTGGAATAATATCAATTCACAGTAGGTTTACACAACCCAATCTATTTTTTTCCATGAGGTTAGTTCAGCTGTACACTTTGTACCTCTCATTTGATTCATCTGTTCTCTGGCATGCTCTTTTGTCCCTACATTTCATCATTCCTTGCAAGATACCAGAATAACTTCAGGTGGCAGATTTAGAATACTATTATCAAGAGGCCATGAGAAAAATGTGAATTTTAAGAGTGACAGCAGAGCTCCATTCAACTCAGGTTTGAAAATCCAGTTATGGAGATTTGGTCATTAAAATATTCTGACTCTCAGATTATCATGACCAACATGGGAACATAGAACAGACTAAAGAGTAGTTTTTAAACTGTATTCTGGATGTCTTGAGGTCTACAAATTACAGTGCTGTATAAACCAGCAGTCCTTGGCTACTATAGAGCAGTGACCTAGTTCTTGATATTGGAGTTGAGTGTTCTTGCTTGCATTGGATGGGTTAAGGAAACTCTGCAGCAGCTGCTTCCTTGGCTGATGGAGGAAGCAAAGCTAAATTCATCTTCCGCATTGTGATTTTTTTCCTTGGAAGTCTGAGAATTTAACCTCCAAGTGCCCTCCTCCCAAGATCGCCCAACTCATTCAGAGGCCTGTTTGCTTCCCTTTGGCTCTGCTGTCCCATGACAAAATTCACCAGTTCTTTAAAAGACCATTTACTTCACCACTGTCAACTTCCTCCTGCGACGCATCACAGCAGGACAGTCCTGGGTAAATTCCAAGTTCCTTTCTCAGTTCAGGTAGAATGAACATAAAGCCAAGAATGTAGGGTGCCCTTGAATGTACTTCTGAAACCTAAGGAAACGACAAAACTGTATGTCTATTTCTGATCTCTAATGTCATCCTGTCTTCCACCTGTACAAAAAATGCCAATGCATATGTATGAAGTCATTGCTTTTATTTCCATTTTATGTTAAATGCTCAAGGCTCACATCATGTTAACAAAAAAAAAAGCAACGGTCTTCCGCTGGAATTTCAGATTGCTGGTCTTTTTTTTCTTCCCCACCCAGATTTGTCACATTTTCTTTCTTTTATTCCCTCTGGTTGAATAAAACTAGAAAGTGAAAGTATCATTTTGCTTGTCTGTCATGTCTTTGTCTGCTTTCCACATGTCTTTATTTTGTTCGTGCTTGTGCCTTTATCATTTTGGTTTGACTCGACTTTTTTTTTTGACAAAAACACTGGTGAATGAACAGTACAAATGAGAATCTGCAAAGGTAAATGCTTGAAAAGGAGCTCCCCAACAACCGTAGTTTAAGAACAGCTCCAAATTAAGTAGACATCTACTTAATGTGTCAGCATTACATCTTCCTACTTGTTTTGATCATAAGATACCTTTTCCCTAAAAATGTAGTTGAATGGTTTAACTAGGTTCTTCCACTAGCTACATTTGTAGCAATTACAGTGCCTAATACTTTCCAGAAGACCTTCATTTAAATCCTGGTCCTAGGTACACACAACCACATCCTGTTCACCTTGAATTAGAGGTAGGTCCCCTTGAGCTTAATTGAACTTTCTTCTAAATATGTATCAGCATGTATCCTTCTTGAAAGGAACAACATTTGTGCACCACTACCTCACAGTCCTATGTCAAGTAAAGATAGACATATAGTAAATTAGTGTATAAGAACAAGAGGGCACCTGGATTTGTTCCCCATAGTGTGGTGGCCTAAATGTCCCTCTATTTCATGATGGAGCAATTGCCATTCAGCAGAAAGTAAACTCCTTGCGCCTACAAGACAAAGTCATCCTGTTCCTGATTGATGGAACTGATCTCTTGGCTTTGGCTTCACATTTTCATTGCTTAATTCACCATGGTAGGTATGTATGTATTTGTGAGTCACTTTTCTATTGTGTATACAATGGGATGCCCAAATAAATAAAATTATTAATGACTCCAGATCAAAGCCAATTGCCTCATTTCGCCAGGTGGCCATATCTGGAGAACTGTTTCAGAAGAAAGCTTTCATTGTCAGGCAAACTTCCATAGCCTGAGCTGCTGTTGAATATGTTAATCAATTGGCACTTAAACTCACAGCCCTCCTAATTCACCTTAGGAAAAAAAATTAGAAAAAGAGGTATAGATGCTTTATAATAGTATGACCTAGAGTGAGACAGACTAGATGAAATGATTGTGCTATGCAGCAGGGGTCAGGAACCTTTTTGACTCAGAGAGCTATAAAAGCAAAATGTTTGGAAATTTATTTCAGTGAGAGCCATATAATATATAAAATATATTTTAAGACTGAATTCAACTAAATGTGAGTATATACGTACATGCTATGAGAAAAGGATTCCCCCCGGTAGAATGACAGGACACTTCAGACCTGGCTCTGCAAAAGGCATGCTCAGGACTCTGGGAAGAGAAGATGGAAGGAAGGAAGGGGGAAAGAAGGAAAGAAAGAAAGAAAGAAAGAAAGACAGAGGAAATAAAGGAGGGAGGGGGAGAGGAAGAAAAGAAGAACGAAGTATGGAAAAGGAAGAAAAGAAAAGCAGGAGAGAGACAAGGAAGGGAAAAGAAAGAAGGAAATAGGAAGGGTGGGGAATAGAAAGGAAAGGGAGTGAAGAAAAAAATGAAGGGAAAAGAAAGGAGAGGGGGGGAAGTGAAAAAAGGAAGGAGAAGGGGCTTCCGGTCGGGCAAAGATGGCGGCTGGTCGGACGTCTTGAGGGCTCCTCAAGGCGCCAACCGCTCCTGAAGGCCTGAGGGCGATCTGCGCCCTCACCCCCAGC
Source organism: Anolis apletophallus (assembly GCA_030556195.1). Lineage (NCBI taxonomy): Eukaryota > Metazoa > Chordata > Lepidosauria > Squamata > Anolidae > Anolis > Anolis apletophallus. The sequence goes on along the minus strand of JARBWK010000001.1, from coordinate 163,802,346 downwards.
TGGGAAAGTCAGCAGGGAGGTTGCGAAGCCGGGGGACCCCACCGCTGACCCCAGAAGTGCCCCTCTCCTCAAGAGGGGGGGCTGCGAGGGCCCGGTGGAGATCCCAGTCCGGCAAGCAGGCCGCGGAGCGGGCAGCGGGCATCAGCCTGCAGCTACAGCCAGCCCAGCCCGCGCCACCAGAGCGGAGGGGGACATACCGCCGCAAAAGAAGAACCGCTGCAAGTAAGGGGGAACGCAGCAGCCCCAGATCGGGAGGCAGGGGCCCGAAAATAGGCGAACCCCACACCCTCGGGTGGGGAGGAGGAGGATCGAGGACAGGAAAACGGGGGACCCGGGAAAAAAAAAAGGAGAAAAGTAGCTCACCGGGAAGGCTCCCAGACGGCCCGGGACGAAGCTAGAAGGAGGAGGAGAGGGATCGGGGACCCAAGATGGCGCCGCGAAGTGCGTAGTAGGAAAAACGGCAACCAGAGGAGGACGGCGGCCATCTTGGAAAGTGCTCCGAGAAGAAAAAGGCGCGAAGGGAAACCGGAAGGGGAGGAAGATTTCAACCGGACCGGAGAGGCGGGCAAAGCGCGGCCCGGAAGTGTGAGGGGGAAGGACCAAGGGGACGGACAGGAGGACCGGAAGTGGGGGCGAACTCCCCCCCCCCGGACTGAGCGGAGGAGCCCGAGCGGGAAGAGGAGCCCGCGAGAGAGACAGGGAACGACGCGGCAGAAGAAGGGCCCGGGGAGGAGGTGAGACGGAAGAGGTAAAGGGAGCTACGGCTGAGGGAAGGTGTGGAAGAAGCGGAGAGGTGAGGGAAGCCCAGCATCTTCCTCTTTGGCGCCCCCTCCCCCCCTGCAGACAAAGAAAATTACCCCCTCAGTGCCACACAGAGTTCACAAGCCGCAACAACAGGCAAAGGCTCTCCCCACAACAAGCCAGGCGCCTTGGAAGGCGAGGGGGGGAGGGGGGAAGAAGGGGGAGATTCAGAGACAGAGTCTGGACAGAAGTGAGAGCTCAGGACTCACCTCCATCCCCTCCTTTCTTTCCCAAAACCCTCTCTCGACTTCCCCACCGGGAACGGAAAGGGTCAACGGCCTAAGTGCGCAAGACGCCCTCTGGAGCCACCGAAACTACACAATCGGGGGGAGGGAGATTGATACTGGCACAAGGGGGTGTGACCAACCATCTAAAAAGAATCTTCGAAGAGAAGAGAAGGTCCTCCCCTCCCCCTCTTTGCTGACCACTCTGACCTATATCGAGACGGACATCATCATAAATACCATAAAAGCACGCGGCCGGTAAGGCACGACAGGGGGTCAAGGCACAAGTTGAGCCCATCCGAACAGGCGTCCAGACCGGAGGAACCACCAAGGGAAAAATGACGACTCCGAAGATATTTAAGGATGCCAAGGGGATCCAGAAGAGGGTGGCTAATAATGAGGATTCTACAATGAAGGACATACTGAAAGAGCTCCAGCGGCTCTCCGAGAAACAAGATGCAACACAACGCAGAGTGGATGAAGCGGCGGCGAGACATGATGCCCAATTGCAAGAACTCAGGACAGACCTGAAGAAAGAGCTCTCAACGGTGCGTGATGAAATCCTCTCAATAAAAATGGAAGGAGACAAGATCAAAACCTCACAAGGGAAGTTGCAAAGAAGAGTGGAATCCTTGGAGGCGAGGAACGCAAAGCTCGAGCAACTCCAGGAGAGGATGGAACAGGCCACCCTAGAGACAAAACTACGCTTTAGAAACCTAAGAGAGGACCCGCAGGAGGACGTGCAGAAAATCATCAGCACGCTCTCGGCCGCCATCATCGGCAAAGGTGAAGAAGAGATAAATCAAGATATAGAAAAAGCATATAGAGTCCCATCCTCGTACGCGAGAAGAAATAATGTGCCAAGGGACGTGGTGGTTCAATTCCACAGACGGAAGATCAGAGATGACATTCTATCAAAGCAAAGGGAGGCGCCAACAGTATACAAGGGCCAGAAAGTCATTGTGCTGAAGGAATTCACGGCAGCCTCGATCAGTAAACGAAAGAACTACCTCTTCCTCACGGAAGAGCTGAAAAAGAAGAAGATCAGGTTTCGCTGGGAAAAATCGGAAGGCATTATGGTGACATTCAAGGAAAAACGGTATTGGTTGACCACTGTGGCCAAGGCGCAGGAGTTCCACCGGAATCTCCTGAAAGATTCAGAAAGGAGAACAGAGAACCAGCCTGAACAGAACGAGGCAAACAAGAGGCGACGATTTGACTCCCCGACCGAGGAAGCAACCCGACCCACCGGGAGACACCGGGGGACAGAGAAATCCACGACGGCACGGATAACGGACAACAAAGATGGCGACATGGGACACACAACGGAAATGCAACATGTATGAACCACTAATACAGCTAAAGTGCTTTTCCAACAACATCAATGGGCTGAACTCGCCGATGAAACGGAAAAGAACATTCAACTCACTGAGGAAGAACAAGTGGGACATAGTGGCTCTACAAGAAGTCCACATCAAAAAAACGCACGAACAGCACTTGGTATCCAAAGGTATAGGAAATCTTTTCTGCTCTCTGGCAGGGGAAAAAAAGAGAGGAGTGGTTACGTACATCAGCGACAAGATCCCGGCCAAATTGGCATTTGCGGATACGGAAGGAAGAATAGTTGGGGTGATGCTAGAGGTGGGGCTGGCACGCCTCCTGGTGTGCAACATCTACGCACCTAACGGCCCAAAATCAGAATTCACCAATGTGCTTATGGACTTATAGATGATCAAGAGTACGATGACCTGATCATAATGGGCGACTACAACGGAGTAACCAACCCCAAACTGGACAGGACACTGAGCGCACCGCAGCCCAAGAGGGCAGGGCGCGACCCCCCGGGGATCCTACCGAAGACCCTCATACACCTGCTCGATGACCTTGCCCTGGTAGACGCCTGGCGCCTCCATAACCAAAAGGAAAGAGACTACACGTTTTATTCGCATCGGCACCAGAGCTGGTCGCGGATAGACATGGTCTGGATGTCGAGATCGCTGGTGCCGCGGGCGCGTCGTTGGAGGCTCAACGACAACTTACTAAAGAAGGAAGAAGATATACAGAGGTACCGAGCACTGATGGTGGACTACTTCAACATAAATGACGTACCGGAAACAAGGCCGGAGGTGATTTGGGACGCCTGTAAGGCAGTGCTTCGGGGGCATTTTATACAACACAACGCCAGCAGAAACAAAGCAAAGCGAAAGGCAATGCAGGATCTGCAAACCCAAATAGCACTGGAGGAAACAACACTGAAAGAGCACCCAAAGAACCGGGCCTCGGTCGACAAACTGTCCTTGCTGAAAAAGCAGAAACGCCACCTGGAGGTAGAACAACTCTCCAAAGACCTCAAGTTTCTGAAACAAAGGTATTTCCAGAATGCTAATAAGCCGGGCAGATGGCTGGCCAGGAAGATTAAAAGAAAGAAACAACAGGGGTTCATAACCAAGCTCCAAGCCGGGGATACAACGACCCTGGGGGAAGAAGACATCCAAAATGCGTTCCAGGCCTTCTACTCAAAGTTGTATTCTAAAGATGAGATAAACAAGGAAGACATAGAGCAGTATTTGGAAAGCGCATCGCTAGGCAAGGTACCATCGCCCTATAGAGAGGCTCTAAATGAAGACATCACGGAACTTGAAATTGAAAAAGCAATTAGGAAATTGGACACAAGCAAAGCCCCGGGACCGGATGGCCTAACGGCCAGGTTCTACAAAACACTACAAGGCGAAATCCTACCCTTCCTGAAAAAGATATATAACAGAGTGCTACAGGAGGGGGTAATCCCAGACTCTTGGAGGGAAGCCAACATCATGGTAATCCAGAAAGAAGGGACAGATGGAGCAAATGTAGCCAACTACCGACCCATATCATTATTGAATATAGACTATAAGATTCTGGCAAACATCTTGGCCGAACGGCTGAAATCCTGGCTGAATGTTTGGATTGGGCCCGACCAGAATGGCTTTCTCCCTGGCCGGCAAGCTAAAGACAACACCAGAGTAGTCGTGGACTTGATCCACTACTATGAAATGCACCCGCACAAAGAAGTCGCCTTTCTGGCCCTGGATGCGGAGAAGGCCTTTGACAACTTAAACTGGGATTTCTTCAGCTTGCTCATGTCAAAAATGGAGGTAGGCCGGTCCTTCCAAAACGCCATCGGAGCAATCTACAGAGAACAGTCTGCCAGAGTATGGGTCAACGGTAGACCAACGGGGAAATTCCCAATTCAAAAGGGAACGAGACAAGGGTGCCCTCTGTCCCCGTTGATATTCATCATGGCCATGGAAGTGATGCTCAGGTTCATCAGATCAAGCGAACGCTTGAAGGGCCCTTTGATTAGAGGCCACACAATAAAAGTCAAAGCCTTTGCGGATGATGTTCTCTGCTTTGTGGAAAGGCCGGTGACCACGATCCAGTTCTGGCTAGAGGAAGTAGAACGATTTGGCTCGTTAGAAGGGACTAAAAATCAACAAGGACAAAACAAAGATCCTGACCAAAAATATATCCGCAAACCGGCAGGAGCAGCTAGTGAAGGCCTCAGGGGTGCAACTCGCCCAGACCATCAAATATCTGGGGATTCACATAACGGCGCAGAACAACCAACTGCAGAAGAACAACTACGAGGCAGTGTGGAAGCAACTCCAGAAAGATTTAGACAGCTGGAAAAAAGCCGGTCTCTCACTCCTGGGACGACTCGCGGTGATCAAAATGAACGTCCTGCCCAGGCTGTTGTACCTCTTCCAAACTCTGCCCATTATCAAATCTGTGGCCATCTTTGAAACATGGAAGAGGGACATCCTCCGATTCATATGGAATGGGAAAAGAGCGAGGATTAAATTCAAAGTGCTTGCGGACAGACGGTCGCGGGGGGGACTGGACCTGCCGGATCTACGGATCTACTATGAGGCCTGTGGTCTGGTCCACATAAGGGAATGGATAAGTCTGCGGAACACAGAACTGTTAGACCTGGAGGGCTTTGATCTTCAAACTGGTTGGCACGGGCATCTGTGGTATGGCAAGTCAAGACCAAATGAAAACTTTAAGAAGCATCCGATACGAGCGGCCCTGATGAGAATTTGGGAGACCTACAAGGGGAGGTTCTACCGAAAAACCCCCATGTGGGTGTCTCCCTTAGAGGCACATCAAAGGAGCCTCTTGGGCTGGTCCACCTGGCCAACCTACAAAGACATGACAATCAAGGTAGGGATGAGAAGATGCCTCAAACCACGGTTAAGGCTGCAAACACAGTGTAAGCACCTCACGTGGCTCCAATTCCTCCAGATCAGAGCAAGCTTCCAGAGAGACGAACAAACTGGCTTCAAGAAGGGAACGCTTCTGGAGCATCTTTCTAATCAAAAGGAAGAAACTCATCTCCAAGGCCTACAGGCAGCTTTTGGAGTGGTCAACGGAGACAGAGCAGGTTAAAACCTGCATGATGAAGTGGGCACAAAATGTGGGGCGTACCATCAGAATGCAGGAATGGGAAAAAATCTGGCAGAAGAGCATCAAGATCACTTATGCCACCGATCTGAAGGAAAATTGGTATAAAATGTTCTTCAGATGGTACATGACCCCCCACAAACTAGGACAAATGTATAGGTCTGCCCAGACCGCATGTTGGAAATGTGGAGCCCAGACAGGCACCTTCTATCACATGTGGTGGTCCTGCCAGGAAGCTTCAAGCTTCTGGAAAACAATCTTTCGCCAGATCCAAAAGATTCTACGGAGCACGTTGGAGAGGACGCCAGAGGCCTGCCTCCTAGGAATTATAGAAGAAGGGGACCTCGCTGACGAAAATGAGGAACGGTTATTCTGGTTCCTCTCCACGGCAGCAAGGATTGTATATGCGAAAAAATGGAAGTCCAAAGAAATGCCTGGCCTGGGAGAGTGGGTAGATAAAGTTCAGGACATTATGAATATGGATAGGCTTTCTTATTATATGAGCGAACTGGAGGGGACGGGACTGCGTAGAACAGATTGGTCTCCATTCAGGGCCTACCTAAAGGTCCGGGATTCAGAGCAGCACAACTAGGCTGCTGGGTATAGTCGCAAACTACTGCAGCTCCAAACAGGAGGCAAAAGGTTTTTTCCCCTCCTGGTCCCCACCCCCCCTTCTTAAGGCGACAGGACATATGGACACAGGCCCTTTGTTATTCTCCTTCCCCCCGCACGACCGAACAGTATGGACAAAACAAGAACACCGGAAGCCCAAAGGTCCCCATTCCCCCGCTTCCCTAGTGGCCTACCTCTCCCCCCACCGGACCCTCTCCCGTATCCACCCCAACCAACCCGCCCCCCCCCTACCCCCCCCCCCTTCCCGGCTTGTTTCCACCCCTTTACCTCCCTTCCCAAGTTCTCATTCTTTCTTCCTGCTGTCCTATACCTAACTTTGTTCCACCTCTTTTATTGTTATGGAAGAAAACCCAATAAACACTTTAAAAAAAAAAAAAAAAAGGAAGGAGAAGGAAACGAGGACTTGGGGGAAAGAATAGAAGAAGGAAAGAAGAGGGAGGGGAATGGAGGAAAGAAGGAGAGAAGGAAAGGGTGAAGGGGAGGAAGGAAGGAAGGAAGGAAGAGGGAGACTGGAGGAAAGAAGGAAGGGGAGAGAGGGGAAGGAAAAGGAAGGAGAAGGAAAAGGTGAAGGAGAAAGAAAGGAAGAGGGGAGAATGGAGGAAAGAAGGAAAGGGGAGAGGGAGGGAAAAGGAAGAAGAGGAGAAGGAAAGGGGGAGAAAGAAAGGAACAGGGAGAGCCAGATGCAATCATGAAAAGAGCCAGATCTGGCTCCCGAGCCATAGGTTCCCTACCCCTGCTATGCAGGATTGTGTACTCCTGCACGATAGGCGATTGGACTGGATGGCCCTAGTTTTGGTCTTCAACTCAGAAATCCCAACAGCTGGTAAACTGGCTAGAATTTCTGGGAGTTTTAGGCCAAAACGCCTGGGGACCCACAGGTTGAGAACCACTGCCCTAGTGGTATCTTCCAACACTATAATTCTATGATTAGTTCCTCAAAACACAAGAAATCAGGGACAATTGATGAAACTAATACCATGTTTAAATTTTTTATAGGCTAGAGCACGGATTCTCAGCCTTTAGTTAACCAGTTGTTTTGGACTTCAACTCTCAGATATCTCATTGTGGGAACTAAAGTCCAAAGCATCTGGAGGACCAAAGATTGGGAGCCACGGGGCTAGAGGATTATTGGTGACATATGCCAGTGTATGTAGCCTTTATTATGGCTGCATCCTGATAATGAATTCCACAGGTCTAACCACCACACAGGAGGCCCCACTTTTCAAGGCATTCCATAAATGCATGCTTTGAACTGGGATGGAGTCGGGTGGAGACAGCTATTGACCACTGCACAATGGGATCATAGATCAACATGACCCATGTTATGTAATTGCTTGCACAGTGGTATGCCAACAATGCAGTACACCCACAACAGAGCTATGCTGGTATTGTGTGCTATGTAACCCCTATATTGCTCTTAGCCACAGAACTGAACTTTAGCTTCTATCACATTTGCAGCAATTTAACTGATATACATAATTCAGAATAATTATGACTTGAAAGTAAATCAAACCATAGAAACAAAATGCATATGATTTTTTTAACCATACATCACCGCCTCCAAATACTAAAATGATTACACTTCTCTCACAGTGTGGATTGTCAAGATTTTTGCATTACCCTTGGATACACGTCAAACATCATTCCCTGCTGGCTTACATCAATGTGCCTTGTGATATTCCATTATTTCCTCTAACTTGATCAATGTTATTAATGAATTCACCTCCCCCTGCAGCCAATTTCTCACATTTTGTCTTTGTGTCTTCTCACATTTGTTTTCATCACACCAGCAGGATAGCTAAATCAGCAGTTTTAACTCCGCTTTTGCTATTTCTTGGCTTAATCACTAAGAAGAAAAAGGGAAAAAGTTATTCCTTTCCTCAAAATAATTGTTGCCTTAATATTCACCATCTGCAAGAGATAGCAAAGAGAGGTTGCAATTCAAAGTGGAATCCTTTCTTCCCAGAACTGTGTTTTTGAGTAGAACACCAACATATACTATTGTGTGCCCAAAGGACAAGGCATACAAAGAAAGAAAACACAAGAATAAGGTAAATTAATTCTACCAGGCTCCCTCTTTTAAGGTTTTTCTGCAACCAAGCATACACAATTTTCACTAGGGAGAAAATTTTAACTATTCTATCTCTGATTTAATTGGGATTGATCCAAATCCATTTACATACAAAGTGATATGCAAAGTGCTCACGAAAACAACAGTAATTTACAGCGGCATGCACAGAAACATTAAGTACAATTGAAAATATAAAAATAAACCGAGTATTTTGCTTTTCTAGTTTTAAACTACTTCATTTTTTCTATACATTTCTCATTCCCTGAATGCTGTGTTTTTTTTTTATTTTGCACATTGTTGTGCATATCATTATATACAAAAAAATAAATAAGAAACATAACATATCTTCATTGGAATACATTGCTAAAAAAGCAAGGTAGGGCACAAGTTAGTAATTGGCAACTTTTCAGAAAAAAAAGATTCTGGCCTGGATTTTATAGTTCCTGACAAATAGCTTATCCTTGAATTGGAAAATAGTGGAAAAATTAGCATTCCACTATTTGTTTTGACCTGAATGTGGAAAACAGCATGAAAACAAAGGAATTAAATTGGGGTGTGAATTGTACTCTCCTCCAGGTGTTGTTGTGCTACATCACTTGAAAGCCATAGCACAAGCAGTGGTGATAAATACTGGGAGTTGTAATTCAACATTTCCAGGACTGCATTATTCCCACCCCTAAATTAACATCCTGGTCCTGTAGATCAGGTACGGGCACACTATTTTGTCTTGGGGCCACATTGTGGGCCAGGCTGGGAGAGTGGCCAGGCACACGCTGGGTGGGATGGGCCCGGGAGGGAGAGGGCCTGGACAAGTGCGGGGCTAGGTGGAGACGGGGCATTGCCTGGGTCATCCTCAGGTTGTCCTCCTGACATAAGGATGGGGATGCTCACCCCATTCTTATGCTGAGAGGAAAATGCGATTGCCCCGATCCTCCTCTCCAATACTCCCTTGATCTTCGGGCTGTCATCTCAGCATTATGCCAGTAGGAGGTCAAAACAGGTGACATCTGATGGTGTTCCAGAGGGCTCTTAACTCCTACATGCCTTCCTTGAGCTGTCCTCCTGGCATAAGGACAGGGCCACTCACACTGTCCTTATGTTGGGAGGAGGGCAAGACACATGGTGGTTGAGAGTGCTCCAGAGGGCTCTCAGCTGCTGTATGCTTTCCTCCCTCATCCTTTCTGCATAAGGATATGGCAGGCAACCACGTCCTTATGCCAAGAGGACAGGGAAAGTGAGAGCCTGAGGTAATCCGGTCCCCGGGCCTTAGTTTGCCTATGCCTGCTGTAGACTTTTTCTATAGTTTTCTTAGAAGTGTGCCATGGAGGACTTTGAAACTGACAAATTTAGAGCAGTATGTTAATACAAGAAGATTATGGGAAGAATGGGTTGATTCATTGCTGTAAGAGAAGTTATCTCTTAACATACATTGGATTTATTTATTGATTGATTTACAGTATTTATATACCACTTTTCTCACCCCTGGGGGGACTCAAAGTGGTTTGCAAAAAATAATGGCAAAATTCAATGCCTTGAATCAGGGCCGTAGCCAGGATTTTGATTCGGGGGGAAAACACAATAGGACAAATTAACCATAAGATAATAGGATATTTAAACATGAAGTATAAAAAACACCTAATAAAAACATTAAAATCACATGATCCAAAGACATTGAATGAAAGATTACACTTCCTATGCCACTAATCAATTGATCCGTTGATCCATCCATGCCTTACTACTCATAGATTCACAGCTGCTTCTTGAAATCTCTCTTCATGCCATTAGTTGTAAAGGAGTTTCTAGCATAGAATAGAGAAAGATGTTTAAAAGCCCTGCCTACCAAGAGCTTCTGGGGAACTATATTGATACCTGGTTAAAATATGGGGCAGTGGGAATCAAAACAGAGCTGACTACAGCTATGGAGATCCCCTTGTTAAGAAAAGATGGAAACATGCCTGATGAGAGGCAGAAGAATGGACAAAGAAAGAAAATTGCACATTGGAAACTTGCATTTCATATAGGGAATAACCGACTACTGAACTGATAAAATAATGAATGGCTCATTCTGTTTCTTGTTTGTGTGAGTTCAGTATGCATTGATTGAGAAAATTGCTGCATTTCATTTCCATCTTAATCCTCATTTTAAAAAATTCTGCCCCCAATGTCATATTTAAACACAACTGTCCCATAAAAAAATCTTTCTAAATATATGTTTTATTGTAAAGTACACATATTCCTATATACTTTTGTATATGTATAATAATACACTTTATTTATATCTTCTCACCCCGAAGGGGACTCAGAGCGGATTACAGGTACACATACTTAGCAGACAATCCCTGCCGTTTTCACAAACACACATATAGACAAACAGAGGCAAACTGCCCACCAGGGGGAGCTAACGCACTCATCTCTCAGCATTCCCAGCGTACCTTCTTGTTCCTTTTGCATTCCTCAGCATTCCTGGAGTTCTTTAATGGCCTCATAATTCAGTCAAAATTTGCCTCCCCACTTAATGTGGTACCTTTATCTCCTACTTGACAGATGCAACTGTCTTTCGGGCTGCAAAGGTCGACAGCAGGCTACACTTAAAGGTCGAGCACCCACCTCGACCTGGGCAGGCCTCGAACTCATGACCTACTGGTCAGAGAGATCTTATGCAGCTGACACTTAGCCAGCTGCGCCACATTCCCAGTGCTTCTACACATTTTAGTCAAAAGATCTATCACAAAAACATGTGCTTTTATCAAGAAAAGAACCATCCCCTTCTCTGAGTGGATTGGCCAAAGGCAAGAACGTAACTGATGCTGAGACACCCTAAAAGAAGCATGGACCTGCTCCCCCTCACTCTATCATGGCCTTTTTCAATTCCTGGGTGGAGAAAATGGCACTGTTGGGTGCAATGATATTCCCCCCTCAAGCAGCATTGGTGCTTTCACCTTCCCACAAAATGACTCTAGGTGTGTCTATATCAAAATCCATAATTATGGTCCCAAAACTTGTCCTTGAATTATACTTGAGGTCAACAAAAATGACCCTAGGTGTGTCCATATCAAAATCCATAATTTTGGTCACAAAACCTGTTCTTGAATGAGGTCAAATTATACAATAGGTGCATTTTTGTTCCTTTCTGAGCCAATAACCGCCTTCAAAGATGCACAAAATCTGAAGAATTACTGTCTTCCAATCTGTACATTACACAGAAATGGCTTTTTGGCTCCAATACATAGAATATTAATTCCATTCCCCAACCTCAGCCTCTATAGTGAGATTTGCTAGGGAAAAAAACATACCATCTTGGGATTTTTTAACCTTTCCATTTTGAAGATGCCTTGGTCTTTTAACACCTAATTAAACAAAAAATAGAAAAGGACAATTCCACCAACACTGCTTCTGCTTCAAATCATGGTGTATACTTCAATCAACCTTTGGACCATACAAAATAATTTGCTCAGAGCTCCATAAGATTATTTATTAAGAAATGGCACAGAATTGCATGTTTTATTTATGTTCACTTCCATATCAATATTAGCCAGAGTATGAAGAAGTTGACATCAAATTGGATATGGTAAAACATACAAGCTTTGTCTCATTCAGAATCATATCCACATATTTCCAGAATAATATCATTTGTCAGGCACATGGCTTATCCTTGAATTGGAAAAAAGTGGAAAAATTAGCATTTCACTATTTGTTTTGACCTGAATGTGGAAAACAGCATGAAAACAAAGGCAGGTGTGGGGCGGAATAACAAGCACTGCCCAATGGGAAACTTTGATAGATTACACACCCCTGCCAAGAGATTTTGACATACTTTCACATGACACCGATGTCCTCTTGCTACTGATGTTGGCTCAGTTCTCCCCAAAGACACTAGGATTGTGCACGGATTCGGTTTGGTCGGTTCTCTTCGGCCAATTTGGCTTATTCGGCTGGCTGTAAGGGCCCAGCCACCATGGGGTTTTTTTACCTGAAATGATCCATGTGGCTGCCGAGCATGGCTTCTTCCCTTCCATTTGGGAACATGCAGTGCATGCTTCCTTAACCCCATTGCTCAAACGCAGATTCCTTTGAAAGGAAGAAAGGAAATGGCCCCAGGAACAGAAAGGGGAGCCTTGTAAGTTCTAGAATAAGAAGTCAAGGGATATGAATACAATTCAATAGTTTTATCAACTTGGAAATCAGTAATAATCACTTGAATATAATGTCAATGTTCACATAACTAAACAATGCTCACCAGAGAGAATATATCAATTACAAATGTATCTGTGGCGAAACTCACACAACCTCATGAAATGTACGGCCAAAAATGAAAGAATATAACACTCATTACAGATATATGAAAGGACCAAAATGTCCCAAAGTCAAACCTTGCACAGGGCGTGAATCTCGAAATGAAAAGTATTTGTAATCAACGGCCCGTTGGCCAAAAGTAAATTGTAATCCACAGCCCGATGGCCGATAAACCAGAAGCAAAATATATGCCGCACTGACGAGGAGAAGGTGAGTCGCCACCGTGTAGCCCGATGGCAATATTATTTCTCTCTGTGAGGTGGAAATCAATGGGAAGACCACCTACGGGTAATATAATAACCGGAACCGACCCGTTTCGAGTCCAACTTCATCAGGGTGGCCCCAAATGGGTAGAAATGCTATGTAGATTCTGCAATATAAATCATAATACTCTAATCGTTTCCCAAAATGTAGGGGAAGCAACAAAGGGAAGGAGATTAATGTCCTACTTACCAATGTGTAAATCAATAATGGTATGCCGCTCAAATGGCGTCGCTGATATGTTCACCAGAACAATTTTAGAAGCCGCAATGGCCTTGACCGCAATCCGGTATAAAATCAAACCAAAACGCTACTTAAGTACACAGAGAGGCACATCAGTACTACAATACAATTACACCTGGGGTGAGATAGAGAGGGTGTAACTTAAAGGAGAATGTCATTCAAACTCAGAACTTTGTTTAATCCAAATGGCTGCTCACAATTAGCCCAGATTATCCATTTCCTTTCACATTTAAGTAAGAAAACATGTAAATCGGCATGAGGTGGGGCTGTCACTTGTTGTAACCCAACAAATTTAAACTCTGGCAAGGAACAATGAGTGGTTTTAAAATGTTTATATAGAAAAGTATCCTCATTTCCAGCCAGAATGCGACTTTTATGTTCACCAAGTCTTTTCCTCAGAGAACGTTTTGTCATTCCTACATAGATCCGTGGGCAGGAGCAATATAACAAATACATGGATTTTTCAGTAGCACACGTGAAGAATTGATTCAGTTTTATGGTTTTAGTAGTGGCATATATTTTGCTTCTGGTTTATCGGCCATCGGGCTGTGGATTACAATTTACTTTTGGCCAACGGGCCGTGGATTACAAATACTTTTCATTTCGAGATTCACGCCCTGTGCAAGGTTTGACTTTGGGACATTTTGGTCCTTTCATATATCTGTAATGAGTGTTATATTCTTTCATTTTTGGCCGTACATTTCATGAGGTCGTGTGAGTTTCACCAGATACATTTGTAATTGATATATTCTCTCTGGTGAGCATGTTTAGTTATGTGAACATTGACATTATATTCAAGTGATTATTACTGATTTCCAAGTGGATAAAACTATTGAATTGTATTCATATCCCTTGACTTCTTATTCTAGTGTTTATAGGAGTTAGCAACTATATCTTTCTTGAGCCTTGTAAGTTCCCCATTGCCGCCAATGGGCCGGATCTTTCGGCTGCCTCGCCAAAAACAGATTTTTTTTCCTTTCACTGATTTTTGGGAGGCTCCCACAAACAGATTTGGGTAGCTAGGGCTGTGCAATCCATGGTTCTAAATGGTTCTAAAGTACTTACAAAACAAAAGTTCTGGTGATGAACATTTCAGAACTCTAACAAAACTTTCAAAATTTTGTTATAAATGGCAGTTCCTAATTGGTTCTGTCTTTAAAATTGCCAATAATGAAATAATAATGAAATTTTGAAAGTTTTGGTAGAGTTCGGAAATGTTCACCAGCAGAACTTTTGTTTTTTAAGTACTTTAGAACCATTTAGAACCATGTATTGCACAAGCCTATGGGTACCCAACAAAATTTGGATACCAAAAACGAATCACCCTCCAGCCAAATTGCACAGTCTAAAAGGGATTATTCCTGCAGTCACATTTCTGGTCTATGCCTTGAGCTTTCGTGCTTTCACTGGTATGTGTTTCAAATCTTGAGCCCCTTGTGATAAAACTGCTGAGGCTCTTGAGGTTTGTATACACATCTCCATGGAGAAAATCTTTATATAGAAAGGTACTGGAAGTACAAAAATGACTCCAAATGTATATATCTGGAGTCACATTATGCTACAACGTTCTCTGAACTCATGACAATGACTAATGTTATTCATCCCAACAGTGAATGAAGGGAATGATGAACTGGACACTTAGACACCAGGGTAGGATATTGTTTCATCAACACCACAATCTGTGCTACTCCTAATGAACCACTTGGGAAAGGAAGGATATGGCTTTTACACATGCTGTTATTCGAATATACATTTGCCAGGAACCAGTGAACAGTGCCCAAATGTGATAGATTGTGTCAGTAACTATCAGGGATGGTCCTAGACATCTTGCTGTCTGAGACAAATGCTGTCAAGAATGAATCGAAATCAAGGAAGACAGCACTCAAAGCCAGCAAAGGTGTTTTGACATCTGATCCAGAAAATCCCACAAGCAGTTTTGCCTAACCCTATTACACTATGTAACCCATTTTTTTTATTTCTGGGTTATATATGTCATTTCCTAATTGGTTATGCTCCATGTAGTTATGCCGGCCACATGACCTTGGAGGTGTCTACGGACAATGCCAGTTCTTTGGTTTAGAAATGGAAATGAGCTCCAACCCTCAGAGTCGGACATGACTGGACTTAATGTCAGGGGAAAACCTTTACTATATCAGAATAAACGTGGATTTTTTTAATTAAGCTGCAAAAGTGTTGTGGTCTGCACACTAGTGTTGCACCTCAGAACCCAGGCAGCCCCCCCTAGATCACACACACACAAATGCAATAAATGTTCTTTATTTAGAATAAAAGATAAAAAATAGTCCAAAGAGGTAAAAAGAAATCAATCCAAAAAGAGTTCACTTAGTCCCAGAGTAAAGTCCAAGCGGTTAGGATCCCAAACAAAGTTCCAAGGCGAATCAACCGCTCCAGCGGTCAATGTGGCAATTGAATCCGGCCGCAACTGCAGTTGCCAGAAACAGAATCCAAACCGCCCCGGCGGTTAGCAAGAACTTGGAGACAGGAATGAGAGACGTGAATCAAACTAAACGTGGCTTCAGATCTGACGAATGTTTTCCCAGGCCGGATAGATATAGAAACTAACTCTTGTGCATCCACCGCACCCCCTTTCTCCAATCTCTCCTAGAAGCCGAGATACTATCCCTCCTGTTGAATTCCTTCTCATTAGCGCGCCCAGCTGCATTGCTATCAGAATGGGAACCAGAAAACTCCCCGTCTCCCATCTCACCACCTGGGAAGGAAGTAGACACTCGTTCCTGAGACCCAAGGTTGCCTGGCCTTTCATATTCATCAGAATCTAATTCCATGGAATCTTCACTAAATTCATCTGCGGTCCCATAACCCTCCGGCCATGTATTATCCCATTGCAGGCTCTGTTCGGTAGTGTCAAAAGCATCAGGCCACCCATCATCTGCCCCCGAACAACGGGGGAGGTGAGAAAGCTGGTGACCGGGGCGAGAGCGGCGACCTGCCCAACGGATCCCTGCCCATCACATCTAATCAAGTCCAATACTGACATCTTGTCCGGTGCTCTGAGGGACCTGGTGAATCTCTCTGAAACAAGTGCCTTTCCGGACTCCCTGAAAGAGGCGAGAGTCACCCCCTCTTGAAAAAGACATCGCTTGACCCCGAGGTTCCTGCTAACTACCGCCCGGTTGCCAACTTACCCTTCCTGGGCAAGCTCCTTGAACGAGCAGTAGAAAGCCAAATTCGGTCTTCTTGGATCAATCCGGGGCTTGGACCCGTCCCAGTCGGGCTTCCGCGCTGGCCACGGAGTGGAGTCCGTTCTCGTGGCAATCACTGATGACATCCGTCGACAACTGGATCGGGAGGCTCGGCAATCCTAGTCCTCTTGGACCTTACGGCGGCCTTTTGATACCGTCGACCACGACCTGCTTCTCCATCGCCTGGCGGCCTCCGGGATCCAAGACAGAGCTCTGGCCTGGCTGGAATCGTTCCTGCGAGGCCGCTCGCAGCGGGTCGAGTGGCAGGGTCAAGTCTCTTTGAAAACGAATTGGAGTGTGGAGTCCCTCAGGGTGCCATTCTATCTCCCACCCTCTTTAATATCTACATCCAGCCCCTGGCTAATATTGCTAGGAGCCATGGGTTCTCCTGCTACCAATACGCAGACGACACGCAGCTGCTCTTGAAGCTTGACCCAGGGTCATCATCAGTACCGGACAGTTTCAGCCTAGGATTGAGGGCGGTGACGAGCTGGCTCAGGGCATATAGACTCAAGATCAACCCGGCTAAACGGAGATCCTCTGGCCGGGTCGTCCCGACCCCCGCCCACCACTTCCACTCTTCGAGGGCGAGTCCCTGGCTCCAGCCCCGGCGGTGAAAAGCCTGGGAGTGATCCTAGACGAAAATCTCACGATGGAGGCCCAGATCCAGGCTGCAGCTAAGGGCGCCTTTTCCATCTCCGTAGGGCCCGTCGGCTGGCTCCCTACCTTCCACCAGAGGCCTTGAGAACAGTGGTCCATGCCACTGTCGTCTCACGCCTCGACTACTGCAACGCCCTATATGTGGGCCTCCCCAGACAACAACTAAGAGGCTGAAACGTATCCATAACGCCGCAGCCAGACTCATTACTGGGTCATCAGTGAGGGATCACATTTCCCCCATTCTTAAAGAACTTCACTGGCTGCCCCTAGAGTTCAGAGCCCTTTACAAACTCCTGGTGCTCACCTTTAAAGCCCGGCACAACATTGGGCCTTCCTATCTGAGTGACCGGCTGACGGCCCAATGCAGCGAGAGGCCAGCACGCTCCATCAACGGTGACCGCCTGACTACCCCTGGAGTGCGGGAGGCTAGACTGGCGGAAACTCGGCGGAGAGCCTTCTCCGTCGCGGCCCCTTCGACTTGGAACTCACTGCCGCCCACCCTCAGAGCCTCTCCGACTCTATCTGGATTCCGGCCAGCCTTGAAGACCTGGCTCTTCCGCCTAGCGTTCGGGACTGGCTCGGTACCCTGGACTACCTGAGCCACCCCTCCTGTTCATATTCCATGTTTTTAAACTGTTGTACATTGTTCACCCTAGGGTTTTAACTGTTGTAAGTCGCCCGGAGCACCGCCGGTGGAGGGCGACTCACAAATATTAAAGTATTATTATTATTATTATTATCTCCCCCGGGTCAACTGGTGCCTGGCCCGGAGCCCCCAGAGTCTTTCCAAGTCCACCAGGCTGGAACCCTACAACTGGAAGGTGAAAAATGGCATATTTTCATTAAGGAAAATTACAAACAAACTGCCTCCACTGAAGGAAATAATCGTACTACCTTCAGCCACAAACACAAAGTTTCTGGAGTGTAACAACTAGGCATGATTAGGTCCAGTTGGAATCTTCGTAATTTGGATTAAATTCAGATCAAATTCTTTTTTGAAGCAATTTTGAAGTGATTTGGGAACCCGAAAGTATCCTTGCCCTTTCGAAGCAGCATTTGTCGTCATATTTGTTCCGACTCAGGAAGTGAATCAGAAAAGACCCAGCGTTTGGAGGCAAACAGGTGCTTGCATGCTGGGATGCTTGCCTCCAGCCAATGAGGGGAAACCATGTGGGGAGGGGCAGGGTTTTGGCACAGCAGCCATTGCCCTTTAAAAAGGCCCACGTGTGCCGCGTGGGCTCATTGCGAGCCAGGGACGCAAACAGGAAGGGACTAGGCAGCTTGGGTGAGAAAGGTGCCATGCCATCGCTTTGCAAGGGAACAACAGGGTTGGGAACAAATTGGGGAAACCGGCTGGAAGCAGGCCCCTTGCCTGTGAGGCTTCCTTGTGTGTGGGCAGGGAAGAAGGGCAGGGCAGCTGGGAGAAGTGTTCTCTTGCCTGCCACTGCCAGTTTTCTTTTTTGAAGCAGTGATTTTAACTTTCAACAGACCTCAATCCCCTTTGGGTTACACTTTGGATTTTGGGGTCCCAGGAAGTCCCTTTGGACTTTGGAAAGCCAATTTTCTGATAATAATTTCTTTGGGGAAACACAAAATACCACTTTGGAGCCCCCTTTGTCTGCTTTGGGTTACACGTTGCACTTTTGGAAACTAGAAATCTCCTATAATTTGCTAATAATTTCCTTGGGGAAACACACAATAAAAGTTTGGAGGCTCCTTTGTCTGCTTTGGCTTACATGTTATACTTTTGGAAATAAGAAATCTCCTATAGTCTTCTAATAATTTCTACCACTGTGGCACGTTTTGTCAGTCTAAAATGAGGGAAAGGGAATCCCCCAGGTTTTGCCTGTCCTGTTTGCAGTTTTTCATGCATTGTGCAATCACTCCCGCCATTAATGAAGCAATTTGGAAATTTCAGAAAATTCAGAAAATTCCGACTTTTTTTGGGGGGGGGGGATTTCAGAAATCACTTCGGAATTGAATCGCCAGCGCCCTCTACATCCAAAATGAGTTTTGAACCATTTTTTCCTTGATCAAACAAGCCTAGTAACCATTACTTTCAAAGTAGTACCACACAAATAAACAGGAAGTTACACTTTGAAACCAGGAACAAAAAAAAAGAGAAAAATTTGTTACATAGTGTTAGTAATAATAGGAAAAATAACCAATCGAATCGCTAACAGCTTTTCTGCCTTTCATGGCTCCCCAAATCTGTTGTTCGATAGATAGATAGATAATTTATTTCCCCTGCAATGTATTTATTCTGAGGTAATGTCTGAAAGGAGCTCATAGTTGTTGTTCGAGACAGCCACCCACCTTCCTTAATGGCAATGCTGGAATTGGTGACTATTAATAAGCTAAATGCTTATTACTGAGACTTGAGTGCCAATAACACACAGTTGTAATACAGTATTTGTGATGTGAAATCATTGTTATGTTCACCTAGAAGCTGCATATTTTTATCATCTGCCAAGCTTATATTTAAGAGTTCATAATAAATTCACAGTTAAGTATTCGGTGGCTCATAAACTAATATCAACATCTCTGTAAGTAACCCAATCACTGCGCATTCTTTCTTCTAGAAAGGCAGGAAGTATTATTTCCAGTCACAGCATGCTAATGCAAACTTTGTACTGCCGTAGCAAAACAACATACACATTCCACCTTTTTAAAGCTTTATACAGCACGTCATACTGTGCTTCTTTTGCAAACCTAATACAAACCTGAAATAAGCCTCACATGACTTCCTTATATGGAAGTCATGTACATGTTTTTTTTTATATAGCAATCCTATTAAAATTCCATTCCCTGGAATAAATTATTTTTGTCAAGTTTGTCAATAATCCAGTAGAGCATTTCTAATAAACTTTGTATTGTAGTAGGCATCTAATAACGATCTTATGAATTACATGTTATGATAATCAGGGCATTACTTAAGATACGCTTTTAAAAAAGTAAATCCCCAGCCTCTTGTTTCTTCCATTTCTCATTTTGGCTCACTAGTCCAAATTAATCCCATTTATCCTTGTGCTATAGAAATCTGATATATACACCAAAGGTTATTCAAATCTCTCAATTCGTTCCTGAATTATCCCTCTATCACACATAAGCATCTTTTCTGTAAAAATGATATTTCTATTATCCTTAAAGTAGCCTAAAATATAAAAAGGGAACTGGTTGTTTAATTATAGTATTTCAAGCACACACATAGATTACATCTTGAATATCCCGTATCTGAAATGCTTGGGACCAGAAGTGTTTTGCATTTGTATTTTGTGTTTTGGTACACCTATATTTGCATATACATATGTAATGAGATACCTTGGAGATAGGAAACACGGAATGCATTAGTTGGGTTGCTGTGAGTTTTTCGGGCTGTGTGGTGTATGTACAGTGCATTGAATATTATCCCAAAATAAAAGTGTCACTATCTTAGCCATTCATATGGACAATGTCAGATTTTGAAGTATTTCAGATTTCTGGATAGGGGGTGCTCAATCTGTAATATAACAACACCTATGATTTGTCTAGGACAGGGGTGCTCACACTTTCAGGATGCGAGCTACTTATAAAACAAACACTACACAAATGTGAAACACATAACAGAATATCTGCTTTGAACTGGGTTTTCTGAGTTCACACTGCCATATAATCTGATTCAAAGCAGATAACATGGGATTTATTCAACTGTGTGGAATGGACCTCAGATAACCCAGGGCCAGCAGCACTTGGGCGGCATCGGGAGCCTGCGGGGCGGGACTGAGCCTTCCTCCTGCCCTGCCTGCGATCTACCAGGACGCCCTACGCGATCTACCAGTAGATCGCAATCTACCTAATGAGCGCCACTGGTCTAGGAGGTGCACATCAGGTCAATCCACAAAGCGGAAGTTGCAAAGAATGAATTCCTCAATCATCCCAGTCACTGAACACATAAAAGGCTTTATGGGAAGTCTACAGTCTCTATGAATTTTCTATACATAGGCAAAAAAAGCAGTTTGTACAGTTGAAAGTAACACACAGTACTGTACTTTGAGAATTGGTGGGAAAGAATTTGCTACAGGGAAAGCTTAATTCACATCTATCTTGATGTGGAAAAGAGATATTGGTTGTCTGAGTTCTTAGACAAACTAAAATTCAGAGAAAAGTAAACCCTATTGAAATGAAGGACTTCTGCCTCAAAAATGTGATAGAGTCATGCTGGAAGACCTTTAGAGCATGCCTAAAGAAAACATATTTTGTTGGGTGCGGATGAATGAATGCAACAGCCATACTTTTTTTAAAAAAAAATGTGGTTTTATATCTCTCTCTGCTGATGTAAAATGCTCACTTTATAAAACATAGGTGACTGCCATGTTTTAGGAGGGACAGGAGTAAGTAGGAAGCATTATAGGACATTACCCAAGGTTGAGATAGCCCAAACAGTGAGGTGGCCAAGAGTGAGAGAATGTCTTTCCATTAGAAGTCCCCTTCTCCCCAGGAATTCCCATGCAAGTTGCTGTGCTATAAACACTCTCCTTTTCTTTCCTGCAGCTATGTCAGTTTACTGCTCCAGTTCACCACCCAACTGTTTACACTGGTGCTTCTGATTGTCCCAGTATTCTCTCTATTTCCTGCCATGCTCTGAGTGGTCGTCCTCCCCAGTGCCCTGGACATATTTCGCTGCCAAACAGCACTAATCACCCGTCATCTCTTAGTGTAGCTGGAAACAGTACCTCTGGAATGAATAGGGCCTGGCATGCCAATGGGACTAGCCGCAGTCCCTTCCCTTCCCTCACAGAAAGGAACGAGATTTCAATGGATTCTGAACCAGGACCCTGCCACAGCTCCCAGGATGCTGTGAGTTGTGAGAGCAAGCTGCTGCCCAAGTCCCGGATGGCCTTGTCCCTCAGCAGGTTCCTGAAGAGGGGTTGCTTGAACTCACCCGTGTTTGCCACACTCTCTCCCAAGTGTCCTGCAATGAGTCATGCAAAAGTGCAACCACTAGATGCTCTGAGCCAACCACTGCAACAGAAGTCCAAAAAACTATCCAAGTGAGTATCATGTGGGTTGTTCTCTTATGTTTTGCCTTGAGAGTTATCATAGGGGGGAATGATTCCAGTTACAACAAGCCATACGAAACATGTGTGTGAAGTGTTTGAACATTCAAAAGCACTACACATGCACATGCATGCTATAACGATTGATGGTTATCACAGGGTGACAGGGCAGATCTTTTCTCATTAAATCCCACCTGTGCCACCAATATAACGATAAGATTGAACATGGACTGAGTTCTTAATTAGTATCCCAAGCGCTGTCCACCAATATAAAGTATAGGATGTTTACACACCAGTGGCAGGGCACTGCTTGCCACTAAACTTTGAGGAGAAGGATTTCACTAAATAGCTTGACCCCTTTAAAAAGATCTTCTTCAAAATATAACGCTGCCACCAACCTTATTAATATAAGGGATTTCAGGATATAAAGTGAGCTAAGTGTAAGCACTTTTAACGAACCCTGGCTCCCAAGTAAATATTAAC
The DNA here is from genome assembly GCA_030556195.1 of Anolis apletophallus. Lineage (NCBI taxonomy): Eukaryota > Metazoa > Chordata > Lepidosauria > Squamata > Anolidae > Anolis > Anolis apletophallus. The sequence goes on along the minus strand of JARBWK010000001.1, from coordinate 163,779,974 downwards.
TGTGAGGATTTCTGAGGTAAAATATCCCTTTAAAATACTGGAACTGGCTTTGAGATTTCTTGACAGAATGAGGTACACTTGAGGCTTGTCTTTAAAAGTGAACAAAGAATGTTTACTGTTTAAACTAGCATCTGAGAAGGCACATATGCGTAATGGTTACAAAACTATGTAAAACTTGGTGGTTTCTTAAAAATTGTTAGCTTAGAATCTTGGTTTCAATAGTCCTTCTTTAAATATAACACAGGATCCCACTAACAGAATTCACTTCTGAATAGCTTCTCCCACACTTAGACAGATAGTTTATCTCTCAAAACGTATCTGACTAAAACTTCTCTCACACTATCAATTCACTGAATAGCTGTGAGTTTCCCACTAACTAAAATAGTTAGCAACCCGAAATCCCTCAGGCCCTTTGACCAAACTAACTAACTCTTCCTTCCAAGGTTTCCTAGTTAGCTTTTCCCAGTCACTGAGCCAAACTCTCTCACTAAACCAAGAGTTCAAAGTTCCTGTCTGACTCTTAGCTCTGTCAGACTCCTTCTCTCTGACACTCGGCTTTGTCAGATTCCTTCTGACCCCTAGCTGTGTCAGACTCTCTCTTAGACTGACTCTTCTCTGCTAGAAGACACTTTTCCTCCTTTCCAGTTTGGCTCCTCCGCTCTGCTCCTATCCAATCCTGGGGCAGCTCTGTTTCTTCCCTGAGGAGCTCCACTCCCCCTTCCTAGCAACACCTTCCTAACATGGCTGCCTTGTTGACACTCCCCTCTCAAGATGGATACCAAACTGTTTACAGAGGCCTACCTCACAGGCTTCGGCCTACTAGGGTAAGAATCATTACACACGCACAGAGGTGCATCATCAACAACAAGGACTTTCTGAAACCAACATAAGCTCTAACATGGAGATGAGGAACATGTGATCCTGGATGTCTTGATGATGGAACAGCAGTCCAATATATGCAGCACATGTGTTCTCCCATCAGACCTAAGCAGCATAGTGTAACATGAGGGATGACGAGACTTGTAGTCCAGCAACATTTGCCCACAAGTTTCCCATCCAAGAATACCTTCCCAAGAGCATGGGTAGTATCCCCAAATCCCGAGAGTTATGAATTGATGTTTAACTTTGAAAAACATCAAAGTCTGCTTTTTCTAGTCAGCAATAAAAATTAAGATTTTTTTTCTAGTTTACATGCTTCCTTAATGTCCAACAGTTGACTATTCAAAGACATAACAAATATAGCAATTCCAGAGCAGCACAACACTCCTTAAGATCCATCAGTATTAGTTGATAATATTAGTTAACAGATACATGAAAATAGACCTGTCTTAGCTGATCCCCTAACAGGCCCTGTCCAAAACATTTTGCTGCCTGAGGCAAAGAGTTAAATGACAACCTGTCCTATTTCATGCACAGTAACAGCTGACCAGCATGGCAATTGAATGTTATGTTGACACTGATGACAGGCCAACATTTTCCACTGCAGTTGTGGCAGCAAGCTAACTAAGGGCCCTATGTCACATGTAAAGCTCTCTCCAAAATCTTACTGCTTCCCTTCCTCCGTAACATTTTATTTAATGCAATTTTAGTTATTAATGAAGAGCTTTGAATCATTGAGTTCTTCCAGAGATCTTCCTGTACAATTGTGGTATGCTTTCAGTGAAAGTTGGAGACATAATTTGTTTCAAGCAATAAAAATATGGACTCATATTATATATGAAAACTGTATTATATGTAAGATCCTGTAACCAGATTCCTCATGTAATATGTGGGCCTAGTGTTCTGCTCTCTTTGCTACTAACAGCAAATAAGGGAATGGCTCTTCCTGAAGAGGCTTTTGCATAAGGAGAGTGCTGCTATACTGCAAAAGCTTATTCTTGTCCTGATATAACCAGCCCCAGAAGGTATCAGATAGCTGAGCCATTCCAAATGATCCATTGTTGGATAGGCATATGTGGATGTATATTTTCATATGATAGAAGGCGATCTCATTATAAAATCAGTTCCAGTTATAGAAAAGCAACTGGATGCATGTCTGTTTCCCCCATTAACAAAGAAATGATGGGGTTATTGAGGGGTTAGTAAATGGGGGTTGCGTGGAGGGATTTGGATCATTGCATGGTCAGCAGTGAATTCTGACTTGTACAGTAAGTAACCAAAAAGGTATGCTCTAATGGTGTACATTTGACTTGTGCTATTGTAATTCACCAAAAAGATGCCAGCCAGAACCAATCCAGCACATACCTTTACTCATACCGTACTTCTGAGACTGTTGCAGGGGAAAATGTCACAATCCTAATAATAATAATAATAATCTATTTATATTCTGCTCTTCTCCCCATGGGGACTCAGAGTGGATTACAGTATACCGGCTAATATTCAATGCCTTGTTACAATACAATGAGACACACAAACACAAACAAAGGCAGAGGCTTCTCCTTTCCTTTCTGGCTTTGGAGGTGGTGCTCATCTCTGGCTCTGGGGAGGTGCTTTCCTCCATTTCCAAGCCGAGGAGGTCATGTGACCAGCATGACTGCTTGGAGCATCTTATGCTTTTCCCTCCAGAGCAGTACTTATTTATCTACTGACATTTGCATGTTTCCAAACTGCTAGGTTGACAGGAGCTGGGCTAACAGTGGAATCTCACCCCGTCCCACGTATTGGAACCGCTGATCTTCAGGACAGCAGTTCAGCAGTACAAGGGTTTAAAACATTGCGCCACCACAGCCCAATGACTTAAGAATCAGAGAAGAAGATGTTGCTTCCCATTTTGTGTTGCCTGTTTAGTAGAAGACAACATCTGGGGCCAGATACAGTAGCAGCATAGGCCTATGTGGTAGAGGAGCATCCATTGTGATGTTTCCACAACAGAAAGGATGATAGCCAAAGTCCTTGCTTGTGTCCTGCCTTACATTTACTGAAAGTCCTTTGAAAGATACCTGAATTGTGATGAATTTTCTTTTGCATCCTAGCTTCTTCTTCCAAATAAAAGTGGACATTCCTCTGGAGAACAAAATTTACCCAATAGACTCGGAAGAGGAGCAAGGAAACGGTCACTGGGCTTACAAAGACTCTGCAAAAGAAGTGATCTGCCCGTGGGAGAACTTGACAGAAGAAGGGAAAGTTGGATAATAAGGAGCCTTTGAGACTATCAGGATGTGACCTACTTAAAATGACTAATTTTTTTTCCCGTTTCCCTGAGTCAGCAGGTATAATCACCTACAGTTGGGCTGAAAGATCAGATTTGTTGAAAGCATGGGAACCATCAATGAGAGCCACCCAGCATCAAATCATCCAGGTTATAAATAATGATCTTAGATGCATCGGTCTTTCCAGATTCAAAAAAATTGAGATGCCTTTCGGCCTGTTTCCTTTCTTGTCCTTAGAATTCAGCCCCATCGCTTACAGATTTCCTCATAACTCTTCAAGCGCATTGACCGTATTCTAGAATAATCTTTCCTGCCTGGTTAGTTTTTTTGGAACTCTTCAATTTTGTTATTGTATTTACTATGCTTGCTCTCCTTTTAGTAAACCAGGGTTTCACGTACATTTTAACTTGATACTTAGACTAGCAGGGAATGTTAAGAGCTACTAATGACTGCTCATTTTGTATTTTCGCAGCACAGTAAGGCATGTTGTTCATGTTAAACTAAGACATGTGATAACAATGATAATAAATGTTTTTGATTTATTCTAGCAGCAAATCATTGAGATTCAAGGCAAAATGAGGATGTGTTTGTGTGTTTGTGCGTGTGAGAGAGAGAGACAAGAGCATGCACTATGTATTACCATTAGCTCAACTGATGAGATTGCTAGTAGATAATAATAATAATACTCAGGCCAGGATTACCCATAAGGCCAACCTAGGCCATGGCCTAGGGGTGCAAGCCAAGAAGGGGGGGGGCGCAGATCACGGACCAAAAAATATATGTTGAAACAAATAAAAACGCAACGCGCATGGAGATGAGGAAGGAAGGATACTGGAGGTCCTCCTTTTCGGCGCCGCCCATGCCCCTTCCAGAATACCAGCTCCTGCCTCTGCTATTGTTGCGCAAACAGCATATGCGCAGGGGCTCTCGACACTGGCGCCGACGTCGACAGGAGGAACAATTAACTCCGTCGATGCTGACAGCATCCACTTGCTGGCTCCTTCAGTGCAAGTACAGGAAACTCCATTGCGCAGCCTGCGCATGCCCGAACATCATGAAAGCTGGTATTCCTCCTCCAACATGAGGAGACTCCTCCTTACTGGAGAGAGAAGCGCAAATGCTGGCTACGGCACATGCGCAAACCCCAGTACAGGAGAGAAGCCCAACGCGACAAGCCCTGGGGAAAAGCGCGGCATCGGTACAGCTGCTGACTACAACGCATGCGCAATCCCCGATACTGGGTAAGAGCCAAGTGCCTCAAGCCCCAGCATCGAGGAGGAGGCTCCTCCCCCCATGCCTGCATCCATAGTGCCTGCCGAGAGGGAAACTCCTGTGGCGGACCTAGTGGGGCCACACCGGGAGAACTGGATGCGGGGCCCTAAGGGGGACGAGCGGATGAAAGGATGGGGGGGGGGGGTGCAGTAGAGGTTGGCTTAAAGGGGGCGTAATTCCAAAGTGTGGCCTAGGACAGTGTTTCTCAACCAGTGTGCCGTGGCACACTAGTGTGCCGTGAGCAATCATCAGGTGTGCTGTGGGAAATTGGAACCTCCTTTTCTTCCCCCAAACTTGGGCAAACTTGGACCTTCCAGGTGTTTTGGACTCCAACTCCCACCATTCCTAGCAGCCTCAGGCTCTCCCCCCCCTCAGCCACTTAAGCAGGAAAGGGCCTCAGGCTGTTAGGAATGGTGAGAGTTGAAGTCCAAAGCACCCAGAGGGCCGAAGTTTTCCCATGCCTGTTTTAGGGACCTTAAAGTGGTGTGCCTCCTTCCAACATTGTGATTCAGGATAGAAAAGAAACAACAACATAACATAACATTGTTTGAGTCCACAGTGCTCTCTGGGTGTAGTTGAACTACAACTTCCAAACTCCAGGTCAATTCCCAAGCAAACTCCTTCAGTACTTTCTGTTGGTAATGAGAGTTCAATATGCCAAGTTTGGTTCAATTCCATTGTTGCAAGAGTTCAGGATGCTCTTTGATTGTGTGTTAACTATAAATCCCAGAAACTGTAACTCCCAAATGTCAAGGTCTATTTTCCCCAAACTCCATCTGTGTTCACATTTGGGCATATTGAGTATTCATGCCAAGTTTGGTCCTGATCCAACATTGTTTCAGTCCACAGTTCTCTCTGGATATAGGTGAACTACAACTCCAAAACCCAAGGTCAATGCCCACGAAACTCTTATAGTATTTTCTCTTGGTTATGGGAGTTCTGTGTGGAAGTTTGTGTCTTTCTGCCATTCCTGCCAGGATATCTATGTTGTGTTCATTGAAACAGGCCCAGGTTTCACACTGAGTGTATAAATACATTTGAAAACATATTAACTATATGTATTACTGTGTTAGAGTGTCATTTTGTGTCATTTTGGTTGGTGGTGTGCCCCAGGAATTTGTAAATGTAAAAAATGTGCCACGGCTCAAAAAAGGTTGAAAAACACTGGCCTAGGGTGCAAAAAGGTGTTAATCCGGGCCTGATAATACTTTAGTTTTATTCCGCCCTATCTCCCCGAAGGAACTCAGGGTGGATTCCAGCATACATAAACACAAAGGCAAACATTCAATGCCTAGAAACAACAAAATGCAGATAAAGGTATAGGCTTTCCTTTCCGGCTCTGGGAGGTGGTGCTCATCTCCATTTCTAAGCCGAAGAGCTTGCATTGTCCATAAACACATAGATCATATGGCTAGCATGATTACATGAAGTGCTATTTACTTTACCGCTGAGGTGGTACCTATTGATCTACTCATGTTTGCATGTTTTCAAACTGCTAGGTTGGCAGGGCTAACAGTGGGAGCTCACCCCGTCCCATGGATTCGAACCACCAAGTTAAACTTTAATCCTGCTGGCCTTTAAAGTATTTAGATGTCTATCCTACTTTGGAAACATCCTTTTCAGGGGTCCCCTGCAGCGACTTGCCTATAGTCTTTATCACACAAAGTCTTTATTCCAGGGTGGTTGCATGATGCCAAATAGCAGAAACATACTGGGATGAGTATCTTCAGTAATGCACCTTTCTTAATTCATAGAATTGCATCAGTTGTACTTCTGCATACCCTGGTAATCCTGCCTTGCTACACTTCCACTGGTCTGGAATTATTTTTTTCAAAGCACAATTTTGCAATTCCAGCAAAAAGGCTACTATAGCTATTGGTCAGAGGTCCTACCGGCACAAGGATTTATCCTATTGCACCACCAGGAGCTCCGTATCCTAGGGTAGACCCCACTGAATGATGGGTCAGTGTATAAGTAAATCACAGTGTCTGTTCTAGTTGGGACTAACAGTAGCATTCAGGTTTCTGTGTTTGTGTAATTGTGAAACATGACCTTTTAAGTGTCCCCTGCACAAATCCAGTAGAGAAAAATGGTTAAATGCAATAGTAACTTGCGTTGTTTTGATAGTTAACACTATGGTCTTAAGAAAAGTCAGTCTGCGCCAGATTACCCAAAGCATAATAACCTTTGTTGTTGTATAAATTGGTCTTTATTTAGAAAGGAAAATACACAAATCTATTGCTAGATAATGCAAGCAACTGTAAATTAGAAGAACACAGAAAATGACTTTCCTACGATTCATCCCAGAATAGTAACAATTTATGCTAACTCCAAACCTCCCAAAACAATTTAAATAAAGAATAAGCTGGAACGAATGAAGCATCCTATCTCCTCACACCTCTATACATTTCACTTTCAGTTGTCTCTGAAGTGAGGATGGGAACAGAGCCACATAGCTGGCCAAATAACTGGAATGGCAGCTCCAGCATACCACCTCTGTAGTTTACAGAAGAGTCTTATGCAGATTGAGTCTCTGTTATCTGAAATACTTGGTACCAAAAATGTTTCAGATTTTGGATTTTTAAAATATCTGTATTTTGATATACATAAAGATTATTTAACATCTATATGCATCCACTGGCCTGACTGGTACATAGCTTCGGTCTGAAGTGTCATCAGTACGCTGATGACACCCAGCTTCTGCTGAGGATGGAGGGCAGCCTGGACTCTGTACCAGATTATTTCCATCAGTGCCCAGAGGCCGTGACTGGATGGCTGCGAGCTAGCCAGTTGAAGGTGAACCCATCGAAGATGGAGATCCTCTGGCTGGGCTGCCCTATGGGAGGAGGGTGCCAGCTGCCTACCCTGGACAGTGTGGCACTTTGCCCATCGCCCTAGGTAAAGAGTCTAGGGGTCCAGTTGGACCCGCTGCTGACTATGGAGACCCAGGTCGGCATGATCAGCAGATCCACATTTTTCCACCTGTGGCAGGCTAGACGGCTGGCACCTTACCTGTCTAATGGCAACCTTGCCATGGTGATCCAGGTGACGGTCATCTCGAGACTAGACTACTGTAACGCCCTCTACATTGGCCTTCCTCTGTCCACAATCTGGAAACTCAAGCTTGTGCAGAATGCTGCAGCAGGTCTACTTGCTGGGGCTCTGGCGAGATGCCACATAATACCTATCCTGCAGCAGCTACACTGGCTCCCAGTGGAGTACCGGATTGTGTTCAAAGTGTTGGTATTAACCTTTAAGGCCATACATGGTCTGGGGCCTGTGCACTTAAGGGAACCGTCTCTCCCCATACATTCCCCAGAGATCAAAACCTATTAATGGTTCCCTCGGTCAAAACTTAGCACCTATCCTCTACGAGGCAAAGAGCTTTCAGTATTGTAGCTCCGACACTGTGGAACTCTCTGCCGGATAGCACTTGGGCTCCTACAGAAATATCGGTATCTAGAAGAGCCTGTAAAACAACGCTGTTCCGACAAGCATTTAACATCAATGGTCCCAACTGACTGTCCTATATCTAGTGTTCTGGTATTGTGACAAGCTAGACAGTTGTTCAGTAGTTTTATAGCGTTTTAATTATATAGTGTTAAATTGTTTTATTGAAATTGTTACTCTTTTATCTATGGAAACCGCCCCGAGCCTAAGAGAATGGAGCGGTATATAAATTTGAATAATAAATAAATAAATATACTTTGGAGATGGGACCCAAGTCTCAACACAAAATTCATTTGTGTTTCATATACATTTTATACACATAGTCAGAAGAGAATTTTATAAAATACTTTGTAATAAGTTTGTGCATGAAACAAAGTTTGTGTACACTGAAACATCAGAAGGCATTACTATCTCAGCCACTCATGTGGAAAATTTTGAATTTTAGAGCATTATGGAATTCCACACAAATGGTGTCCAACCTATAGCACTTTTGAGACTACCATAATTGGGTGTGCCAGAAGTTTCAGCTGATGAAGTAGACAGTTCTCTGAAGATGCCAGGCAGAGATACAGACAAAATGTCAGGAGAAAATGATGTTAGAACACAGTCATACAGCCTGGAAACCACACAACACTTCAGTCTATTTATTTTATTTTATTTTTTATTTATTATTTGGTTTTGTATTCCGCTCCTCCCTGCAGGCTCGGGGCGGGTCACAACATATAAAACAGGCAGCATGCGATGGTCATGCAGCCATACAATAAAACGATAAAACATTAAAACATTACAAGTCACATCACGAGGTATTAAAAGGAACACAGACATTTCCTTGGACCCAAGGCACAGGTATATTAGGCAGCTGAGGAAAGCAGTCGCCCTAACCAGTGAACCTAGTCAAAGGCCAGTCTGAACAGTATAGTCTTAACAGCCCTCCGAAAGGGGATGAGCTCTGGAATAGCCCGGGTGTTATCTGGGAGGGAGTTCCATAACACCGGGGCTGCTACGGAGAAGGCTCTCTGCCTGGTTGTCTACAAATGCTTATGCTAGAAACATGGTTCTCCTGGTAAGTTTGGGTGTGATCCTGGACTCATAGCAGAGCCTGGAGCCCCAGGTTTCGGCGGTGACCAGGGGAGCATTTGCACAGTTAAAACTTGTGCGCTAACTGCGCCCGTACCTTGGGAAGTCTGACTTGGCCACGGTAGTCCACGCTCTGGTTACATCCTGTATAGATTACTGCAACGCACTCTACGTGGGACTGCCTTTGAAGACTGTTCGAAAGCTTCAACTGGTCCAACGGACAGCAGCCAGATTGATAACAGGAGCGGCACTCAGGGAGCACACAACACCTCTGTTGCGCCAGCTCCACTGGCTACCAGTTTGCTACCGGGCACAATTCAAAGTGCTGGCTTTAGCCTTTAAAGCCCTTAACGGTTCTGGTCCAACTTACATGTCCGAACGCATCTCTTCTTATGAACCTTCAAGATGCTTAAGATCATCCGGAGAGGCCCTGCTCTTGGTCCCGCCTGCTTCGCAGGCACGATTGGTGGGGACGAGAGACAGAGCATTTTCAGTGGTGGCTCCTCGGCTTTGGAACGCCCTTCCTAATGACATCAGATTAGCCCCTCCCTCCTGACATTTCGCAGGAAGGTCAAGACCTGGCTATTTGACCGGCCATTTGCAAATGAAGTATGATTATCAAATAGAGACCTAAGGAACGACGATGATGCAATTGGAAATCGACTTAATAATGAGACGCCGATATTGTGTTTTTAACGTTAAATGTTAAATTGTATATGTTGAAATTGTATTGATAATTGTTGATTTGTTTGTCTTGAGCAGTTCCTGCTATTTGTACACCGCATTGAGTTGCCTTCGGGCTGAGAGAGGCGGTCTAGAAGCAAAGTAAATAAATAAATAAATAAATAAACAAATAAGTCTCAAAGATGCTAAAGGGCTCCACTGTATGCTGTTACAGACTAACAAAGCAAAGTCTTTGAAGATCTCCGTATCTAGCAATTCTGTCTGAAATGTTGATAGCAGTAGAACCATCTACTATCCACCAACTTTCATAAACAGAGCTTTATGGAGGACTTAACAGTAGTACCCGTACATATATACTTTTATTAAGGTTTCAAATGGCGCCCAAAGTAATGGCAGTGGTGTTGACATTCATGTAAACTAATTTACAATTCATTCAGCGATAGCTTCTGGGAAGAATTCATCATATTTAAATTTTCACACAATGCTAATCATATATTCAGAACTCCATATCCATAGATTCTGTACACACAACCTTCCAAAGCTTCAATATATATATGCTTTTTAAAAAAAAACAAACCCTGAAATAAAGCATTGTTTTTGCCATTTTATATAAGACACATCATTTTACAATGCCATTGTATATAAAGGGACTTGAGCATTCACTGATTTTGATATCTACCCTGGGGTGGGGAGAGTTCATGGTACCAAAACCCAAAAGATATCTAGGGCACGCCTCAGTGTTTGGTGTATGTAGAATACATATATATTCTGTCTTTCATTACCTAATGATTGAGCCTTATATATTTGTTTGGGGATAAAATATTTTGATTTATCCTCAGCTTTCTATGCAGCATGGTTTATGTTATTGTTTTATCATATTTCTTACCTTTCCTTCAAGGATCTCAGGATGATGCATCATGTCTAGAACTTCTGAAGGAGCTGTGGAGTCAACCAGGAACCCATTGCATTTCAAGTTCCTTTAAAGAAATATGACTTGCAGATGGTCTCAGCTGGCAGAATGAAAGTCACTGTCAGGAATGTATTAAAATATAAAGGGACGATGTAGTAATTTGAGCATTATACTATGATTCCAGAAAACAGATTGAAATCCTTGTTTGGCCATGGAGACCCAGTGGGTCACCTTGGGCAGGCCACAGTCTCATCCTTAGAGGAAAGCAAAAGCAAAAATGCTCTGAACAAAACCTTGCCAAAACCCTATGATTAGTCATATAATAATAATAATAATAATAATAATAATCTTTATTTATATTCTGCCCTATCTCCCCAGAGGGACAGGGCAGATTCGAAACATAAAAGGCAAACATTCAATGCCCAAACACAACAACAATACATCCACAGTAACGAAATTTGGCAACCCAACATATAAAAACTATGATTATTTATTTATTTATTTGCCATGTTTGTATATCGCCTTTCTCAGCCTGGAGGCGACTCAAGGTGGTTCACAATTGGCAACAATTCGATGCCTCAACAATTATAAAACAATTAAAACGATAATAAAATACTATTAAAACATTTAACATATAAAATAAAAACCATACAAAGCCATAAAACATTGTCATAAGTGTCTCCTTGCCAAAGTCATCATCCAATTGCATTGTCAAGTGGTTCAGTGATTTCATATAATTATGTGCATTATTGAAAGCTTGCTCAAAAAAGCCAAAACAACTAAAATTAAATAAAAAATGCAGCCCGTTATATCACACATAAAACAAAACATCGAACAAAAGCATCAATTTCCCAGTTCCTTGGGAGAAAATAGATTCAAGATATCTATAGAGCTGGGCACGGATATGGACGATAGCTATTAATCAGAGGTATAATGGTAGTATTACCAACTACTCTTCCTCCTGCTCATAAGCCAGTGAGAAAAGGTACATCTTCAGCTGTTTCTTGAAAGCAGGGAGGGAGGGGGCCATCTTTGACTCCTTAAGAAGGAAGCTCCAGAGGTGGGGGGCAGCCACGGAGAAGGCCCTTTCTCTCGTTCCCACCAGCTATGCTTGGGATGGGGTGGGACTGAGAGGAGGGCCTCCTCCAATGACCGTGGTGTCCAAGTTGGTTTATAGTGGGAGATGCGGTTCATCAAATAGTCTGGACCAAGCCACTTAAGGCTTTAAAGGTAAGAGCCAGCACTTTGTATTTAGCCCGGAAGTAGATCGGCAGCCAGTGACGCTGGCTTCCCCACGAAGAGGGCATTGCTGTAGTCCAAAGGGGATGTGACTAAGGCGTGGACTGCCATGACCAAGTCTGGCCAAGTTTAAGGCAATGGATCCCAACCTTTTTTTGACTAGGGACCACTTTGACCAGGGACCACTGCAACATTAGTACCAAAAGGGTTACAAATCATTTTGGTCAACTTTAGATTCAGTTTGGTTATTTGGGCTGCTGATTCAGAAAATTGCATTGGATAGATGTCATTAGCTCTAGTTTCTGATACAGAATGTATGCCATCCAGTAGTCGCCATCTGCTTGCCCACCGAAAACCAAATTTAATAAGCCTCGGCACTATAAGAGGTTTTGCAAGACCAGATGCTCTCGTTGCAATGGTGTCATAATGGTGAGGACGCAGTCCATATTTTAGTTTTTGCGGACCACTAGTTGGGAACCAATGATTTAAGGGTTAACGTAAGTTACAGTTGACTTGAAGGCACACAACAACAATAAAGAGCAGAGGATAATAGATTTGAAAATACAAATAATCTAAAAATGGCCAACTCCTCAACCCGCATTTTCATCGTGTCACGTAACCCTGACAAAATATTATTGTCTGTACAGAAAATGCTGATTGCCACATGCAAATATTTTGCACAGAATAGGTTCTGAAATGTGGCAAAACCTTGAAAGCTATGGGGTATTGTTTGGGGAGAGACGTGGTGGCCTTTAAGGGAAAGGCCAAAATAAAATTCAGAAAAATGCGGCCTGTCCTTCAGGCACATGTGTTTGGTCATTATTGGGCCAAACAGCCAATTAACTAATGTCAACCATTTTGTTGCTAATTCTAGACTTTCCCCAACGGCATAGGGCCAAAATTTTGGAAAGGTCAGCCTGGGCATTATTAGCACACAGAGCAAAACTCTCTTCCAATTTGTAGCCTTCGCATCAGAGAATGGAGGGTGGGGGATGGTTAGCTGAGGAAGAAATTAGGCTAAAAGTTGAAGAAGACTTTAATTTGTAAGAAAAAGAGCTAAATAATTGATGCAGCCTCAGTGCCAAAGGTAATTTCAACTGCTCTCTCTCCCTCTCTCGTACAAAGACATTTAGCATTGATTGAGATCAAAGTATTTAAAACCCCTGCTGTTGAACTGAAAGGCAAAACTTTCAGCTGCCTTTCTCCGCTCTAATAATATCGTCTTTATGTAGTTAATAAACTGCACACTTCAGTCAAACTATATCATTACAGAAGACTTAGGGAGCTAATAATTTAAAAGCAAAGAAGCGCCTCTGTTCTTTGCTTTGAACTAAACAACATTCTGTTGAATGAGGGCGACATCAAAGCTTTGTCACTATTACCAGTGTGGCTGGAGCAGAGGGTCTCGCCGAGTGTGTACTTCAGTCATCTGAGGCGAAGGGGAAGCGCGGAGAGGAGGGAAGGGAAGGTTGAGATTAAAGATACTGCCTTATCAAGCCACGGGCAGAGCCAGGTGTTTTCTTTTTCTGCTGTGCAAGCATCAGGTGGCTTGCTTATCAATTAGTTTGCTTGTTAAATGTATGTACATGAATTAGGCTGGACTGCTCTGTGCACCGGCCAGGTTTTTTTTAGCAGCCTTTCATTCCCTTCCCACTCACATTTTTCCTTTTCATAGAAAGAAAAATGGGAACACACAGACACACGCACACCTAATTTTTTAAAAATTTATAGCTTGCTTGTCCAATCCATCCCAACAAAAGGCCACCCAAGGTGACTAATAACAACATAACTCCATTAAAAGCAAATACTGGATTAGGAATAGTTCGAAAGTGCCAATAAAATATAAATCATAGAATAAATAATCTAGTCCAACCCCCTGCCCTGCAGGAAAAGCACAATTAAAATATCCCTGGCAGAAAGCCATCCAGCCTCTGTTTAAAAGTTGCCAAGGAAGGAGCCTTCACCATACTCCCGGGCAGAGAGTTTCCCCGTTTTTTTAAAAAGGAATTTTTATTGATTACAGACTATTTACAATATCTTAAAAAGCAGGAAAAATGCAAAAAGTAAAGCATAATAGTAAATAGAGATATAGGGTTTCTCGCATAGGTGCACTAACAATAGTATTGATACTACATAAAATAAAATAAAATTTTAGAAAGTCAAAGACAAAAAACCCCCTACTACACAATTGTATTTCTGTTATCTAGGGCAGTGTTTCCCAACCATGGCACACTAGTGTGCCGTGAGCGATCATCAGGCGTGCTGTGGGAAATTGGAACCTCCAATACCCTTTCTTCCCCCTCCTGCCGAACACTTTTTCTTCTCCACTCAGGCTCCCTTCTTCCCAGCCTCGCTCTGCTCACTTTGCCTCGCTTTGCTCACACTGCCGTTTCTGCGACCATTTTGATCTGAGGGGGCAGGGTGAGTGCGTTCAGAAGGGGAGGGGGAGGAAGGAAGACGTGGGGCGATCCTGCGCAGTAGCGTGAGCAAAGCGGGGCAAAGTGAGCAGAGTGAGGCTAGGAAGAAGGGAGCCCAAGTGGAGAAGAAAATGTAAGTGTTTGGCAGGAGGGGGAAGAAAGGGCGCAAAGGGGAAGGGGGAGGAAGACGTCTTTGTCAAAAGCTGGCATGGGCAAATCCTTCCAGGTGTTTTGGACTCCAACTCCCACCATTCCTAGCAGCCTCAGGCTCTTTTCCTTTTCCCCCCTCAGCCACTTAAGCAGGAAAGGGCCTCAGGCTGTTAGGAATGGTGGAAGTTGAAGTCCAAAGCACCCAGAGGGCCGAAGTTTTCCCATGCCTGTTTTAGGGACCTTAAAGTGGTGAGCCTCCTTCCAACATTGTGATTCTGGATAGAAAACATACAACAACATAACATAACATTGTTTGAGTCCACAGTGCTGTCTGGGTGTAGGCGAACTCCAACTTCCAAACTCAAGGTCAATTCCCAAGCAAACCCTTCCAGTACTTTCTGTTGGTAATGAGAGTTCAATATGCCAAGTTTGGTTCAATTCCATTGTTGCAAGAGTTCAGGATGCTCTTTGATTGTGTGATAACTATAAATCCCAGAAACTGTAACTCCCAAATGTCAAGGTCTATTTTCCCCAAACTCCATCTGTGCTCACATTTGGGCATATTGAGTATTCATGCCAAGTTTGGTCCTGATCCAACAGTGTATGAGTCCACAGTGCTCTCTGGATATAGGTGAACTACAACTCCAAAACTCAAGGTCAACTATATGTATTACTGTGCTGGAGTGTCATTTTGTGTCATTTTGGTTGGTGGTGTGCCCCAGGATTTTGTAAATGTAAAAAATGTGCTGCGGCTCAAAACAGGTTGAAAAACACTGACCTAGGGAATTGGGGGAAGGGAAAAATTTAGCCTAAAGGGGGAAGAAAGAAGAGAGGAATGGTAGGAAAAGAAGGGGGGGGGGGACTTCCAATCCTCTCCATCGTGGTCTTAATTGACCTTTCATATAGATATAGATATACGTAGCTGCAACATCACTTTCCCCCTCTTCAGGAACATTCCATTGTTGAACAGCTCATACAATCAGGAAGTTCTTCCTAATGTTCAGGTGGAATCATCTTTTCTATAATTTGAGCCTACTGCTCTGAGTCCTAGTTTCCAGGGCAGCAGAAAACAGGCTTGCTCCCTCATCTTTATGGCACCATTTCACATATTTATACATAAACTATAAATAAATAAAACTTTATTTATACCCTGCCACCATAACCCATAGGGACTTGGGACAGCTTACAAATAGCACACAATGATGTCATGCAACATGTAAAATACAATATATCAACATTAAAACCAATAACATATTTAAAACCAGGCATATAAAATTAACAAGAGCCATAGAATCAATAAAAGATCCATACAATCAATTTAGCCTTCCTTGGCTAAAGATAGTCTGACTGCTATCTTAAACATTATCAAAGGCCTGCAGAAAGAGCCACGTTTTTTTAGCTCTTTCTGAAAGTGCGGTAGTGTGCGGGGTAGCTTAAGTTCCCTGGGGAGGGCATTCCAGGGCATTCTGGAAGGCCACCCCACAACCAAGAAGGACAGGTCAGCACCATGGCTTCCTTGCTTGAGTCTATCTGCCCAGAACGTTATCTTTCTTCTTTCTGTCTTCTGTCTTGACAAACATTATTGACTTTTCCATTGAGTCAGGGCGTCACATGAAATGCCCAAAATATGACAGTCTCAAAGGTTTAGTCAGCTTGGCTTATGGGGAGAGTTTGGGCGTGATTGTTCTTTTTTGTGTGCCTTCATGCCATTTCTAATCATGGTGAGGTTTTGCCTTTGTTTTCCTCTGTGGTTGAGAGTGTGACTTGCCCAAGGTCATCTCATGGATTTCTTTGCCCAAGTGCAGATTTTAACCCTGGACTCCAGAGATGTAGTCCAACACTCAAACCACTACACCATGCTCACTCCTTCATTTTGCTCTACGGACCTCATCACATTAATGTATTCTGATTCACCAGCCTCCATAGTGAGTGGGCCATAGTTTTCCATGATCTACACCAGTGCTTTTCAACCTTTTTTGAGCCGCGGCACATTTTTTACATTTACAAAATCTTGAGGCACACCACCAAGTGTGGGCCAAAATGACAACACAGTAATACATATAGTTAATATGTTTTTTTTAAATGTATTTATACACTCAGTGTGAAACCTGGTCCTGTTTCGATTAACACAGCATATATATGACTTCCCCTCACATGGCTATCATGTCTTCTCTCAGCCTTCTCTTCTTAAGGCTAAACATGCCCAGCTCTTCAAGCCGCTCCTCACAGGGCTTGTTCTCCAGACCCTTGTGAAATTTCACCCTGAGTGAAACTTGCTTCCAGTTAACTATGTACATATGAAACTGTTATAAACAGTTCCTTTGGGGAGGGGGGGGGGAGGCAACTTTCGAAAAATCCAGTAAAATAGTTTTAAAAAAACATTTCCAAGTGGAGAGGCTCAATTTGTTTCTTGGAAACCTGTGAATGCTTCAGCCTCCCGATGATCCCAGGTTCGCTCACTGCCCAATTCACTGACGCGGAGCCTCCGGCTTTGGCTGTTCTCATGAGAAATCCAAGCCAACGCGAAAACGCCGACTCAATCACTTCCGCCCAGTGCTCTGCTTTTGCGGAGGGAGGCAGATCTATGAAACGTATAGGAGTATTGGGAGGCTGAAGCAGCCTTGAGCAGGAGCTGGAGCCATGCTGAGTCGAGGCTCCTGAAGGCTTCTTCAAGGCGGGCCTGGCCCTGGCATTCGGTGGAGCCCTTCCTTTGCCTCAGGGAGGATCTTTGGGGAGCGAAAGAAGGAGGAAGCGCTGCTAGGAGGCGGAAGAGTGCCAATTTTCCACGGCACACCTGATGATCGCTCATGGAAAACACTGATCTACACAATTGAAGGCTTGGTTATCTATCTATCTACAGTATTTATCTACTATCTATCTATCTATCTTCTATCTATCTATCTATCTATCTATCTATACCCATAATAAAAGAGAGAAAAATGTATGCCTGTATGTGGAGGAAGTGTCCTCTTAGACAGCCTCAGCCCTCCACAAGCAGGCTATAATTCCAAGTGCTGACAAGCCTCCAAAGGCACTCCCTCATCTGACATTGCAGGTTACAGTAAGTGCCATTAACATGTAGCCCAAACACTGCCAATGTCCTCCCCAAACACTATGGCTCACTACCCAAGTAATGCTTTCATTTGGGGAGAATTCCATTCTACATTTGATGTGTTCCCTCTATCCCAGGCAGGCATCCCAGCGTTCCTTGTGTGGAATTTGCATGAACCCGCCTACTGCCTCTCCCTTAACCCTTTCCTATGGCACACAGCAAACACAGAGGAATTCATCAGCAACTGAACAGACTGGAAGGGTTTGGGAGACTGACACAATGGGTATCCAGAGCACACTGAACCCAACAACGCACGTCCTGGTGCGGTTTGGGGGAGATGGATCACGGATTATGGGATTTGTAGTACTTTCAAACACTTTGGTTCCCACAGACCACTGTGGCCACCAAAAAGGACCAATACAGATCACATTTGGCACACACAGCCCCCATGACCCACTCTACGTCCTGGTGCAGTTTCGAGGAGGGCGGACCAGGGATGATGGGACTTGAACTACCTCTACTCACGTCCCAAGTCCACTGCGACCCTCTTCCAATTTCTGATCGAGACCAAACTTGGCACATATAACCCCCATTACTGCCTTCATGTCCTGGTGTGGTTCGGGGGAGGGCTGACAATGGATGATGGGATTTGTAGTACTTCCACACCCCTCTGTTCCCACAGACCACTGCGGCCCCCAACAAGTGCCGATAAAGACCACATTTGGCACACAGAGCCCTCATGACCCACTCTACATCCTACTGCAGTTTGGAGGAGGGCAGACCATGGATGATGGGACTTGAAGTACCTTCACTCACTTCCTAAAAACAATGCAACACTCATCCATTCACCAATACAGACCACATTTGGCACACAGAGCCCCCAAGACCCAATCTACATCCTGCTGCAGTTTGGAGGAGGGTGGACTACAGATGATGAGACTTGCAGTACCTTCAGTAATTTCATTATACCACCGCAGCTCCCAATAATGATGGATCAAGGCCAAACTTGGCACACAGAGCCCCCATGACCCACTCTACATCCTACTGCACAGGAGGGCAGACCATGGATGATGGGACTTGCAGTACCTTCCCTCACTTTCCAAGACTGCTGCAAACCTAATCCAATGACTGATCAAGACCAAATCTGCCACACAGAGCCCTCATGACCCACTCTACATCCTGGTGCAGTTTTGTGTGAGACGGACCATGGATGATGGGACTTGAAGTACCTTCACTCACTTCCTAAAAACAATGCAACCCTCATCCATTCACCAATACAGACCAAACTTGGCACACAGAGCCTCCATGACCCACTCTACATCCTGCTCCACTTTGGATGAGGGTACACCATGGACGATGGGACTCGCAGTGCCTTCACTAACTTCCTGACACCACTGTGAGCCACATAAATAATTTCTACAGACCAACTAATACGTTTCTCAAATAACCCGGGCATCGCTGAGTCCCCAAGCTAGTAATCTATAAAGCACAGGGTGATTTTCTTCTGAAATTAGTTGGTACGCTTCATTATCCAACATATATTTGTGATATAATCCTTAGTGACTTTTTCTTTCCTGAACCCAGCTTGGAAATCTGGCATTTCTCATTACATATATGATAAAAGTAGCTTATATCCTAAAAATAATTTTGAGCATTACTTTGTTTTCATGGGAAATTGATACAATTGTTCTGTTTGCTGTAGTCCCTAATGTTCTCTTTCTTGGGGGCTGGAATGTATAATATGGTTCCCAATCTGTTGGTAATTCTTTTGTTTTTCATATTTGTTGACAAATTTTACATGGAAGTAGAGTAGATTCTGACTCTGTAGCCTGAAGCAGATCTATTCATATGCCATCTGCTCCGTTTCTCCCAAATGCACTGAGTGCAGCTTCCACTTCACTTTCTAAAATGGTAGGTTCATCTTTAAATGGTTCTTCCATTTATTAAGATGTCATCTTTTCTTTTACCTAGTTCTTCAGGGTAATATTTCCATGGTCTTTTTATTTCTTCTTGGTCATGCAGTGTTCCCCCCCGCTGGGCTGATTCCTACTCTAGGTTTAAATTTGCTTTGATATCTCAGATCTCATTAAGAGATCTCTTATTTTTTTCTTTTTCACTGTCATTTTTTTATTTCTCTGCATTAATTATTACAGTAGTTCTCCTTGTCACTGCACACAAATCATGAAACAGTACTATTCATTGTTCTGATTCTATTTCTCCCACCTTGTCCTTTTGCTTCTCATCTGTCCTTAACTGCATGAGGATTTCATCTGTCATCCATAGTGGATATTTATTTTTTACATTATGTTTAAATTCTACAGGGATGTTCTTCAGGCTGTATTTTTGCACAATGGTTGGTTTCGTGTTCTTCAGCTTTCCTCTATTTTTTTAAATAGTAGTAGTTCCTGCTCTTGTGCCACAATCTGCTCGTGTAATTGCAGAGAGAATGGAGCTTCTCCATCTTCTGCTTGCAATTATTTAATTTATTTATTTATTTATTTATTTATTTCCAACATTTCTACCTCGCTCTTCTCAACCCCCGAGGGTTGAATGCAGTGCATTCAAGTTCTGTATTGGCCATCAGGTGATGTCCATGTGTACAGCCACTTCTTTGCTAGCTTGAAAAATGTATTTCTGGTGAACAAAGTGTTGGGGTCCTTCCACACAGCCTTATAACCCTGCATGTCAAGGCAGAAAATCCCACAATATCTGCTTTGAACTGGGTTATCTGAATCCACACTGCCATATTTTCCAGTTTAAAGCAGATAATGTGGTATTTTATTCAGCAGTGTGGGAGAGGCCTGGGTCTTGTAAAATTCAATCAGTCACTTTTCTGCTTCATTTCTTGATCTTAGGCAACATTTTCATACTGGTTTTTTTTTATTCCGCTCTGTTTCCTACTTTTCTATTCTACTAACCTATTATTAATAATTCCTGTTTAGGGAGTGATCAATTTCCTCCCAGACTCCAGCATGCAATCTTTAAATTTCCTCTTATTCTGCTATTATATTTGGATCACATATTTGAATTATAATTATATTGATGGGTTTGATTCAATCAGTCTTTGCATTGACTGATTTTGCTACATCTCTCCTCACTAGCAATGCCACCCCATTTCTTGTAAGATTTTTATTTTCCGAGTAAGACACTGTGTGATTATGAGACTTTGCTCTTGTGCACTTTAGCTCACTTGCCCCAAATATTGCTGTGTTTACATACTCCACTTCTTGTTTTATCATGTCTAGCTTCCCAATCAACTCTTCTCACATTCACTGTTTCCATAATATATGCTGCGATGCAGTTTTAGACATCGCTTTTGCCTCTGAGCACAATATCTGAAAGCCCTTTCATTTTGTGTCCAGTTGCATCAATAAACAACAATGAGAGGGCAGTTAGTGTCTATACACATATAAATCTATCACAAAACCCAAAAATGTATCATATAATATCATACAGACAACACTCAAGTAAACTCTCTTGACTGTGTTTTATATCAAACAATTCATCTGTGTTATCTAAATCAGTCATTCAAAATGGTAAGTATCCAATATTACATTGATGCATTTCATATGGTGAACTGATACAGTGAAGCAATACCATATAGTGCATTCCAAGATCATGTGCACAAAGAAAATTCCAAATAATCCATTCAAAGTCCATATATATGGAAAAGTAAATTCTATGGTACCAATATTCTCTTGGTGATCCAAAGTCAAAACAATAGGATAGTCCGTAGAAATTGAACCAGTTCATAAGTGTCTTTCCAGGATCACACGTTAGACTCACTGTAAACAGTTCAAATACAAGAGAGTTTACGTTGTGGCTAGGACATGCTATGTTCGGACCTCGGGTCGACGGGCGACTCTGTGTGTGGCCACCCCATTTCACAAAGGCTTTGTCAAGACCCGTCCATGGATTTCAAGGTGCTCACTACAATCTAAACAATACAATACACGTTAATAAAGGGGTTATTATATCTGTGGTTTAGACCATTGTCTTGAGAAGCGCAGGTGGAGATAAACTGAAAAGAGGGTTGATATAAGCTTCACAGGGTTGATGAAGCCCTCCCACATGCTGACATTTACTAATTACTGCTTCGATGTGAAACAAAATGGATTACTCTCCTTAAAACAGAATTTCCTCAAGGGTTAAATGAAAAACTAGCAGTTTCAGCCCTCCTCACATAAGCACCTGCAATCATCAACCCTGTGAGGCAAATTTAGACTGGATCTTCCATAAAACCCTGACATGGGAGATCCTAGAAGCAATGCTGCTGCTGTTAGCATAACCTCTTGTCACCTACAGCCACACCACTCTGAACATGCCCAATCTCGTCATAACCTCTTGACTGCCATTGGTGGAGAAGGAGTGACTTGCATGCAAACCTGTACAGGATCCTAAACGTAAAATAAAATAAAATAGAATAAAAATTAAGACAAAGCGGTATCATCCCAGTTCCAGTTCTATTATGTATTTTCTATTACATCACTACAACTGCTATGATCTTGCCCAACCTTCTCTGATTTTGGAAGCCAAGCAAAGGTCTCCAGGGGCCCATAATTATAGTGCCATTTCCCCATTTTAACTGCCATTGTTTCATCATAGGGGATCCTGAAGTCTGCAGTTTGGTGAGTGTTTTAGCAAAGTTAAAAGCCCTTTCTTCAATTGCCAATCTTAGGATTACATAGTACAGTGCATAACATTTTATTTGATGTTTTTACCTGTTTTATGCTGTTTTTGTGAGCCGCTCCAAGCCCTCAGGGAGTGGCGGCATACAAGAATGAATAATAAATAAATAAATAACCTTGCCACTGCACCAGTTAAAAGTGGGATAATCACATCATAATTGTGTAGTGGAGCCCTCGGTGTTGCAATGGGTTAAACCCTTGTGTCGGCAGGACTTAAGATCAACCCAGTTGGTGCTAAGAATGGATGGCAGGCCGGATACCATACCCAATTGTTTCCATCAAGGCCTAGAAGCCATGACTGGATGGCTGCGTGCCAGCCAGTTGAAGGTGAATCCGTCGAAGATGGAGATCCTATTGCTGGGTTGCCCTGGGTTGGATGGATGCCGGCTGCCTACCCTGGACGGCGAGCTCTTAAGCCCGTTGTCTTCAGTAAGACGCCTGGGGGTCCAACTGGACCTGCTGCTATCAATGGAGATGCAAATCTCCACGGTATGCAAGACCGCGTTTTTCCATCTACGACAGGCTAGGCGGCTGGCTCCTGCCTGCCCAGGAGTGACTTGGCTACAGTGATCCAGGCAATGGTCATCTCGAGACTGGACTACTGTAACACCCTCTACATTGGCCTTCCTTTGTCATCAATCCAGAAACTCTAGCTAGTGCAGAATGCTGCTGCTCGACTGCTGGTGGGAGCACTTGCACGAGAGCACATTACACCTATTCTGCAGCAACTGCACTGGCTACCAATAGAGTACCGGATTGTTTTCAAGGTGTTGGTGTTGACCTTTAAGGCCTTGTATGGTCTTGGGCCGGTGTATCTGAGGGACCGCCTTACCCCATATGTTCCCCCGAGATCACTAAGCTCGGAAGAGCAAAATCTCTTAGTAGTTCCATCTATTCATTCCTGCCGTCTGTCTACAACCAGATCAAGAGCCTTTTCCGTAGCGGCCCCATCGCTATGGAACTCAATGCCAGATGAAGTCCGTGCCATTAAGGAACTGGCCCCATTTTGGAGAGCCTGTAAAAAACGACCCTTTTCAGGCAGGCCTTTAATCTAAATGGCTCCTGAGAAAGTTGCCCAAATCCTTGAGTCCTATGTAGATTGTTGTTTTTATGCTCTATTTTATATTGTTATTAAATTGAAATGTTGCTGTTTTACTAATTGATTTTATGTAAACTGCCCCAAGCCTACTGGAAGGAGTGGTATATAAAAATGAACAATAAATAAATAAACCTGTTGGTGGTTTGAATCCGGGGAGAGCGCGGATGAGCTCCCTCTGTCAGCTCTGGCTCCCCATGCGGGAACATTAGAGAAGTCTCCCACAAGGATGGTAAAACATCCGGGTGTCCCCTGGGCAATGTCCTTGCAGATGGTCAATTCTCTCACACCAGAAGCGACTTGCAGCTTCTCAAGTTGCTCCTGACATGAAAAAAAAGTGTAGTCCCAGATAAATTTATGAGACAGTCCTTTCTAAAACTTTGGAAAGGCATCGCTGCCAGCCGGAGCAGGCAATAGAGAGATGGACCAAAGTGTACACCGAAGTGGTACATTATATTTCCCCCTTTCCGTCTTCCTTTACTTTGCTCATCTATAACATCCTAAACTCTGTCCTTCAGAGTCGAGACTGCAGTGGCCCAGGGCTGTCCAACTGCCAGCCCTGCAGGTGTTTTGGACTTCAACTCCCAGAAATCCTTGCCAGTTTACCAGCTGTTACGATTTCTGGGAGTTGAAGGCCAAAACACCTGCAGGGCCGGCGGTTGGACAGCCCTGCAGTGGCCTATTCTCAGACAAGCAAAGGCCAATTTGAAAACCGTCACAACCCCTGACATTTTTAACATCCCCGTAAATCCTTGAAAATCCAAGCCGGTTGCCTTCCCATTGCGTATCTCTTACTCTCACCAAAGCTTACCAAACAATTCCCCCTGGTTGAATAACTCTGTTGCAATGTGTTTGAAATTCAGATGCAGGCTGTTTCTTCTTCTTCTTCTTCGTCTTCGTCTTCTATAGAAATGGCACGATGGCAAATGATGAGGGGATTAAATTTCACTTCAATCAGCTCAAACCCAATCCAGTAGGGAATGAGGTCCCAGTGGAAAATATACAGAGAGTTCCTTCGCTTCCTGATTTGAATCACTTTGTTTTCCTTCCAGAGAGTGTGTGGTGGTGGGGAGGGAAGGAAAATATAAAAGGGGGAGGAGATCGAATTTGGCCTCGAATGAAACGTTTTCTTTCTAAGTTGAGCACTTGACAACGGCTCAGAGAGAAGAGCCGGAACATTGGAATTCCAGATACTGAGGCCTAAATAAGCGGGGCCAAAATGCTGACTTTTCTTTGGGAGGGTTGGAGATGAAGCTGGGGAACGCACAACAGGATGGGAGCAAGAGGCAGCCCTGAAGAAGGAGGAGATTTGATGCATTTGATCTCCTCGGTCACTGAAACTTCCTGATTAGTTCCACTGGGACCTTCTCTTTCTTTTTGGGCCACTGGGGGAAGCCGGTCGAAGCGGCTGCCCACATATCATCCCTCCTTCACTTTAAACCACACAGACGAAAGCTAATGATGATGTAACTATTTGCTCACACTGTATCTTGTCTTATCTTGTCTCCCATAAGCTGTTGTGTTGTAGCTTGTCGCTAAGAAGCCACTATAGAAAACAGAATCATAGAATCAAAGACTTGGCACCTGCTATGCAGGAAAATACAATCAAAGCACCTCCGACAGATGCCCATCCAGCCTCTACTTAAAATCCTCCAGAGAAGGAGATTCCACTATATTCCGAGGAAGCATATTCTACTGTTGATCAGCTCTTACCATCAGGAAGCGCTTCCTAATACTCAGGTGCAGGCATGTAGTCGGGGGGGGGGGGCTTGAGGGGCTTCAGCCCCCAATTCTCAGGGTGGTCCGCGAGAAGGCCTTATTGGTACATTATTTAAACTGTTATGTATATTCATATCATGATCTGATCACAATGCTCAATATATCCCCTATGCATGGGGATATTAGGATAATTTATTTTTAATTAATTAATTAATTTGCTTTGCTTCTATACCGCCTCTCTCAGCACGAAGGCAACTCAAGGTGGTGTACAAATGGCATGAACTGCCCAAGATAAACATATCAACAGTTATCAACACAATCACATCATATACAAATTAACACTTAACGTTAAAAACACAATATCAGCGTCTCATTGTTTAATCAATTTCCAATTTTGTTGTCGTCGTCCCTTAGGTCTCAATTTAATAATCATGCTACATCTGCAAATGCCCGATCAAACAGCCAGGTCTTGACCTTCTTGCGAAATGTCAGGAGGGAGGGGGCTGATCTGATGTCACTAGGAAGGGCGTTCCAAAGCCAAGGGGCCACCACTGAAAGGCCCTGTCTCTCATCCCCACCAATCACGCTAGCGAAGCAAGTGGGACCGAGAGCAGGGCCTCTCCGGAGGATCTTAAACATCTTGAAGGTTCATAGGGAGAGATGCGTTTGGACATGTAAATTGGACCAAAACCGTTAAGGGCTTTAAAGGCTAAAGCTAGCACTTTGAATTGTTCCTGGTAGCAAACTGGCAGCCAGTGGAGCTGGCGCAACAGAGGTGTTGTGCGCTCCCTGAGTGCCGCTCTTGTTATCAACCTGGCTGTTGTCCATTGGACCAGTTGAAGTTTCCGAACAGTCTTCAAAGGCAGTCCCACGTAGAGAGCGTTGCAGTAATCTATACGGGATGTAACCAGAGCGTGGACTACCATGGCCAAGTCAGACTTCCCAAGGTACGGGCGCAGTTGACGCACAAGTTTTAACTGTGCGAATGCTCCCCTGGTCGCCGCCGAAACCTGGGGTTCCAGGCTCAGCGATGAGTCCAGAATCACACCCAAACTGCGATGACAATATAAAAGGTTTGCTAGGGTAGACCTTCTCTCACTCAGACTCAGCCCCCCCTCCCCAAATCAAACTCAGCCCCTCCCGAATCAAAATCCTGGCTATGACCCTGCTCAGGTGGAATCTCTTTTCCTTCAATTTGAATCCATCCCTCCACTGTGTCCTATTTTCAATAGCAGCAGAAAATAAGCTTGCCACAATGTGCCATCTTTTCATATATTTAAACATGGCTATTATGTCTTCTCTCAGCCTTCTCTTCTCTGAGCTAAACCTCACCGGCTCCCTCGGCCATTCCTCATAGGGCTTGGTTTCCCTTAAATCATTTTGTTTGCCTTTCTTTGGACACCTTCCACTTGTCTATATCTTTCGTGAATTGTGGTGCCCAAAACTGGACACAGTAATTATCTGAATAATGTTAAAAAGAAAGGTAGAGTCCTACAGTTAGAGAATAAATATAATAAAAAGGTAGCTTTGAGTAAGGAAATAAGAGAGGTATTTGAAGACTTTTACCAAGACCTATATAGCAGGGTCTCCCGGGAAGATCTTCATCTCAACCGAGGTTCATTGAATGGAATGGAATAATCAGAGTATCTTATGTGTACAAATCAGAATATGACCCAAAATTTGTTAGATGTTCGCTATGTATTATATTATGTGGTTGTTTTATATTGGTGAAATGTTTTTTTATGAATTGTGTTGTTATATTTTAACTACGTTGAACGTCGGGCTTGCCCTCATGTAAGCCACCCTAAGTCCCTTTGGGGAGCTGGAGGCGGGATGCAAAAATAAAGTTGTTGTTGTTGTTATTATTATTATTATCAACTAGCCGTCCCCTGCCATACGTTGCTGTGGCCCAGTCTGTGTATATTTGTTTTGTGTGTGTATATATGTGTATAAGTAAAGGTAAAGGTTTTCCCCTGACATTAAGTTCAGTCGTGTCCGACTCTGGGAATTAGTGCTCATCTCAATTTCTAAGCCAAAGAGCCAGCGTTATCCATAGACACCTCCAAGGTCATATGGTCAGCATGATTGCAAGGAGTGCCATTACCTTCCTGCCAGAGCGGTACCTGCTAGGTTAGCAGGAACTGGGGCTAACAGCAGGAGCTCACCCCTCTCCCCGGATTTGAACCTGCGACCTTTTGGTTAGCAAGTTTAGCAGCTCAGCACTTTTACCCACTGCACCATCAGGGGCTCCATATATGAGTGTATATGTGTGTATATATGTGGTTTTGCACATGCGTCGTAATGTGTGGTGGTTTTTTGGCTTTTTAAGTGTCTTCTGTGGTGTTTTTCAGTGTTCTTATGAGTGATGTCCACTCGTTGGTCTGTTAGGGGTGTAGTGTCCAAATTTGGTGTCAATTCGCCCAGTGGTTTTTGAGTTATGTTAATCTCACAAATGAACATTACGTTTTTATTTATATAGATTACTAGCTGTACCCGCCACACGTTGCTCTGGCCAACCTTCCCTCCCTCTTTTCTGTCTTTCCACTTTTTCTTTTCCTTCTTTCCCTTCTTCTTTCTTCCTTCTCTACGTGTCCTCCTTTCCTTTGCTCTTTGGTTCCTTCCTTCTTTCTTTTCTTCCCTCTTTCTCTCTTTTGTTCCTTCTCCCCTTCCTTCCCTCTCTCTTTCCTTCCTTCTTTCACTTTTTAATTTCCTCCCTCCCTCCCTCCCTCCCTCCCTCCCTTCCCTCCTTCTTTCCCTCTTTCTCTCCCTCCTTTGCTTCCTCCCTCCCTCCCTCCCTCCCCCTCCTTCTTTCCCTCTTTCTCTCCCTCCTTTCCTTCCTTCCTTCTTTCCTTCCTTCCTTCCTTCCTTCTTTCTCTCCCTCCTTTCCTTCCTTCCTTCCTTCCCCCTTTCTGTGTAAATGTTTTGTCTGTGTATATATGCATGTGTATGTATTTGTGTATGTGTGTGATGTATATATGTGTGTTTGTGTATATATGTGGTTTTGTAATGTATTTTTTGTTTTTTGGCTTTTTAAGCCTCTTTTGCTGCGTTTTTCAATGTTTTTATGAGTTATAATCACTTGTTGGCCGGATAGGTGTATTGTGCCCAAATTGGGTGTCAATCCGTCCAGTGGTTTTTGAGTTATGTTAATCCCACAAACAAACATTACATTTTTATTTATATAGATATAATTGCAAAGAGTTCAGCCAGAAGACCTTCTTGACAATTGTAAAAGACTCTCCGAATAAGGCGGCACATAATTAGGATTATTATGCAAGGACTTTTTGTGTGCGCTTATTTGTGGTTGTAGTTATCACCAAAACTATGAATGCATTTTTTTTGGCTCATCAGTTATTACCCAAAGCAATTTTTCTTCTAATGTGGCCCAGGAAGAATACAGGAAGTGGCTCTCATGACTCCTGGAGTCTTGTTCTCTGCCTCATGCAAAGCTAACACCCGGCTCAAAAACAAAAAAATTAAATTAAACATCCCTTGGCCTGACATCAACGCAACACATCTGAGGAGGGAAGACCTGGATGGCAGAATGTCACAACAGCATATAAATTCCCCTGCAGGAATGCAGGTGTCTTGGCTGCACATGAATTCTAGCAAAGCATATTTCTCTCCGTTTGAAACTCCACTTCTTACCCATTTCCTCCCTGAAGGTAATAGATTTCATCAAGCGGAATGGTAAGAGGAATAACTGAAACAATAATTCCCAAGAAATTGCCTGATCATTTTGTTTCAACTTCATGATAAGGAAATCAAGGAGAGACTTTTGGGGGCCAAGGGGTGGAGGGTACAGCGATGGTGACTGGATGCAGGGAGATTGGGAGCATTAGACCCAAATCTGTTCCGCCGGTTGGGATAATAAAGGCTTTGAAAAGATATACCAATTTAAATGGTTTTTGAATAAAGGTGGCCTATGAAAGAGCGGTGGGATTGTTGCTTTGAAATACGCCATTATTTTCCACATTAAACAAATCTTTCTTAGAAGGGCAATGAGATCTAGAGCACAGAGGTGCTGGAGAGGGGATGTGATGCAAATGAATAGGGGGAGTGGGGAAAGGAAGATTCCTATGCTAGTCGGCATTTCTGTAGCGATCGTGGGGAACTTCTGCTCTTTCTTTAGACTACAGCCAATTCACAGTGGATAATACGCCAAATCACCACACGTCTCCTAGCAAATACCCCAAAGGTGGACTGGGCAGCTCTGTATAGGACTGCCAATTTGTCAGACAGTCCCTGCAGCAAGGCCTCTAACAGGAGATGGATCTGCAGGAGTTAACAGACAAAGCTTTTCATAGCATGGAGTTAAATGTTAGCCCCCTGCTAACTGCAGCAAATCAAAAGGTAGTTAAAAGTACAACTACATAGGCCAGCTGTAAAGTTGTCTACCCTAATTCTGGGCCTGCAAATGCACCCAGTCCCGGCACATTAGGTTTTCACAAATTAGCATAGTTCCTCTGATTTTATCTCCCTGAGTGTATATTTACTGATACTACAGACTTCAAACATAATTATGTATCTTAGTGAAGCAGCTTGGGACAATCTGACCCTAATGCAGGGGTGGGCAACCTACAGCCCACGGGCCAGAAGCTGCCCAGCAGCTGATTCTGTCTGGCCCGGGGAGAAGGGCGTCGGGGGCGGGGCCAAGAGGAAGGGGTGCCGCCGCCATCCCATCGCGGGCTCTGTGGGGTCTGTGTTGGCAGACAGGCCGGAGGAGCGGCAGCTTTGGAGTGCATGCCATCCCTGGAGGCAATCCGGGCGGGGGCTGATCTCCCTGGCGACCCGGAAGACTTGATCGTCTTCTGGGTCGCCAGGGTGATCAGCCGCCTCAGATCACCAACTGCTCCCCCTGCAGGCCCGGATCGCCTCCAGGAAGGCAGACACTCCATAGCAGGGCGATCAGCTGGGGAACGGCTGTGGGTGAGAGCAGGCGGAGGCCGGCAGCCTCCGATCGCCTGCTGCTCTGCTCTCCTCTGCCGCGGCAGTGGCTGGGTCCACTTTGCCATCCTCTGGGCTGGGGCCAATGGGACATTCCATCTTGGTTCACACCTTGTCTTCTTGAATTTTATTTTAGTGGTTTTTATTATTTTAATTTTATTATAATAATTTTATTATAATAATATAATAAATAATATAATATAATGTTATATTATAATTTCAATATATTATAATGTCTTTATATATACTATAATATAATAATTATGATATTAATACTAATAATATATGAATATTTCTTGATATATTAATATGTTAATATTAATGATGTGTAAAATATAGTAAATAAATAAATAATGTAGATTAGAATGTAGTTCCGCCTTTAGGTGTGGCCCTCCGTAATATTTTTTGAAAAAGTGGGATGGCAGAGAATTATTTGGGGTTGTTGTTTCAAATCACGACAGTTGGATAGTATGACCCTGCCAACTTTCTCAAAATTATACATGCTCTAGGAGAGGACCAACTGGCATCTCCAGGTCAAGATTGTCCCCAAAGAGAGGGTTATATATTTGTGCTTCAGCTGCTGAACACGGAGAAGGTCCTTTTGAGGACAATAACTCCTTGAATATTCAAATGGCAATATTGGTTGAAGGGGGCTGAAGGAGCAAAATATTACAAGCTCTACCTATCTGTTGACAGCACAAGTAATGACGTGGGGTATCTAAAATGTGTATATGGCAACTTTTAAGGATGGTATGAGATATTGGGACTGGCTTCCTCTATTTTTGTTTCAAAATGGTAATGGCTTATTGACCAACAGTTAAACTGAAACAGGATTGGGAAGGATATTTGTGAAAATTTGCATTTTCTTTGCAAAAGTAGTATATCAACACTCAAAATGCCTGCCAAGGAAAAAAAAAGAGCAGGCATGAAATTTCCCACGCTTTGGGGCATCATTGGGAAGAATTTATTGTGCAAAAATATACATTTTTCCCTTGAGATAACATACTTTGAGACAGAAAATATGTTGTTTATTGTACACAAACCAACAGTATTTTGATTTTTATTCCTTGTCAGAGAAAACACATGAAGGAAAAACACATTATTCTGCATAGCAATCTGTGTATTTCTATGAATTGCATCACTTCACACAAATTATGTAAATCTGTGCTTTCAAAAAATGTTTGCCCAGAATACACATATTCCACCCCACAATATATTTTCTGTCCAGGACACCATGTGTATTTTGATGCAAATGAATTTTCCCATATGGAGTCTCAAGGTGCTTGGAAATTTATGGCAAACTTTTATATTTTTGTACAGCAGGAAGAAAAATTCTCGAATCAGTCCTTCTCGCATGTGGGCACAAAATAAGCAACTTGACATCAACTCGCAACTTGATGTCAAGTTGACCTTGTGGTTTTTCCACTGCTGCCAGTTTATCTATTTATTTGAACACTTGCCTCAATATTTACACTGTAGAGATGGAGTAATATTCCTGTAGTACCACACATCAGTCTTGCCTGTCCTCCAGGGGATTCATGGCATCTAGACTCCCAAATCCTTGCCTTCTGAGCATTTTGGACTTCAGCTCCCAGAATCCCTCCGCATTAGGCCAAGGCAAGTGAGGCTTTTGGGAGTTGAGGTTTAAAACACCTGGAGGACCAGAGTTTGGGAATCACTTCTGTAGAGTTAGAGCTATGATGATGCACAGCAGAAGGGATCTGTCTGAGGAATACTGCAGTCATTTCTTGTGTAACAATACACCTTCTACCTATCTCAGAAGACCTTATCTCTGAATCCCAGAATGGCTTCTGCCTATCAAGAGGAACAGTGGGCATGACCTTCACTGCACAACAGCTCCAAGAAAAATGCAAGGAACAAAATCAACCCCAAGGTTCAGTTTTGGGTCCGTTACTTTTTAATTTATTCATTAATGACCTGGATGTAGGAGTGAATTCTGAGGTAGCAAAGTTTGCAGACGACACTAAATTGTTCAGGGTAGTTAAAAATGAAACTGATTGTAAAGAGCTCCAGAAAGATCTCTCGAAATTGAGTGAATGGGCAACAAAGTGGCAAATGCATTTTAACCTAAACAAGTGTAAAGTCATGCACATCGGGGCAAAGAACCCCAACTACACCTACCAATTGATGGGGTCAAAGCTTTCCGAGACAAACCAGGAAAGGGATCTTGGGGATTTGGTGGAAAGCTCAATGAAGAGGTCAAACCAGTGCGCAGCAGCAGTGAAAAAAGCAAATTCTATGCTTGGCATGATCAGGAAGGGAATCGAAATAGGTCGTCAAATGTTGTATTGCCTCTCTACAAATCTATGGTGAGGCCACATCTGGAGTACTGTGTACAATTCTGGTCACCGCACCTCAAGAAGGATATAACAGAACTGGAAAAGGTACAAAGAAGGGCAACAAAAATGATCAAGAGGTGACTTGATCGAGGTGTATAAAATCATGCATGGGATAGAAAAGGTGAATAAAGAAAAATATTTTCTCTGTCACACAACACTAGGACTAGGGGCACTCCTAAAAGCTCCAAGGTAGGAAAGTTAGGACTAATAAAGGGAAATATTTCTTCACCCAGAGGGTCATTGGGTTATGGAACTCACTTCCAGAGGAGGTTGTGACAGCTGTCCAGGCTGACAGCTGTCAAGGCAGGATTAGACAGATTCATGGATACCAAGGGAATCAGTAGTTACCGAAATGGACATCCAAGTGCCACCTCTGTGTTGATGGAGGCAGGCAGGATTTTCCCCGGGTACTGGTTGTGGGGGGGTCGGGAGCAGGTGAGGGTTTTGCCCTCCTTTCTGCTAGAGATCCCTGTGTACAACTAGTGGGCCACTGTGTGACACAGAATGCTGGACCAGATGGACTGAGGCCCGATTCAGCATGGCTCTTCTTATGTTCTTATGTTCTTAACCTCTGTACATGGCATTCATTGATCTTGCAAAGGCATTCGACACAGTGAATTGCAATGCTCTCTGGACCTTCCTCTTGTATCAGGTGCTCTGATAAATTTGTGAACATCCTGCGCTCCTCCATGAAGACATTATGGCAACAGTTTTGGACAGCAATTACTCCCAAAGTGACCCATTTAAGATGGAATCAGGTGTCAAACGTGGATGTGCTATTGCCCCAAACTATTCTCCATCTTCATCACTATGATATTGCACTTTGTTTTTTTAAAAGTATTTTTTATTTAATTTTCAAATTTTTTAAAAAACAAATTGACATTGAAACATAACACTATAAACATACAGTACAGTACACATTCACAAAACTCACATATATTTGTACTTCCCTCCCCTTCCCCCCTTAAACGATATTCTTCAGTTCTACTTCCGATAATTATAGACATTATCGGGATTCTCTTATTTGATCAAGTCATTATTAAGTCATTGTTGACTTGTTCCATTCGATATTGTCCTTTTTCAGATGTTCTATTATCAATGTCCAATCAGTGTACTTCAGTTTATTATCTGCCAGTGATCTAGTGAGCCAGTCCATGTTTATAATGTCCAGTATTTTCATCTTCCATTCTTCTACCATTGGGATGGCTTCTTATTTCCATTTTCTTGCTAGAATTTTCTAGCTGCGGAGATACAATATATAAACAACTTTTCCTTATTTTTATCTATCTTAAAATCTAACAGACCTAATAATAAATACTCTGGTATTAATATAAATCTAATATCTAACGCTTGTTGTATTTCTTTATGTATTTTCTTCCAGTATTTTCTTATCTTTCTACACCCCCACCACATATGTATAAAGTTACCTACTTCTTTCTTACACTTCCAGCGCTTGTTACCGTAATTTCTACAATATTTTGCTATCTTATCTGGCGTAAGGTACCACCTATAAAATATTTTTAAACCAATTTCTTTTAAATCATACGTATATGTGTAATTTAATTATACATTCCAAAATTTCCCCCACCTTTGTAATGGAATTTCGTGCCCAAAATCCTGGGCCCATCTGATCATACAATTCTTGATTGACTCTTCCTCTGTTTGCCATTCCAAGATATTGCACTTTGTTGATGGGAAGCTTCTTATCAGCATGGAAATAATCTATTAGACGGATGGCAAACTATTCAATATCAGCAGGCTGAAAGCCAAAACCAAGGTCACAGCAATGTCTATTATAGAACTCCAATATGCTGATGATAATGTACTCTATGATCAGTCAGAAGAAGACCTACAAGCCACTCTAAACACCTTTGCGGAAGCATATGAAAAGCTTGACCTGTCACTGAACATCGAGAAAAAAGTGCTCTTTCAACAGGCACCAGCGAATCCCTCTGCAATGCTAGGAATACAGCTTAATGGTGTAACATTAGAAAAGGTTGACCATTTCCGCTACCTTGGCAGCCACCTTCCCCCAAATTCAACATCGACACTGAAATACAACACTACCTGATCTCTACGGGTTCAGGATTTTCTCAAATGAAGCAGAGAGTGTTTGAGGATCGGGATACTCAAGGTGCTTGTTTATAAGCCATTGTCCTCCTAACCCTACTATATGTCTGTGAAATGTGGACCATCTACAGATGTCGCACTCTACTCCTGGAACAATTCCATCAGTTTTGCCTCTGAAAAATCCTGCAAATCTCTTGGGAAGACAGGCGGGCAGATGTCAGTATTCTGGAAGAAGCAAAGACCCCCTCCATTAAAGCAATGATCCTCAGCCATCAACTTTGCTGGAGTGGCCACATTGTCTGAATGCCCGATCACCATCTCCCAAAGCAATTACTATATTCTCAACTCAAGAAGGAAAAACGTAATGTTGGTGAACAGGGAAAGAGATTTAAAGATGGGCTTAAAGCCAACCTTAAAAACTGTGGCATACGCACCGAGATCTGGGAAGTCCTGGCCTTTGAGTACTCTAACCAGAGGTCAGCTGTTTTCAACAGTGCTGTGGAATTCAAAGAGGCACAAATGGAGAGCAAAAGGGAGAAAAGTGTCAAGAGGAAGGCGCATCAAGTCAACCTATCATTCTTTTGCAGAGAAGGCTAAAAACTGTAAAACTCCCTCTGTCATGATTCCTGACCATTGAGTCATGGTGGTTAAAGTGGTATCAAACTTCCTTAATTCTATTATGCAGATAGAATTAACTTCAGGTAAATGTCCGTCCAGTCCCCCCCCCAGCATTCTTCTCTACTCTGCAGTCATTTTCCTTATTTTCCTTCTTTTGTCTCCCACATTAGACTCTGGGCCCATCTACACTGCCTAACATGAGTCCACACTGACCATATGATGCAGTTTCAAACAGAATTATACGGTAGCTTAGAGTGGACATCAGTGTTTAAGAATTAATAATCTGTAAGTAAAGCAACTTTTATAGCTTACAAAGAAGAAAAGGCTGCCCCCCCCCCCAATTTGATCTGGGTAGGTAGGTAGCATGGTAATGGTTGTTGCATGTGTCCTGCCATATAATTTCCAACTATCTCATGTTTCTCTATCTTTACAGTATATTATGTCTCTGGAGCACTTCCAGAAACAGTCCCCTCCTTTGGTAATGGCTGTTGCATCTTCTTGCCAATTGATTACCTTGCTCACAACTATTTCACATTTCTCAATAGTTAATTCACTGGAGCGCTTCCAGAAATAGGTCCCCCACTTTGTGAAGATGTACAAGCTCCGCTTTTGGGGTGCTCTTATGTTGCTAGCTCTAACATTATCAGCAGAAGCTTACCTTGGCATGACAAAACACCCCTCTCCTCCCATGTTTATGAATTTACAATGTTTAGAATCCATGCTGTAAGCATAGAATACGGCCACAGGCTCCAATCTCCTGAACACAAAGGAGTGGGCAGTGTACCTGTGGTTGCTCTATAAGTAAGCTTTGGGAAAATGGAAGGAGATGGGTCTCCAAGCTCTTTGACTGCACCTGTATGACATAGCAATACACACTGAGCAGGCTGGATGTAATTTAATACGCACACAGCCAGGGGGAACACCAGCTGCATTGTGCTCTACAGAAGGGTCTTTTTCATCTCCCTTTGAGCTCTTTTGGCTTATTGCATGTTTCTGCATAGTCCTGCCCCAGTTGGAAAGCAGTGTTGCAATCTTTGCAGATGGACATGGACGATGTGCGTCTACTCAAATATGTGCAAGCTGGGAATAAAACAAGGCAGGATAAAGGAGTGACGAGGGGAACATGATCCAGGGGATATGGGAAGAGCGGAGTGGGAACTCTCTGAATAGTATTGTCAAAGGCTTTCATGGCTGGAATCACTGGATTGTTGTAGGTTTTTTAGGCTGTATGGCCATGTTCTAGAACAGGGCTGTCCCACTGGCTGCCCGGGGGCCGTACACAGCCCCCCAGCCTGTTGGACATGGCCCCCGCTATGCCCCCGGCCGCCATTAAAAATTTTTTTAAAAAAATTCTATTTTTTTTAAATGGCGGCCGGGGGGAAGGGAGGCGGGGCAGGGGGAGGAAGTGAGCCAGCTCCTCCTCCCTTCACCGCCCCCTCCGTCCCTCTCTCCACGCCGCCAATGCAAACCGGATCGCATTGGCGCCCGGTGAGAGAGGACAAGGGGTGGTACAAGGAGGAGGAAGAGAGCTAGCTCCTCCTCCCAGCACCAGCCCCTTCTCTCTCTCTCTGCGCCGCCGATGCGATGCAGTTTGCATCGGCGGCGCGAGAGGGAGAAGGGAGAAGGGTGGCGAAGAGCAGCTCTCTTCCTCCTCCTGTATCGCCCTTCTCCCTCTCTCGGCGCCGCTGCAAACTGCATTGCATTGGCGGCGTCGAGAGAGGAGAAGGCGGGCGATACAGGGAGGAGGAAGAGAGCTGGCCCCTCCACCTTCGCCCCTCCTCCTTCGCCCTCCTCCTTCCCCTCCCCGCACTGCGGCTCACGATCGGAGCTGCGGCGCGTCCGCGGGGGAGGAGGAGGGGCGAAGGAGGAGGCTGTCAGCTGATTGCCTCCTCCTTCGTCGTTCCTCTTTCCCCCGCCCAGCACCCTGGATCGGGGCAAAGGCGCTGCGAAGGTAAAGAGGATCGACGAAGGAGGAGAGGCTGTCAGCTGATTGCCTCCTCCTTCATCGATCCTCTTTCCCCGCGCGCGCCGCGCCCGGGATCGGGGCAGGGCGGGAGGAAAGAGGATCGATGAAGGAGGAGGCTGTCAGCTGATTGCCTCCTCCTTCATCGATCCTCTTTTCCCCCTACAAGTAGTTTTGAGTAACTGCAATTGATAGCATTGCAGTTACTCAAAATGTCAGTCTAGCATTTAGAAGTAAACTTTAGACAACCAAAGCAAAGGGACAGGCAAAACAAGCGGATGCAAACACCACATGTAAGAGTTGTTGGTGTGCACATTTTTCTGTACATCTCTTCTTATATTGCTATTTAGGAAAATTTCATTAGCTGCAGGAGTCTTATGCATTCCCACCCATAGTGATATTCCTGGCATTCTTACAGTTGAATTCTGAAGAAAAAGCATTTAGTCTTTGCTCAGATATATCTTCTTTTCCAGCTGTATTTAAAGATGAATTGCATAGATTTCTGTCCTTGTCTTGAATACACACCCACACAAGATTTTGCCCTGGTTATGTTGTTTGAAACCTATCTTTAGTGTTATTAACATCCCGGTCTGTCTGTTTCTATCAGCAAGGACTCATAAATCATTGTCTGTGCAGGAGGTGAAAAGACCACCGATGTGTAACTCAAACAGGTCTCAAAGTAAAAAGGGTCTGTTCAGCATGAGGGTGGTCTGCGAAAAGTTAGGAGGCACCTGCTGGCGGATGCTGGGGACACTGGCATCTGTGTAAAGGTGTCCCCTCCCTGTGACCGCAACGCTTAGAAAGGTGTTGAATGAATGGGCCTCATGAAAAAAGCACTGTTTGAAATAGTCCCCGAGCTGTCTAATCTACCTAAGCTAAACAGAAGCAGTGCTGTTCTGCAAGGGATTATTACCGACCAGAGGGAAAACCTATTAATTATGGTTACAAAGTGATCTGGTTGCTAGCGGGTAGAGTTCCATGGGGTGCGCGTATACAGGTTATAGTTATAAGGCGACTATGGGGGAAAGTATCCCTAGTTCCCTCCCCTCCATCTATCCCAATTTCCCACCAGAGTTCTGGTTTTGTATATATAATTTGCTCTAACTATACAATTTAACTAGTAGGATGGGAACAGAATCCTGGAAATACTTTCATACAGCACAGCAAGACAGCACCGGAAACTATACTGTCCGTGAGAATCTGGGAATCTTAGAGTTGGAAGCGAGCACACTGGCAATTCAATCCAATCCCATTGTACCACGAGGGAACACACAATCAAAGCACCCCCAACAGATGGCCATCTGGGCTCTGCTTAAGAACCTCCAAAAGAGAGGTTCCACCACACACCGAGGCAGTGCGGCTGGATCTACACTGCTCTATATCCCAGATTATCTTCTTATCCCAGATTATCTGTCAGTGTAGACTCATATAATCCAGTTCAAACATATAATCTGGGATCAGATTCTAGGATATAGGGCAGTGTAGATCCAGCCTGAGTTCCACTGCTGAACAGCTCTTACCGTCAGGAAGCTCTTCCAAACGTTTAGGTGGAATCTCTTTTCCTGCAATTTGAACCCATTGCTCTGTATCCTATACTCCAAAAAGGAAAAAAAGGAAAGAAAAGAAAGAAAAGAAAAGAAAGAAAAGAAAGAAAAGAAAGAAAAGAAGCTTGCTCCCTCCTCAATGTGACACCCATTCAAATATTGAAACATGGTTATCGTATCACTTCTTAACCTTTTATTCTCCAAAGTAGACATGCCCAACTCCTCAGAGGACTTGGCATCCATGTCTTTTACCACTTGGTCACCTTCTCTCCATATGTTCCAACTTGCCAAATTTCTCAAAATGTACCCAGAACTAAACACAAAACTGGAAGTGTATTCTAAAAAGGTAAGTTATCTA
The DNA here is from genome assembly GCA_030556195.1 of Anolis apletophallus. Lineage (NCBI taxonomy): Eukaryota > Metazoa > Chordata > Lepidosauria > Squamata > Anolidae > Anolis > Anolis apletophallus. The sequence continues at coordinate 163,741,211 of JARBWK010000001.1, read as the reverse complement.
GAGCAGTGTTTTTCAACCTTTTTTGAGCCGCGGCACATTTTTTACATTTACAAAATCCTGGGGCACACCACCAACCAAAATGACACAAAATGACACTCTAACACAGTAATACATATAGTTAATATGTTTTTAAATGTATTTATACACTCAGTGTGAAACCTGGGCCTGTTTCGATGAACACAACAGATATATGACTTCCTCTCACATACTTATACATGGCTATCATGCCTTCTCTCAGCCTTCTCTTCTTCAGGCTAAACATGCCCAGCTCTTCAAGCCGCTCCTCATAGGGCTTGTTCTCCAGACCCTTGTGAAATATCACCCTGAGTGAAACTTGCTTCCAGTTAACTATGGATGTCATGAAGCTGTTATAAACAGTTTCTCGGTGAGGGGGGGGGGGGGCAACTCTCAAAAAATCCAGTAAAATAGTAACCATTTCCAAGCGGAGAGGCTCAATTTGTTTCTTGGAAACCCTATACGTTTCATAGATCTATGTGGCCTCTTTCGCTGGCTCCCTCCTCCCTCCACAAAAGCAGAGCACTGGGCAGAAGTGATTGAGTTGGCGTTTCACGTTGGCCTGGATTTCCCATGAGAACAGCCAAAGCCGGAAGCTCCACGTCGGTGAATTGGGCAGTGAGCGAACCTGGGAGCATCGGGAGGCTGAAGCAGCCCTGAGCAGGAGCTGGAGCCATAGTGAGTCGAGGCTCCTGAAGGCTTCCTCAAGGCGGTCCTGGCCCTGGCATTCGGCGGAGCCCTTCCTTTGCCTCGGGGAGGATCTTTGGAGAGGGAAAGAGGGAGAAAAAGCTGCTAGGAGGGTGTAGGAGTGCTAATTTCCCACGGCACATCTGATGATCGGTCACGGCACACTGGTGTGCTGCAGCACACTGGTTGGGAAACACTGATCTAGAGTATCTAGAATCATGTTTATTTCAACACTTTTGCTTTGTGCTTGAAGCATAATGAAGTGGCTGATATTTCTATGCCCAGTTGGGACCCAGCATCATCTGTGGATGGCTTCAACATGTCATTATATGAATTCTTCCTAAAAGTATCTTCCCAAAGAGAGGTGCCAATGTCACTCCCTAAGAAAAGAAGTTAGACCGAATGGGTTTGCTTCTGTCATATGGAAAAGTTAGGGTCGGGTTATTTTACATCTTTGAGCATTTCAAAACTTTTAAATAAATTGAATCTTTTTATCTTCTCAGATGAAGCCTTAGAATTGATGTTGCAGGGGGAGGGGGGAGGGGGGAAAGCGGTGACTAAAAAAAAGCAATCGATTTGCAGTGAATGTTGAGCCTGCTGCCTTTCAAAGTCCTTAGTTAAGAGCTCTCTTCATGACAACAGGCAGCTGCTTCAGGGATTTCCCTTCATAATTAGTTAATCAGCGCCATGTGCTTTTCCTGTCTAATTAAGCTGCTATGAGATCTTCCACTTTGCCAGGGTTACCACAGTATTACATGGAGGGTGTTCCCTTTCCTTTCTCCAAAATACCTTCTTAACAATAATAATTCGTTGTGCCAAATTCTTCATAAGCGTTGACACAAAGTATTAGCACAACAGATTGCTTTGGGGTGAAAATTTAAGGCTGGGATGAATAAGTGATTTCTAAGGTATGCTCCTAGCCTCTGATTAGCAGTGGGGTGTATACCTGGGCACATTTTAGCTGATCTTGGGCATCTGGGGAAGAGGAACCAGCCTCACATAGGAGATGGAGGCTAGGCCTTTCCTGGGCAGCCAGACCCAGGTCCCTTAGGTCAGTCTTTCTCAACCAGTGTGCCGTGGCACACTAGTGTGCCGTGACGGACCTCCTGCTGTGCCGCGAGAAAAGCTCTCTGCCCCCTTCCTCCCCCCCTCCTGCTGAACTCCTGCTGCTTGGGGAGGAGGAAGGGCCAGGCAGTGGCGAAGAAAAAGAAGGGACCGGGGCGCCGCCTCCTTTGGCTGTTTCCCCAGCCAGCCTCCAATCCGCCATGACTCCCACCATGACTCTCGCCCCTCGCTCGCTGAAGCCATGTGGAGGAGGAGCCCCGCCCACTGAAGCCCGTCCACCGCTCATGCTCCTCCTCTGTAGGAGAGCTGAAGCTGGGGGGAGGGGGCGGGGCATGACACAGCCTGGCTCTGCCCCCTCCCCCGGCTTCGGCACTCCCAGCATCTGCTCCAGCCTTGAGGGGACAGTGCCAAGCCAGCATTGTGCTGGCTCTGGCACCGCTGGCTTGGCACTGCCCCCTCAAGGCTGGAGCAGCTGCTGGGAGAGGTGAAGCCGGGGTAGGGGCGGCATGGCGCAGCCTGGCTCTGCCCCCTCCCCAGCTTTGGCACTCCATCCCCCAGCCGTTCTTTACTGTGTTAGACTGTCATTTTGTGTCATTTTGGTTGGTGGTGTGCCCCCGGATTTTTTTAATGTTAAAAGTGTGCCGCGGCTCAAAAAAGGTTGGGAAACACTGCCTTAGGTCATGTAGAATGTGGCACAGCTGGCTGGCAGTCAGCTGCATAAGATCTCTACTGACCAGAAGGTCATGAGTTCGAGGCCTGCCTGGGTCGGGGTGAGCTCTCGGCCAATTGTGTAGCTCGTTGTGTGTCTATATATGTTGTATGTCTATGGCATTGAATGTTTGCCTGTATATGTGCATTGTGATCCGCCCTGAGTCTTCTGCGGGGTGAGAAGAGCGGAATATAAATGATGTAAATAAATAAATAAATGTGGCCAGCATGACTGCATGAAGTGCCATTACCGTCCCGTCAGAGTGGTACTTATTGATCTACTCACATTTGCATGTTTTCGAACTGCTAGGTTGGCAGAAGCTTGGGCTATTGACGGGAACTTACCCCATCCCGCAGATTCGAACCACCAACCTTTTGGTCAGCAAGTTCAGCACTATGTAACATGGTTTTAGTTCCTGGGTTATTAATGTCATTTCCTAATTGGATCAATCAATCAATCAATCAATTGCCTTTATTTCAGTTAACAAACGTTAGGCAAATATAGAAAAAATAAAATACAGATAAAAGTCACATATAAAACACAATACAGGTTATCAAATGTACACATATTAAGATCGCTGGCCTTAAAATTTATATCTCTTAGAAGCTAATAATACGTGTAATGAACGCTGGGAATATCCCTGCAAAGACGACAGCACACAGCGACTCGGTCCTACCAGGTTTATTTCCAGGTATCAAAACCTGTGAAGCCAGATCTGCTTCACCAGAAACAAACACAGCTTATATACAGTCCCTGCCTCCAACATCTGTCCATCATCCCAAAGACCCAACCCCCTTAGCATGCAATGCTTAGCAGAGGTTGCATCATCTCCCCTTTGACCCAGTATCCCAATGTCCAGTGGATATTTCTTCATATTCTTCCTGAGTCAGCATGTCACCAGTCATTGCCATTCATGTTGGTGTGGTGTGGCCCAAGGCCCATTCTCTGCACTGCACATGCCTCCAAGGTCACACCTGTTTGGGATTATCCCTGTTGGAAGGGTCTAAGATCAGAGCACTCTTTGCTCTAATTGACAGATCCTTACAAAATACCCTCTTCCCTCCCCTGGGAGAAAGAGGATCTGAAAATACCATTTAACTCAACTATCCAAACCCTACTCTTAATACTAAACAAGAGTCAAGACTACCTCTATAAGATACAAGGCAAAGGAACCAACCCCCGCCTTTCTCCACTACACACACACTAGGACAAAACCTTGCTATCCACTTCTCATACTAATCCGGAACTCCCCCACACATCAGATAACCAAACATCTCTCTTACAAATGCTCAGCTTGTTCAAGGCTAAATCCTATCTCTTACTACCAAAACCTAAAACAACCCCATCCCTTCACTGCCATGGCAAAAAGGGACTAACCTACAGAAACACACTTCCCATGCAACTATTTATTACTATAAATCCCAACAATCCATTGCACAGGGACAAATCAACTGTGCATCTGTACCCACACGACCAGGACTCCAACCCTCATAACTTCTAAAACCTTCCACTGCCGAAAGCAGGAGGCACCAGGGACAAAACTACACAACCACATCTGTAACACACAACCAGGATTCTAAGCCTCATAACTCCCACAAACCTTCCACTGCCAAAAGCAGGAGGCACCAGGGACAAAACTACACCTCTAACCATGTCACACCACGGGGAACCTAAAGCGACCATACAATTTCACTGGCAAACAACCTAAACCATCCTTTCACAAAGCCCAAAAAACTCTAACAAACTACACCCTTACATGCGACACAGGATCAACTCAACTGTGTCCAACAAATACCCCAAAAGAATCCCACTACCCTTACTGCCCTGGCAGAAGGCACTTGGGAAAACTACAACTTTCAACTCTTACATGCAACACAGGACCAACTCAACTGTGCTCAGCCAATACACAACAGAAACCCACTATCCTTACTGCCCTGGCAGAAGGCACTTGGGAAAACTACAACTTTCACCACTGCATAAGCAGGAGGTCTACAATCCATAATCAACAAGCAATACAAGGGCTACTAACTACCCTGTAACTTAACTCCTCTTGGCTCCCAGCCATGAAACCCCAGAAAATCATAAACTACTAACACCCTCAAAAGCCCATGACGCAGGGACAAAACACTTCCAGAAACAACCTTTAACTATTCAGCAAGTACACAGGATTACTCAACTGTGTCAAGTACTCTTACAACAGAAATCCAATACCCTTGCCACCTTAGCAAAAGGCACACATCAATCTTTCATGCGACCAAACACCCTCACACAAGCTATCTAACCATCACATACATCCATGAAAGGAAACACCTACGGGAATTCCACACGTTCAATTTCAAATCCAAACACACAATCCTAGCCCTTTATACTCTGAACAAACTATAACACCCCCTCACATGGGGAAAAGCACCTAGGAAAACTACAATTCCCCACTCTAGCTCATCCTAACTATCGCACACATCCATAAACCAATATAATCCTTACCCAGGAACAACCATCTGGGTCCAGCTAACCCCTCCTTTCAAGGAAGGCAACACAAACTTCCACTCTGATTCTAAAGTCTATCCTCCCAAAGGAGAACTCCAACCCTTGAACGCAGGCATGTCCATCTGCGCATAAACAACACATTCACATCATAACTACCATAACTCAGAATAGCCCTCCTCCTGGCCAATTCAACAGGAGGCAATACCATTACCAAATCAACTCCAAAACCTATCCTCCACCAAACAACCTTCCTGCCGCAATTAACCTCATTGCAGATCCCAACAAGGCTGTACCTATTCCTCTAAACACTGGGACCAAAATCCCTAATACAACAGCAGAACACACATTCTAAATCTCATCCCCATCTAACATTTCTAACAATGAATGCATGTCTAAACATTCCCCAATCATGTTACATTCTACAAAACACATGTAAGCATAACATCTACCTTAACCTTATGCAATACTACCCCCATCAACATGAATAATATTTTAAACATCATATCACCGTATCTATCCTTCCAGGGTCAATTTTACCATAAAATCATCTGATCACAATGCTTAGAGCAACACATTTAAGTGACTCCAACCTCCCAAGCTAAAACCATCCCAATGCTAAATCTCCCGGGAACATTTTCCATACAAAGCAATTTACTCCATTGGAAGCATAATACAATCATGTTACTAATTTTTCCCAAAGTCAAAATTAATATGCGGGTTACTGGACAACTGGCCCATAGTTCATTCCCAAGGCTCGCCTTGTTCCAAAGTTCTTCTTTCGACCCAGCAAAGGTTCGCAGCCACAACTCAGCTACCTTCTTTGAAAGATCTTGCTCAGGCCCAAACAAATTCCCTCCCCGAGAGAACAAAACCCTGGCCAAATTAGCCAGCACCAGCTCGGCAAGCCAAGGCTCCAGCAACAGGGCACTCCTAACACCTTCCTTCAGGGGAACAGCCAACGGTCGCCACCCAGTCGCACCAGCCACCATGGATCTCGCCGACTGCTCGCACTGGACCTCGCCAACTGCTCCACTTAGCAACTCCACAGCTCCATTACTCCCGGCTGCCACCGGCTCCTTCAGAGGAATATCGGCTCGCTGACACTTGACTGGCACCTCCACCGCATTCCATGGCTCTCCTTCCTCAGACAAGGCCAAAACAGCGACACTCTCCTCAGCAGTCTTGGATCCCGGTAAGAAAGAGTTGTGGCTCAGTTCTTTCAAACCATCACTGGCCTCTTCTACTTCAGCATGCTGCTCACCTCTCTCCTGGACCTTCAGCTCACAAAGGGCCTCACCACATTCCAGGGGCTCGCTTACTTCCAGGGAGGAAACAACTTGGCTTATTCCCATAGCAATGGGAACAGGTTTCACTTCCCTCTTCTCTTCAACACCTCTGGGAAACCAGCCATGAAGGATTCCAGCCCACACAAAAGCAACGGCCAAGGGAAACATCTGGTTGCTCTCCTGCTTGAGGTCATCAAAGCACTGAGAGCCTCTGTAATTGTAGAAGCCTCTTGCTTCCCTTCCCCCTCACCAGCACGTTCGCTCTTCAAGGCAATAAGCATTCCCGGCTTATCTGGTTTCTGCATTCTCCCCACAGTGCGAAAGGGACTCTCTTCTCCTTTCTTCTTCTCCGGTAATGCAGCCTCTGAAGTAAAAGCAGTTTCACTTTCCCACTTACTGCAGATCGGGTCTTCAAAGGACAGGCATTCCTCTGCCGTTTCTCCTTCAGGAGGCTTGATTTCCAGCTCAGCAGGGCACTTTTCAATATCTTCGGCCGTCCACACAAATTTCTCTGGTAAAACAGCTTCTGCAACTGGTTTAGGCCCACACACACTCCATGCCTCTGGCTGGTCTTCCACCTCCTCCGGAGCATCATCAAAACGTCCATCCCCTTCGTCTGGGAGACACATCCATCCTTGGAGACACATCAATCCTTGGAGCCTACCGACTCTCTCTTGCAGAACATCCATTTCCTTCTGCAGCACACTCACATCATGCCGCCCACAATGAAGAGCTTTCTGCAATACTTGTAGCCTCAAACAGCACCACTGCAATTCCTGGACCACCTCATCTCTGGTCCACACAGAAAACTGAGCTCTCTCCTGCCCAGTCTCTTCAGCCTTCATCCCATCCTTCGATTCAGGCTTTGCGGTCCCTCTGCCGCACTCCACCAGGTCCTTCCAAACTGGCCCATCCTTTGGCTCAGTCACCCTGGCCGGCCCCTCTTGGGCCCCCTCGGGATCCCACTGGAACTGAGGCACTTCCACCCGCTTCTCTGGGTCCCTCCTCAGCCCCTCGATAGCCCACCTGAGCGGAGGCACTTCCACCCGCTTCTCTGGGCGCATCATCTTGGGCATTCCCACATCACTCTCCTTCCAGGAAGGCTGGGACTTCTTCCTCTCCTTCCCATACAGTCCGCAGAGTTAGTAGGCAGTAATCTCACCCGTCTTCCATCTCCACACGGGGAAAACCACTCCTACCTCCACAGGACCGTCTTCATCCGCGTCACTATCCCAGAACTCCTCGGGACTCACCCATTCCACCTCCATCAAGGGTTTTGACATTGCGGATGGCATCTCACTGGATAAGCCCTCAATGGATTCCTCCACGACAGGCTTTCTGAGATCTGGCTTTTCTGTAATGAACGCTGGGAATATCCCTGCAAAGACGACAGCACACAGCGACTCGGTCCTACCAGGTTTATTTCCAGGTATCAAAACCTGTGAAGCCAGATCTGCTTCACCAGAAACAAACACAGCTTATATACAGTCCCCGCCTCCAACATCTGTCCATCATCCCAAAGACCCAACCCCCTTAGCATGCAATGCTTAGCAGAGGTTGCATCATCTCCCCTTTGACCCAGTATCCCAATGTCCAGTGGATATTTCTTCATATTCTTCCTGAGTCAGCATGTCACCAGTCATTGCCATTCATGTTGGTGTGGTGTGGCCCAAGGCCCATTCTCTGCACTGCACATGCCTCCAAGGTCACACCTGTTTGGGATTATCCCTGTTGGAAGGGTCTAAGATCAGAGCACTCTTTGCTCTAATTGACAGATCCTTACAAATACGTATCTAGGGCACTGTAGTTTTCTACTACTTAGTGTACTACAGTTATAATCGCATAAAGACTGTAATTAAATTTCTCAGCTTCTGTCCAGTTACTTTTCTTTAGGCACTGGGAATGTGGCACAGCTGGCTGGGTGTCAGCTGCATAAGATCTCTACTGACCAGAAGGTCATGAGTTCGAGGCCTGCCCAGGTCGAGGTGGGCTCTCGACCTATTGTGTAGCCTGTTGTCAACCTTTGCAACCTGAAAGACAGTTGCATATGTCAAGTAGGAAATTAAGGTACCACTTAGTGGGGGAGGCTAAATTTAATTTACGAGGCCATAAAAAAGATCTCCAGGAAACACGCTGAGGAATGAAGGAATGCGACAGCTCCCCCTGGTGGCCAGATGTTAAATTGCCTCTGTCTGTCTTGTGTGTTTGTGTGTCTAAATGTAATGTGTACACTGTAATCCGCCCTGAGTCCCCTGGGGGGAGAGAAGGGCGGAATAGAAATAACTAAAATTTGTATTTGTTTGTATACCTTTATAAAACGGAATGTTTGTATGTGTGTATGTGTGTATGTGTGTATGTGTGTATGCGGAGGGCGGAAGGGCGGATATGTGGCAGCTATTTGCATAAAGTCCTTTGATTGGACAGCCTCGCCACTCCAAAATTCTAAGGCACCAGACAGAGGGCATTGATAGCCACTGATTAGCCAGCATCCCAGAATCCAGGCCTCTACATTCAAACAACAGGATTTCTTCCCACTGAGGGGAAAAAAGCCGGCATCCCAGAATCCAGGCCTCTACATTCAAACAACAGGATTTCTTCCCACTGAGGGGAAAAAGCCAGCATCCCAGAATCCAGGCCTCTACATTCAAACAACAGGATTTCTTCCCACTGAGGGGGAAAAACCAGCATCCCAGAATCCAGGCCTCTACATTCAAACAACAGGATTTCTTCCCACTGAGGGGGAAAAGCCAGCATCCCAGAATCCAGGCCTCTACATTCAAAGAACAGGATTTCTTCCCACTGAGGGGAAAAAGCCAGCAACCCAGAATCCAGGCCACTACATTCAAACAACAGGATTTCTTCCCACTGAGGGGAAAAAAGCCAGCATCCCAGAATCCAGGCCTCTACATTCAAACAACAGGATTTCTTCCCACTGAGGGGAAAAAGCCAGCATCCCAGAATCCAGGCCTCTACATTCAAACAACAGGATTTTTCCCCACTGAGGGGGAAAAAGCCAGCATCCCAGAATCCAGGCCTCTACATTCAAACAACAGGATTTCTTCCCACTGAGGGGAAAAAAGCCAGCATCCCAGAATCCAGGCCTCTACATTCAAACAACAGGATTTCTTCCCACTGAGGGGGAAAAAGCCAGCATCCCAGAATCCAGGCCTCTACATTCAAACAACAGGATTTCTTCCCACTGAGGGGGAAAAGCCAGCATCCCAGAATCCAGGCCTCTACATTCAAACAACAGGATTTCTTCCCACTGAGGGGAAAAAGCCAGCATCCCAGAATCCAGGCCTCTACATTCAAACAACAGGATTTCTTCCCACTGAGGGAAAAAGCCAGCATCCCAGAATCCAGGCCTCTACATTCAAACAACAGGATTTCTTCCCACTGAGGGGGAAAAGCCAGCATCCCAGAATCCAGGCCTCTACATTCAAACAACAGGATTTCTTCCCACTGAGGGGAAAAAGCCAGCATCCCAGAATCCAGGCCTCTACATTCAAACAACAGGATTTCTTCCCACGGAGGGGAAAAAGCCAGCATCCCAGAATCCAGGCCTCTACATTCAAACAACAGGATTTCTTCCCACTGAGGGGAAAAAAGCCAGCATCCCAGAATCCAGGCCTCTAGATTCAAACAACAGGATTTCTTCCCACTGAGGGGGAAAAATTGCACCATCAACATTCTCTCCCCACTTGGCTCTGTGAAAACAAAATGGATTCCCGTATTCTGACCGACCTCTGCTTCTTTAAAACGGCTGCCTGCCATTCGGCCTTTTAAAGTTACCAATAGCAGGCCATAACATTACAGGCCCCAAAATAGAGTTTAGGGCAGGATGGCCGACGAATGATGGGATTTGCATCCCAATTCACTTCCCAGAAAACATTGTAGCCCCTACAAATCCCCTTCTCCCAGATAGGCCCAAAAGAGGCATCCATCTTCCCTCTTCAACACAGTGTCAGAGAAAGGCAGCTTCTGACAGGATCTTTAGAACAGGCACTGTCACTCTACAAGGTAAGGCCCTACTTCACTCAAAAGACACAAGAGAAAACAATTAATACCTTTCTCTAATGCCTTTTAATGCTTATATAAATAATTCTGGCCCAAAGCCCCTCACCCAGCCTCATTGGACCTTACTGCTAATTCCATGCAGGCCTTTTCCATTTTTTTTACTCCTTTCTGTTTTACACCGGTATATTTTCACAGGCCAGGGCGGATATGTGGCAGCCACTTTCACAGGCCACAGCGACCAGCGCGAGTGATGGACCTGCACCAAACTTGGTACACATAACCGCCCATGACATGACCCACGTATTATGGGATTTGTAGTACTTTCCAAGACTTTGGTTCCCACAGACCACTGAGGCCACCAAAAAGGACCAATACAGACCACACTCAGCACACACAGCCCCCATGACCCACTCTACGTCCTGGTGCAGTTCGGAGGAGGGTGGACCATGGATGATGGGACTTGAAGTGCCTCTACTCACTTCCCAAGTCCGCTGCAACCCTCATCCAATCACTGATCGAGACCAAACTTGCCATACATAACCCCCATGACTGCCTTCACGTCCTGATGAGGTTTGGGGGAGGACTGACAATGGATTATGGGATTTGTAGTACTTTTACACCCCTCTGTTCCCACAGACCACTGTGGCCCCCAACAAACACCGAGAAAGTCCACACTTGGCACACAGAGCCCCAGTGACCCACTCTACATCCTACTAAAGTTTGGAGGGGGACAGAACATGGATGATGGGACTTGCAGTACCTTCCCTCACTTCCCAATCCTGCTACAAACCTAATCCAATGACTGATCAACACCAAATCTGGCACACAGAGCTCTCATGACCCACTCTACAGCCTGGTGCAGTTTACTGTGAGACGGACCACGGATGATGGGACTTGAAGTACCTTCACTCACTTCCGAAAAACAATGCATCCCTCATCCATTCACCAATACAGACCAAACTTAGCACACAGAGCCCCCATGACCCAATCTACATCCTACTACACTTTGGGGGGGACGGGACACAGAGATGATGGGACTTGCACTACCTTCAGTAATTTCATGATACCACTGCAACTCCCAATAATGATGGATCAAGACTAAACTTGGCACACAGAGCCCCCATGACCCACTCTACATCTTGCTGCACTTCTCAAATGACCCGGGCGAGGCCGGGTCCCCAAGCTAGTAAATAAATAAATAAAATGCTCTTTCGGTTCTTTGAGGCATGAGCAAAAAAATTTGCTATCTCCTCTGTAACATTTTTATTTGAGTCCCCCAAAATATACTTTAAATACCATTGTAAAGATCTTCCTGGCCAATGACAGATAAGAGGCATTATTACCTTCCTTCTTTCAAACATTCAAACATGACATGCAGTAGAGACTCTACTATGCTCATTCATAAAAACATGGGAAAAGTTTACTACGTTGCAAAAACTTTATTAAGCTGCAAAACTATTTTGCTATAGTTTTTTAATGAATATTTCATAGTCTCAACCAATTCAACATAGTTTGCGGTAGCCACAAAAGTTTCTGAAGTACAACAATTACTTTCAAAGTAAGTGCCACACACTTAAACAGTAAATAACACTTTCAAACCAGGAACAGAAAACTTTTCAAATTTTGTTACATACTGTAATTGTTGGGTTAGCAGCATGTCTGAAATAGGTCATAGACTGAAGCTTCACTGACGAAAATCTCCATGTTTATCTCTACAGATCACCGTATATTCTGCAAAATGATAAAAAAATGCAGGACAATATATAGAAAATAATAGACCATAATATATGGTCTATATAAATAGTATATGGTCTTCAGGGCTGTCCAACTTCTACCGGCCCAAGGGCCGGAATTCCGGTCACTGATCACCTGGGGGGCTGCAGGAGCTCCACACAGCCAGGGGCGGACCTACCCATTCTGGGGGGGGTAAGCGAAAAATTTTTTTGTGCCCCCCCCCCGGTGGCTCCCGAGCGCGAGTCACGTTCTGGAGCCCAGTGCGCATGCGCAAATTTCCACGCATGCGTACTGCCTCCAAAGCGGGAGGCGCGCTTTGGAGCCAGTACGCATGCGTGGAGATTTTTGCGCATGCACAGAAGCTTCTACAGGTGGCGTAGCGCCTGTAGAAGCTTTTGTGCATGCGTGAAAAGTGCCAGTGCGTGGGCGATGGGGCCGGCTGCAGAGGCGCAGCCGGCGCAGGCAGCAGGGCTGGCTGCGGAGTCGCGGCTGGCGGCGCAGTGCAGGCAGTGGGGCCAGCTGCAGTGTCGCGGCCGGCGGGGCGGCGAGGCAGGGATTTCAGCTGATTTCTTGTAGGAGGGTAGGCGGGCCGGAACCAAGGGGATGGTGGGCCGTGTGCGGTCCGCGGGCCGCCTGTTGCACAGGCCCAGTCTTTATAAATAGTTCCATTTATAAAGAATTTAGTGTTTCCCTTGGAATGGAATTGGATATGTCTACAGATAAAAACGTAATAGTTCTTTCTGAAGCACACACACAACTTGTTCTTATCCCTATTAGATTTCCCACTTACCACTCCTTGACTTAGTTTTAAAACTTCCATGCCTTTCTCTTATAAGATAATAGAATATGTATATATATATATGAGGATATATTTGCCTCAGCCCTATAAAAAGCACTGATTAGATTTAAATATGAAAAGCACTGTAACTTGCACAGGTTAAGCCTTTGGTTGAAAGTCCAGGATGTTAAAAGCTTTATGACTGTTTAAAATGTCTTTCATTATAAATACATCCAGATATTCAGCTGCAGTTTTTGAAAGCTTTTGTAATATAATGATATCACATTGATTGTACATGTGACATTGTTCTCTTTCTGAGTTCCTCAGCCTAATGTCAAAATAAATTTGACAAAGGCTCCTATCATAGGCACACTTACAGGGGAGTAAACCCCAATGAGTCTTGTAGGACTTACTTCTGAGTAAATATACTAAAGGCAATACATTATGCACTCAGGCCCCTTCTACACCATAATATAAAATCCAGATTATCTGGTCTGAAGTGAATTATATGGTAGTGTAGACTGATAATCCAGTTCAAAGCAGATAATATTCATTATCTGCTTTGATAATCTGGATTATATCGCAGTGTAGAAGGTATCTAATAAAATGAGATGAACAGTCCAGCTGGAACTAATTCTTCAGCCCACTGATGTTATTTGGTGTTATGTGCCTCCAAGACAAGCCCTATATCCCAGGATCCGATGCCAGGTATTCTGTTTTAAACTGGATTATATGAGTCTGCACTGCTAGATAATCTTGGATAAACAGAAAACCTGGGATCGGATCCTGGGCTATGCCTGTCTGGAAAGACCCCAAGTCAACTCAAATTTAAGATTTCAAATCAAACAGGTCACAAAGGTTTTTTTATTTGGAGGACGTTTGCCATTCCCTTCTATGTTCAAGGTCACCCAGTAGATTTCTATGGCTGAGAGCCTTTCTACTTGCTATAAAATCCAGAATATTAAGTCAGACAATCCACATTATTTGCTTTGAACTGGATTATCTGAGTCTACACTACTATATAATCCAGTTCAGAGCAGATAATCTGGATTTTATTTGGCAGTGTAGACGGGGCCTATATTATGCTGACTCTCTTTGATAATGTGTGGCTTCTATGCCTTTACTAGTTGAGCAGAAATGTCTATTTCAGCAGGCTTGGTTCCATCTGATGGAATCTGCTTTCATCCAACTGCTAAAGCAGGGGTCAGGAACCTTTTTGACTCAGAGAGCCATAAAAGCAAGATATTTGGAAATTTATTTCAGTGAGAGCCATATAATATATATAATATATTTTAAGACTGAATGTGAGTATATACGTACATACTATGAGAAAATGATTCCCCTGGAAGAATGACGGGACACTTCGGAACTGGCTCTGCAAAAGGCATGCTCAGGACTCCGGGAAGGAAGAGAAGACGGAAGGAAAGGAGAAAGACATAAAGAATGTATTTATTTATTTACATCATTTCTACCCCGCTCTTCTCAACCCCCGAGGGGGGACTCAGAGCGGCAGAAAGAAAGAGGAAATAAAGGAGGGAGGGGGAGAGGAAGAAAGAAAAGAAGACCGAACTATGGAAAAGGAAGAAAAGAAAAGCAGGAGAGAGACAAGGAGGGGAAAAGAAAGAAGGAAATGGGAAGAGAGGAAAGGGAAGGGTGGGGAAAAGAAAGGAAAGCGAGTGAGGAAAAAGTAAAACAGTGAAGGGAAAAGAAAAAAGAAGGGGAGAGAGGGAAGTGAAAAGAAAGGAAGGAGAAGGAAAGGAAGACTTGGGGGAAAATAATAGAAGAGGAAGGAAGGAAGAGGAAGGAAGGAAGGAAGGAAGGAAGGAAGAGGAAGAATGGAGGAAAGAAGGAAGGGGAGAGAAGGAGGGAAAAGGAAGGAGAGAAGGAAATAATGGAAATGGGAGGAAGGAAGGAATGAAGAGGGAGGGAGGAAAGAAAGTAGGGAGAGAGGGAGGAAAAAGAATGAAAGAAAAAGAGAGGGGAAAAGAAAGGAAGAGGAAGGAAGGAAGGAAGGGGGAGGAGGGCGCGGGGCCAAGTCGGACCTTGGTGTCGGCGTCGGCCAGGCAGTCCCTCTAGAAGGCGTCGAAGACGCCACAGCTCCTGAACTGCCCGACAATGAGGGCGATGAGCTGGGCGTCCCCCGGGGGCAGCGAGGCCGGGTCTGCAGCACCAGGTCCAGGCCTGTCTCTGCCGCCTCCCCCGAGACTCGTGGCGGAGGACGAAGAGCAAGATGATGGCTCCGCCATCCCCAGCGAAGAGGGCGCAGGACCCCGAGAGCAGCGGGGGATGAGGAAGAGGCGGTGATGGTGGCTCGGAAGCAGCAGTCATGGTGCATTTGCGTCATTCCTCGTCGCTGCATGCTGGGAAACCGAGGCCTGGATTGCCAGATGCAATCATGAAAAGAGCCACACCTGGCTCCTGAACCATAGGTTCCCTACCCCTGTGCTAAAGGTACAGGAGCTCTCCTCTTTACTGCACAGCCAACATATAGGTATAGGGAATCATGTTTTCAACAGTGGTCTCTTATAATCAAGGTGTGAAAGGGAAAGTCTTCCCTTTCCTGCATTCTCCTGTGTTAGTTATTGAAAGGTACGTTGCCTCTAGACTTCGATGCTCTAGTAAGCAATCATCATAGCAGCTTATAAGTCATGGATTTTTCTCTAGGCTTTCTAAGGGTGCATCTACATTGTTGAATTAATGCAGTTTGAGGCCATTATAATTGCCATGGCTCAATGCTATGGAATCATGGGAATTATAGTTTTACAAGGTATTCAGATTTTTCTGCCTTGTGACAAATCGTGGGATTTGTCATTCAGCAAGGTGGAAAAGTCTGAATACCTTGTAAAACTATAATTCCCATGATTCCATAGCATTGAGTTGTACAAGTTCAGGTGGGGTGTAGATGTATCCTAATGTTGTTTTGCTTAGTTTCTATCTTTTCCGTATCAGTTACATATCTCCCAGACTGATTGTTTTTGAGATTATTTCAATTAACATTCACTTCTTGAGTTTACAGACTTGGATGCATAGTCTCTGATCTCTGAAAGTGCCGTTCTCTACACATGGATTCAGAAGTAAGACCCACTGAGTTCACTGAGGCTGACGTCCAAGTTAAGGCTGAGAGACTATTGAAATCTGACTTGGGCCCCTTCTACACAGCTGAATAAAATCACACATTTTCTGCTTTGAACTGGGATATATGGCAGTGTGGACTTAGATAACCCAGTTCAAAGCAGATATTGTGGGATTTTCTACCTTGATATTCTGGGTTATATGGCTGTGTGGAAGGGTCCTAGATTGGTGTGAACTCAGGCCTGGATTACCCATAAGGCCACCCTAGGCCATGGCCTAGGGTGGCACCTTTGGGGGGGCAGCAGGTCCGCCCCCCCTAAAAAAAAAAAAAAAAAGGCGCATCTGCACGCGGCCGCCCCTCCCCTTTGCTCTGCTCCCCTCGGCTTGCCCCCGCCATTGGCTCCACCCCACCCCCGCCTCCACCCTGCCTCCTCCACCCCCGGAGCCGATGCGGGGCCTCCCCACGGCTCCTCCTTCCCTCCTAAAGCCATGATTTCGGCCGCTTCTCAGGCCGGCATAGTGGCTTTAGGAGGGAGGGAGGAGCTGGCGAGGAGGTGGGGGCGGAGCTGGGGGTGGGACGGGGGAGGAGCCGGGGGTGGGGCGAAGCCGGGGCGGCACTGGGGCAGGGCGGGGGGCGGATCAGGCCCTTTTGGCCTAGGGTGCCAAAAGGGCCTGATCCGGGCCTGTATGAACTGCTGCGGTGAATTAGCATTAGCAAAGTATGTGAGACCTTTATGAACCTTGATCAACTTTTTCCCTAGATATGCTGGGCTGCAATTCCTACATTAAAAATATTTTGCAAGTCACTATCCAAACTTTTGGGAAGTTAGCAAGTAGGGTATACATGTAGACTAGGGATATGCAGCACATGACTATCCAGATGTTCTTGGCTTTGATCTCTCATCTGTCATAGTGAACATAGTAAGTGAATATAGTAAGCAAAGGATGCAAAGAAAAATAAGAAATTCATTTGTTGGATACCTGTACACAAACGTGGACAATACAGGAGTTTTCCTTTCTATCTCTGTGTAAGTAAGAGATCACACAGGACACGGGAAGAGATTCTGAAGGAACAAAGGAAACGTGCTGTCCATTCCTAGAAGGAGAGTTCTGTTGCATAAAACTTAAGCCTGGGGCCGTCCCTACCTTTAGGCAAAGTGCAGCACCGGCCTCAGGCCTCAGATTTTGGAAATCATGAAAGAGCAGCAAATTATTACTTATTCTGTATTATTTGTGCATTCTAGCAGGGATAGAAAGAAGTAATTGTGAAAAGTTTTAGTCTCATAACTGGCCTCTATACATCTTGGGGGAGATAGCCTGTTAATATCTACATGAAACTACTGGGTGAGGTCAGCTGGAGTTTTTGGGAGTTCGGTGTCATTTGTACGCCGATGACGCACAACTCTATTACGCTTTTCCACCCAAATCCAAGGAAGCTCCCCGGATCAGTGTCTGGCAGCTGTGGTGTACTGGATGATGGCTAGCTAACCCTCCCTCCCTCTTTCTCTTTCTCTTTCTCTTTCTCTTTCTCTTTCTCTTTCTCTTTCTCTTTCTCTTTCTCTTTCTCTTTCTCTTTCTCTTTCTCTTTCTCTTTCTCTCTCGGCATTACTTCGCGAACGAAGATTCTTAGGAAGGACTCATCTCATGCTTTTTACAAGCGCATTGATGACTAAAAAGGCCAATCTGAGATAGGCAAGTCTGGTTGCAGAAAGTACAGCAGAAAGTATCCTTGGGTGATGTTGTTTCCAAGTTGCGGTTCTTTCTGCGTTGTCGTTTCTCTTTGAGACCTGTTCGGCGTGTCTTCTCGAAAGAGTCTGCAGCATTGTGGATAGTGCGTCTCCATACCTCCCGATGTGAGGCCAGGGTGGACCATTTTTAGTGATCAATCTGGCCAAGTCTGAGATGTTGTTTCAGGGAGTCCTTATATCTCTTTTTTGGGGCGCCTCTCCTGCGCCGACCCATGGCGAGTTCACCTTAGAGTAGTATCTTAGGGAGGCGGTGATCCTTGAAAACACAGCTGCGCTGGACAGGGCACGTCTCTAGGATTTCCATCCAAGAGACGTGCCCTGCCCAGCGCAGCTGTGTTTTCAATTGCATGACCTCAATGCTGGTGATCCCTGCCTGCTCAAGAACAGCAACATTCGTCACATAGTCAGTCCAGTGTACATTTAGGATTGAGCGAAGACAGCGCTGATGAAAGCGTTCAAGGAGTCATAGGTGTTAGCAATAGGTGACCCATGTTTCAGACCCATATAGAAGAATAGACAGTACGATAGCTCTGTACGCACTGATTTTGGTGCTTTGTCTCAGGTGTTTGTTACTCCAGGCTCTTTTGTGAAGCCTTCCGAAAGCACTATATGCCTTTGCTAATCTGTGATCTATCTCTTTATCAATCTTGGCATCTGAAGAGATGATGCTTCCCAGGTAGGTGAACTGCTGAATGGACTTAAGCACAGATTTGCCTATGCTAACATGTGGATGTTGGTGTTCTTCCTGTGGTGTGGGCTGGTAGAGAACTTCCGTTTTCTTTAGGCTGACTTCCAACCCAAACAGCTCTGCAGCTATTGCAAAGCAGGATGTTAGGCACTGCAGGGCTGCTTCTGAATGGGCGACAAGGGCAGCATCATCAGTAAAAAGCAGACTACATAATTTAGAGTCTTAGTGCGAGCCCTCAGGCGGCTTAAGTTGAACAAGCTACCATCAGTATGATAGCATATATCTACTATACACTTCATGTGTTTTGTTTGTACTGTTGCTTTCTGTAAGTCATTCTGTATCTCCTTGGAGAAATGGGGTGGGATATAAATAAAGATTATCATCATCATTATCATTGCTTCACCTCAGGCAGAAAAATGTCTCAGGTCAGGCCTGCTCAAGCCGTATTTGGGACACAGACACACATCAGGTGGTAGATTCAGGGAGCTATCACACCTTAGCAGGATATTGGTCTATGGTAATGGAAAGCCATCCTACATATGTGCTGCTCATTATTTTGGTGCAGTCCTGATTCTGATAAAGCCCTTTGTGCGTCCATAGAAAAGGTTGTAATCTGTGGAAGCAAGAGGTTGCATTTTGACATAGTTTTTCTTGAAAAACCTATTCATAGAATCATAATCTCTTTTTAGGGTATAAAGAAACAGAATAATAATAAACATAATAATAAACATAATAATAATAAAGTTGGAAGAGACTAACAGGGGCATCCAGTCCAACCCCATTCTGCCAGGCAAGAATGCGGAATCAAAGCACCTCAAGAGATGGCAATCCAGATTTCCCTTGACATTACGTTTAGTTGAGTCTAACTCTGGGTGGTGGTGCTCATCTCCATTTCTAAACTGAAGAGCCAGCGTTGTCTGTAGACACCTCCTAGGTCATGTGGCTGGCATGGTTGCATGGAGCGTCATTACCTTCCCGCTGAAGCGGTACCTATTGATCTACTCACACTTGCATGTTTTCAAACTCCTAGGTTGGCAGAAGCTGGGGTTAACAACGGGAGCTCACCCCATCCCATGGATTTGAATGCCTGATCTTCTGGTTAGCAAGTTTTATTATTTATTTATTTATTATTTCGACTTGTATGCCGCCCTTCCCAGTAGGCTCAGGTGTAACCCGCTGCACCACTGTGGTATCCAACCCTTGCTTAAAAACTTCCATTGGAGGAGACTCCTCCTTACTCCAAGGAGGCAGCATGTTCTACTGGTGAACAACTCTTAGCATCAGGAAGTTCTTCCTAATGTTTAGCTGGAATATTTTTTCCTACAACTTGTTTGATTTCCTCCAGAGCAACAAAAAAAACCCCAAGCTTTCCCCTTCCTCAATGTGACATCCCTTCAAATATTGAAACATAGCTATCATTTGTGGTCAAAAACTGGCCGGTGGTTAAATTGGGTTAAAGTGCTCAGCTGCTGAACTTGTTGACCAAAAGGTCACCATTTCGAATTTGGGGAGCGGCATGAGCTTCCGCTATTAGGCCCAGCTTCTGCCAACCTAGCAGTTCGAAAACATGCAAATGTGAGTAGATCAATAGGTACCAGATCAATAGGTACCGCTCCGGTGGAAAGGTAATGGTGCTCCATGGAAAGGTCACAGGTTTGAATCCGGGGAGCGGTGTGAGCTCCCGTTGTCAGCCCCAGCTTCTGCCAACCTAGCAGTTCAAAAACATGCAAATGTGAGTAGATCAATGGGTACCACTCTGACGGGAAGGTAACAGTGCACTATGCAGTCATGCTGGCCACATGACCTTGGAGGTGTCTACGGACAATGCTGGCTCTTCGGCATTGGAGATGAGCACCAACCCCCAGAGTCGGACATGACTGGACTTCATGTCAGGGGAAAACTTTTACCTAGTTATCATTTGTGGCCATTTGAAATAAACTTTGTCCAGAGTGCCTGTTTCATTATTATATGTGCACTTTTCCTCCTGAGAGATACATAGCCCTGAATGTGACCTTATATGAAGTTGGTTTGAAGGCTCTGGAAGTAACCGCACCATCTTATAGTCCCCATAGAATCTTGTTTTTTGTCATCCTCCCCACCCGCTTTTGTTCGCCTAAGCAAAACATGCCTGCATTTGGCACTCTTTCCCTCCATCCCCTGGTACGAAAAGCAGGCGAAAGGCAAACTTTCCCTCCCCACCCCTCTTCCCAGCTTTCTTTTTAGTCAGCTCAGTGGGGCGCAAGAATCCCATTCTGGGCCTCCAAATCATGTTCCCTGGGGAGATGCGGATTGCAACAAGCACAGCTGAAACGTAGGCGCTCTTCCTTTGAAACACAATGGGGAATCAGGCCCCCCCTGTATATCCCCCCCCTTCTCTCAAATGCTGCTCTGTTCTGCAGCCTTATGATAAATCTATAATATCAACTTTAAGAGAGAGTTGTAAATAATAGAGCAGATCTCCTTTGGGATAATTTTGTAAGGGGTAACAGAGACAGAATTACTTGATGACATTAGAAATGAAGGGAGCTCTTAACTTGGAGAATAGCAGAGCAATGGGCTGAATGGGACATGCATAAATTGTCTGCGCATAAGACACAGCTACCCTCAGGAGGTTGGCTGGTTCTTTCTTGCTTGCTTTCCTTTCCTTTCTTTCTTTTTTTTAATGACTGCATTTCTTGAAGACATAAATACTCAGCCAGTCCCTTTTCTCTTTTTGGCTGACTTGGAGCCTTCTGGAGTTGAGCATCCAACCTTTGATGTGTAAATAATGAGTGACTGCTGATGATCAAAGAGTGCGAGCTTGATAGACATGATTCAGTTTCTTCTTATTTGTTAGCCATACAGTACGACTGCGGCCCCATTGCAGCTAAATGGATTATTTAGACGAGGTGGCAGTAGATGGACGCTGGCAACCAGCGGCAAGGAAAACTTTCCCTCATTTCCAGGCCTAGCCTTGTTTTGTTAACTGGTTTCTTTACGAAAGCAAACCTTTCAACATAATAGCGTCAGGGTAGTGAATCCTTTAGCCATGAGGCATGGAGAGAAGATGTGCTTTCTGTGCCTTCTTTATTACTGCCACTGGAGTTCCCGGTAGTGCAATGGGCTAAACCCTTGTGCCAGCAGGACTGAAGACCGACAGGTCAGAGCAGTGTTTCCCAACCTTTTTTGAGCCGCGGCACACTTTTAACATTAAAAAAATCTGGGGGCACACCACCAACCAAAATGACACAAAATCACACTCCAACACAGTAAAGAACGGCTGGGGGTTGGTGGCCTGCTGGGAGCAGCTGCTGGGAGTGCCAAAGCCAGGGAGGGGGCGGAGCCAGGCGGAGCCATACCCCGCCCCCTACCCCCGGCTTCACCTCTCCCAGCAGCTGCTCCAGCCTTGAGGGGGCAGTGCCAAGCCAGCACAATGCTGGCTAGGCACTGTCTCCTCAAGGCTGGACCAGCTGCTGGGGGTGCCGAGCCGGGGAGGGACAGAGCCAGGCCGCGCCATGCCCCTCCCCCTCCCCCCAGCTTCAGCTCTTCTACAGAGGAGGAGCATGAGCGGTGGACGGGCTTCAGTGGGCGGGGCTCCTCCACGCGGCTTCAGCGAGCGAGGGGCAAAAGTCATGGTGGGAGTCATGGCGGATTGGAGGCTGGCTGGGGAAACGGCCGAAGGAGGCGCGCCCGGTCCCCCTTCTTTTTCTTCGCCACTGCCAGGCCCTTCCTCCTCCCCCAAGCAGCAGGAGTTCGGCAGGAGGGGGGAGGAAGGGGGGCAGAGAGCTTTTCTCGCGGCACAGCAGGAGGTCCGTCACGGCACACTAGTGTGCCACGGCACACTGGTTGAGAAAGACTGAGTCAGAGGTTCGAATCCTGGGAGAGCGCGGATGAGCTCCCTCTGTCGGTTCCAGCTCCCCGTACGGAGACACGAGAGAAGCCTCCCACAAGGATGGTAAAACATCAAAGCATCCGGGCGTCCCCTGGGCAACGTCTTTGCAGATGGCCAATTCTCTTAAACCAAAAGAGACTTGCAGTTTCTCAAGTCGCTCCTGACACACACACACACACACACACACACACACACACACACACAAGCACACAAACACAATGACTGCCATGCCACTTTTTCATCGGGTTTGTGTTGCATCTTGCTTTTTGGCTACTGCTGTAAGGACATAGAAAGAGCCCTGTGTGATCAAAGCAAAGGTCTGTTTCAGTTCCACATTTTCAACTGTTACCAGCCAGATACTTGTGAACCTCACAAGTGGGAAATGATGGGAAATACCTTTCCCCTAGTGCAGTGGTTCTCAACCTTCCTAATGCCACAACCCCTTACTACAGTTCCTCATGTTGTGGTGACCCCCAACCATAAAATTATTTTCATTGCTACTTCAGATCTGTAATTTTGCTACTGTTATGAATCATAATGTAAATATCTGATATGCAGGATGTATTTTTATTCACTGGACTAAATTTGCCACAAACACCCAATATGCCCAAATTTGAATACTGGTGGAGTTGGTGGTGGGAATTGATTTTGTCATTTGGGAGTTGTAATTTCTGGGATTTATAGTTCACCTACAATCAAAGAGCATTCTGTACTTCACCAATGATGGAATCGAACCAATCTTGGCACACAAAACTCCCATGACCAACAGAAAATACTGGAAGGGTTTGGTGCACATTGACCTTGAGTTTGGGAGTTGTAGTTGTGGGATTTATAGTACACCTACAATCAAAGAGCATTCTGAACTCTATCAAAAATAGATTTGGGCCAAACTTCCCACACAGAACCCCCATGACCAACGGAAAATTACTGTTTTCTGGTGGTGTTTGGCGACCCCTCTGACACTCCCTCATGACCCCCCCCCCGAGGGGTCCCGACCCCCAGGTTCAGAAACACTGCCATAGTGACTGATATATAGTGGGGTCGGTGTTTTCCATGTTTTTGACATGGTAAACTTCCTCCAAGTTTTAATATCAACTTTAAATGTGCTGTCCGAGGTACTGAATCAATTTTAAGGCTACGTTTGAATATCTTGGATGGTTCCTTTAAAATGAAGAGTAAAACCTGCTGTGAATTCATTGTACCAACAACCAGAGTAGCCCCCAGTGGCGCAATGGCTTAAACCCTTGTGCCGGCAGGACCGTCAGCAGTTCAAATTGGGCCATAGTGTGTCGAGCTCCCTTGGTCAGCTCCAACTTCCCATGCGAGGACATGAGAGAAGTCTCCCACAAGGATGTTTGATAATTGTAATCAAACATCAGGTTGTCCCCTGGGCAACATCCTTGCAGATGGCCAATTCTCTCACACCAGAAGTTACTTGCAATTTTTCAAATCACACCGAACACGAAAAACAAAAAAACAGCAATCAGGGTTCATATACGAACTGGCATCTGTTTATATCTTGTATGGTCATGCTGACCAGTAGCCATTTATTATTTTATCTATTATACATTTGTCTCATCCCTCTTTAAAGTCAAATTGGTGGCCTTCACCACACCATGAATGATATGAGTTGTTATATCCCTATATCCACTCAACTTCAAGAAGCTTAATTTTTGAGCAAGACTGAATTTAGGTCCCACTGAAATCTATGGGATTTAACTCAGGAGTAACTTGTTACCCAATTCCAGTGTTTCCAATAGCCTGTTTTGGATTCAATCTAATGACAAAACAAATCTTCCCACTTCTTTTGGACCTTTCAGAAAGAGCCGCTCACAGTTCCTCAGCACCGGGAATGTGGCGCAGCTGGCTGGGTGCCAACTGCATAAGATCTCTACTGACCAGAAGGTCATGAGTTCGAGGCCTGCACAATAGGCTCTCGACCTATTGTGTAGCCTGTTGTCGACCTTTGCAACCTGAAAGACAGTTGCATCTGTCAAGTAGGAAATTAAGGTACCACCTAGTGGGGAGGCTAAATTTAACTGATTTACGAAGCCATAAAAAGATCTCCAGGAAACACGATGAGGAATGAAGGGGTGTGACAGCTCCCCCTGGTGGCCAGATGTTAAATTGCCTCTGTCTGTCTTGTGTGTTTGTGTGTCTAAATGTAATGTGTACATTGTAATCCGCCCTGAGTCCCCTGCGGGGTGAGAAGGGCGGAATAGAAATGGAGTAAATAAATAAATAAATAAACATACTCGTACATTAACAGCACCGGCTTCTGTGTATTTCTACATTTTCAACTAAGGAACAGATTTATTTGTGTATGTATAGGTCTTAAAGTGTAATTTCACAAATTAAAATGCAATTCTCTACATTCACTGAATGCCATCCATGTCTCTGACACGATAATGAAAGATCCTACCTATTACAACTTAAAAAGCTAGCATGGGGACTTTTATGAAATTTGGTTCACTCATTTCTTTGTGACTTGCTGCTTTTACCATTTCACACTCCCTCCTCTTCTCCATGTGAAGTACTAGGACTCTGAGCAATGGGTTCAAACTACAGGAAACAAGATTCTGTGACTAGAACATTAGGAAGAACTTCCTGATCATAACAGCTGTTCAACAGTGGATCTCTCTGCCTTAGAGTCTGGTGGAGCCTTCTTCCTTGGAGGCTTTTAAGCAGAGACTGGATGGCCATCTGTCAGGAGTAACTTCAATTGTGCCTTTCCTACTTGGCAAGGGGTTGGATTAGATGGCCCACGTGCTCTATTCCAACTCTATGATTCTATGACTGTGATGTGTGCAGTTAACTCATGTGGTTGCCTTGGGCCAGCTTTCAAGAGCAGACACAGACTTGGCAGGACAGAAGTAGAGAACTAGACAAGCACAAAATCACCCTTACTTGTTCCTAAAACATGGCAACATTAGGAACAACAGAAGAACCTTGCTGGATGAAGCAAAGGGCCTATCAATCCAGCATTGTTTTTTTCCCCATATAATGGCCAACCATAGTGGCCAAACCACTGATAGCAGACATGAGTTCCCAAAATTTGATATACAGAGGAAGGCTGCTGGAGAAACCTGGGTAAGACCTGTTTCACCACAGATTTCGCAGAAAGACAGGGACAATCACCAGACAGAGAAACACATACACCAGGGCAGGCATGTAGCTGGGGGGGGGGGGCTTAGGGGGCTTCAGCCCCCCCCCCGGAAATTCTCAGGGTGGTCTGCGAGAAGGCCTTACTGGTACATTATTTAAACTGTTATGTTTATTCATATCATGATCTGACCACCATGCTCATTCTATCCCACATTCATGGGGTTATTGGGATAACGATACAAAAGGTTTGCTAGGGTAGACCCTCTTCCACCCAGTCTCAGCCCCCCCCCCCCCCTGAACCAAACTCAGCCCTCCCCGAATCAAAATCCTGGCTACGGCCCTGCACCAGGGGTGCTCATTAGGTAGATCGCGATCTACTGGTGGATCGCGTAGGGCGTCCTGGTAGATCGTAGGCAGGGCGGGAGGAGGGCTCAGTCCGGCCCCGCAGGCTCCCGATGCCACCCAGGTGCAGAAGGAGGTTGGACTGGATGGCCCTTGGAGGTCTCCTATTCTAGGAACCCATTGTTGTTGTTGTTATTATTATTATTATTATTATTATTACCAGAGGCTGAATGGCCATCTGTGAAGAATGCTTTGATTGTGTATTTCCCTTATGGCAGAAGGAGGTTGGACTGGATGGCCCTTGGAGGTCTCCTTCTACTCTAGGAACCTATTGTTGTTGTTGTTGTTACTACTACTATGAGTAGTAGTAGCAGAGGCTGAATGAATATTATCATCATTATTATTATGAATAAATTCAGGGGCTTATTATACTCGCATTTAGTTGAATTTAGTCTTAAAATATATTATATGGCTCTCACTGAAATAAATTTCCAAATATTTTGCTTTTATGGCTCTCTGAGTAGTGGGTAGGTAGATCATTTTGACTTGGTTGTTTTATAAGTAGCTCACATGCTGAAAAAGTGTGAGCACCCCTGACATACACAGACCTCCATTAATGCTTCTGTAAAAGGATAGGGTACTCTCTTTCCCCCACAGTTCCCTCTTCTTACTATTGGGTAACTTTGTATGACAGGGCCGCAGTGGCGCAATGGGATAAGCCAGTGAGATGCTGAACTTGCTAACAGGAAGGTTGGCGGTTTGAAACTGTGGGACAGTGTGAGCTCCCACTGTTAGCCCCAGCTTCTGTCAACCTAGCACTTCGAAAACATGCAAATGTGAGTAGATCAATAGGTACCTCCTCGGCGGGAAGGTAATGGCGTTCCATGCAGGCATAAAGGTAAGTAGTTCCAGGATATCCAAGTAGTAAGAAATGGGTGAAAAGGAAGACACCAATGGTTCAATATATAGTCAATTATTTTCTTTATCTTATAAGTTTGTTCTCCAAAATCAAGGCAGTATTCTGCATTCGTCGTTGTGAAACCGACATGTATTTCAAAATTAATGGTCTATATTAGACAGTATACTTAAAGCAAAAGGCAAGTCTTGAGAAACCACAAAATACGCTAATATCAAATAAATCCACCATATATCAATCAAATTGAGGCGTGGTTCTCAGGGGGGTCGACAATCATGGTCCCAGTTGTTTCGCCAATCCTGGCTTCATCAGGACCCCAGACTCAATTGCTGTGTATAAGTTTCACAGGTCCGGATTTCTGTTAATATATACAAAATCTACAATCAATACATGATACAAATTATAATAAGTAGCCCGTACATGGAACTATAACGCTGAAGGTTTGAGTTAAGGTACATACCAATCTCAATATTCTAGAGCATTTCAATGTGGGCGCAGCCACCGACGCGATGTAACCGAACACTGGTGTTTTGATTCTCCCCGCCTCTCGAGGAGTCATGGCTGAAGCAGCTATTTTTGATGCATTCAATTTGGATCAAGAGAACGAACTCATCCGCCATTATTCCCTATATGAAGGCGACGAGTCATCCCGAACGCCAGCCCACAACGACCGAATGTGCGACATTACGACCATCTCCAACAAGGAACAACGCCGCATTCGAGTGCAACTAAACACAGCTACTCTTTCTGACTATGTTCGTAAAAAACTCATCACCTTGCTCCGGACATTTATGACACCGACCTTGTCTTTGTTGAACATTGGAAAAATATAGTCCAACGGTGTTCTAAAGACCTGTTATTAATAATCCAACGTGGCATGACGGAACTTGATACTCTTTCTCAAGAAATTGAGACCCTGAAATCATCACTAGATCCTCCCATGGACACCCCCCGACTTAGCCGCCATCAAGGAGCAATGCGACAAATTATATGCTGACATCAAGAAAAATAAATTGGAGAAGATCCAACGGGATGAGAAAGATTACTCCAACAATCGGATTTTCAAATAGCAATATCGCTCTTCCAGAGGAACCTCCCCCAGAAGGGTTCGCTTCCCTGAAGGGGAAACCACCTCTGGAGAAGACACTGGCACGCTCTCCGACTCCTCTGGCACATCTACTACAGGCCCCAGGTATAACTTACGGAATCAACGGAATCCCCCTCAACCCCCCAGACCGGCAAATTTTCGAAGGGGCCGCAACAAAACCAGGACAACTTGATAATGAACCTTTCAGATTTCCCCTTTCGACCCAGGACATCAGGATTCTCAACAAAGGTATTTCTTATGTTTTCACTCCCAATTGTTCATCTGTGGATATCCGGAGGGATTTAGCTACCCTGTTCCGAAATATCCGTTTAAAGGAACATTTCCAGAATCATCCTGAATCATCGAGAACAGAAACTATCCCACTACGTTTAAGACCCAAAACCACCTTTGTTCCTCCTGTATGCTCTGATAAAATCAAAATTTTTGAAACAGTGGTTACCCAACAAGTGAACTTAATAAATCACCACCACGACAGAGCCAAAGCGAACTTATCTACACAAGATCTTATTAGACTTAGGGAATTAGGCCGCAATCCTAACATCGTAATCAAGCCAGCAGATAAAGGTGGGGCCGTAGTCCTATTAAATTCTGAGGATTACCTTAAAGAAGCAGAAAACAACTATCTAACAGACAATTCTACCGCCCCATCCCTCAAGATCCAACAGACACTTTTTTACGCACTATCACTCATACCATTAAATCCGGAGTCGAAATGGGCTTCATTTCCTCCAAATTGGCGGAATCACTAATCAATCGGCATCCCTCCATTGCGAAATTCTATTTGTTACCAAAGATACATAAGGGAATACTGCCCCCTCCTGGCAGACCAATTATTGCCGCCACGGATTCCCTCTTACAACCATTGGCAATTTACCTGGATACTTTCCTGCAACCATTTGTTTCACAATACCCTGCCTACATCAAAGACACTATGGATTTTATTGCGAAAATTGACAATATTGATGTGAACCCCACGGATCGGCTTGTGACAGCGGACATCACCTCTTTGTACACAAACATCCAATTACCTCTAGCCCGTACCATTATTTTTCGTCTACTGGACCTAAGACCACCACCTAAAAATCCTCCTACAGCTTTTTTAATGGAAATCGTGGACATTGTGTTCGATTATAATTATTTTGTATTCAATGGGGATTTTTTCATTCAGCAAGGTGGCATTTCAATGGGACTTTCCTTCGCCCCAGCGTAGCCAATATCTTTCTGAGTGAACTAGAATCTCAATTTTTGTTTATAGAAAATGACATTACTGCACCCATTAAGCAATACTACCGTTTTATAGATGATGTTTTCTTTATTATGGGGCAAGAGGGCAACCTAGATAATATTAAGACCTATTTCAATTCTTGGAATGAAAATATAGAATTCACCTTTGTAGTGAGTGATACTTCTGTTAATTTTTTGGATGTCTGTGTATTTAAATGTAACAATAGAATCTATGTAAAAAATTACATCAAACCCACCAGCCGCAATTCGCTGTTACACTACAGTTCCTTCCATGATTATTCTTTACGTAATAACTTACCTTATTCACAGCTAATTAGGCTAAAACGGAACTCTTCCCGTGAACAGGATTTCCAGGCATCTGCCAAGCTCCTTAGAAATCAATTATTGCAACGAGGATACCCCTTACGGATCATTGAGAAGGCTTATCAGAAAGCTAAAAAAGTACCCAGATCCTACTTATTGCAACCTAAAGAACGCACAACCCCTGACAGATTGATCTGGCCTCTTACCCTTACCCCGCACGCCAAAAACATTGAAAGTATAGTACGCAAATTCTGGCCTCTAGTCAATTCCATTCCCGGTCTGGAGAAACCCCCGATGATTGCTTACCGTAAAACCCAAAATATAAAACAAATCCTGGTGCATGCCGACACCCCTCAGTCAGTTCCCATTGACCCCTCCCGTTGTTATACCCATCCATGTGGCCGTTGCTCGATATGCAAACATATCAGCCAACAGAAATCCATAGAATCTAGTGACCATACCCGCACCTTCCACTTTAACACGTGGAGTACCTGCGGATCTAAACGCGTCATTTATTGTCTAATATGTAGTTGCTCCTTATACTATATAGGTGAAACTGGGCGTGAACTTAAGGTTCGCATCCAGGAACATAAATCGCGCTTTAGGACTAAAAATGATTCCTCTATTCTTTACAAACATTTCAGGGAATTTCATCAATGTGAGGATTTCAAAGTGCTGATTCTTGAAAGAATTAACCCCAAACCACATAGTGACATCAAAATGCACCTACTCAAAAGAGAAAATTCTGGATAATCAGTTTAAAAATCTGAGTATCCGGGAGGACTCAACGACGACCTGTCAATCAGCGAACTGCTAGGGTGATTACACCTGTGTTGCCAAATAGAGTTATATTGATGCGTTTTCCCAACTACCAGTGTTCGGTTACATTGCGTCGGTGGCTGCACCCACATTGAAATGCTCTAGAATATTGAGATTGGTATGTACCTTAACTCAAACCTTCAGTGTTATAGTTCCATGTACGGGCTACTTATTATCATTTGTATCATGTATTGATTGTAGATTTTGTATATATTAACAGAAATCCGGACCTGTGAAACTTATACACAGCAATTGAGTCTGGGGTCCTGATGAAGCCAGGATTGGCGAAACAACTGGGACCATGATTGTCGACCCCCCTGAGAACCACGCCTCAATTTGATTGATATATGGTGGATTTATTTGATATTAGCGTATTTCGTGGTTTCTCAAGACTTACCTTTTGCTTTAAGTATACCGTCTAATATAGACCATTAATTTTGAAATACTTGTCGGTTTCACAACGACAAATGCAGAATACTGCCTTGATTTTGGAGAACAAACTTATAAGATAAAGAAAATAATTGACTATATATTGAACCCTTGGTGTCTTCCTTTTCACCCGTTTCTTACTACTTGGTTCCATGCAGGCATGCCAGCCAAATGCCTTTGGAAGAGTCTACAGACAACATAGGCTCTTTGGCTTAGAAATGGAGATGAGCAGCACCCCTCAGAGTTGGAGATGAGCACTGCCCCCAGAGCCGGAAGGGGAAGCCTTTACTTTTTTCTGTGTTTGGTTGTTTCTAAGCATTTAATGTTTGCCTTTGTGTCTGTGTATGCTGGGATCCGCCTTGAGTCCCCTCAGGGAGATAGGGCGGAATACACATAAAGTGTTGTTGTTGTTTGTGTGAGACCTTAGGGTTGCATTAGAATTTGGATGTCTATGCCTTATTACCACTGAGGTTCTTCAGAAGGATGCTGGTGAGGAAGAAACAACATTGGATTTTTGTAGGTTTTTCGGGCTAAATGGCCATGTTCTAGAATGGCCATATCTCGGCATTACTTTGCGAACGAAGATTCTTAGAAAGGACTCATCCCACGCTTTTTACAAGCGCGTTGATGACTAAAAAGGCCAATCTGAGATAGGCAAGTTCGGTTGAAGAAAGCACAGCAGAAAGTCTCCTTGGGTGATACTGTTTCCAAGTTGCGGTTCTTTCTGCGTTGTCGTTTCTCTTCAAGACCCATTCAGTGTGTCTTCTTGAAAGAGTCTGCAGCATTGTGGATAGTGCGCCCCCATGCCTTCCGATGTGAGGCCAGGGTGGACCATTGTTGGTGATCAATCTGGCCGAGCCTGAGATGTTGTTCCAGGGAGTCCTTATATCTCTTTTTGGGGGCGCCTCTCTTACGCTGACCCATGGCGCAAGGAGTAGTGTCTTTGGGAGGCGGTGGTCCTCCATCCTAGAGACGTGCCCTGCCCAGCGCAGCCGTTTTCTCAGTAGCATGGCCTCAATGCTGGTGATCCCTGCTTGCTCAAGGACATCAACATTAGTCACATAGTCGGTCCAGTGTATATTTAGGATTGTGCGAAGACAGCGCTGATGAAAGCGTTCAAGGAGTCATAGGTGTTGGCGATAGGTGACCCATGTTTCAGACCCATAGAGGAGAATAGACAGTACGATAGCTCTGTACACACTGATTTTGGTGCTTTGCCTCAGGTGCATGTTTCTCCAGACTTTTTTGTGAAGCCTTCCAAATGCACTATATGCCTTTGATAATCTGTGATCTATCTCTTTGTCAATCTTGGCATCTGAAGAGATTATGCTTCCCAGGTAGGTGAACTGCTGAACGGACTTAAGCACAGATTTGCCTATGCTGATGTGGGGATGATGGTGTTCTTCCTGTGGTGCGGGCTGGTAGAGAACTTCCATTTTCTTCAGGCTGACTTCCAGCCCAGACAGCTCTGCAGCTGCTGCAAAGCAGGATATTAGGCGCTGCAGGGCTGCTTCTGAATGTGCGAGAAGGGCAGCATCATCAGCAAAAAGCACCTCACGGGCTAGATAGTTTAGAGTCTTAGTGCGAGCCCTCAGATGGCTTAAGTTGAACAAGCTGCCATCAGTACGATCGCGTATATATATGCCGTCTTCTTCTTCGAGGTCTGCCTTTGGAGCATCATGCTAAAGAAGATTGTAAATAGGGTTGGTGCAAGAACACAACCTTGTTTCCCTCCATTAGAATGGCCATATAGAACATGGCCATATAGCCTCAAAAACCTACAACAACCCAGTGATTCCAGCCATGAAAGCCTTCGACAATACAAGAAACAACCTCATTTGTGAAAGGTGAGTGGAGCCTTCTGTTGGTTTACAATATTCCTGCACAAGGTGGGAAAAAGTTTGGAGCCGGTTGGATATTCAATCATCGATACTTTCTTCTGCTAACTTTCCCACAAGGGGGAAAAATGTTTTTTAAAACCTGTACTCTTATCCTAGGGAAATCATTGAGGCCTCCTTCTCCAACTGAGCATAGATTTGCAACCTAAGCGCTCTTGAAATATTTCTCTTACCACTCAGGATTCAGAAAGTGCAGTGTTGAAATTCACCTTTTTTGGTGTGTGCAAGCTGCACTGAATCATTAAAGAACAAGAAAAGAAATCCCTGGAAATCTCCCCAGGGTAACAGTAATTGACCCAAGAATTTCTCAGTACTAAGGCCTCTGTTTTATTTTATTTTTATTGTAATAACCATGCAGAGATGTAGACATGGATCTCCATTGGGGGATACACCCCCATTGTTCTTCTCAGCCCTGATGCTTTGCTCTCACCCTTTGAGCTTTTCAGAAGCTTGAGATTATTTGGTTTCTTTGAAGAACAAAGAGAAAAAGAAAAAAAATATCACATTTTTTTTTAAAAAAGATGACTGGCTATTTTGATCTACCAGGTCTGCTCACAGTGTGATGGAACAAACATCAGCAATCATTAAGGAAAAAGCGGAGGAGGAAACATAATCAAAAGGAGAATTGCAGAAGCTTGTGTTCTTATCCAGGCACAAGAGGTTGGGGGGCTCATTTGAAGGTGTGACTCCCCACTGTGCCAGTGGTTATTCTGTGCCACCTTGAGTACACCACTGCCCTTTGCCACCCCAGCCTTGGACCTAAATTGAACTTTATAATTATAGGTAACTAGGAACAAACAGTATAAATGGAAGTTTTGTGTCCCAGATTTAGATTCCAGCTGCAGTAGATCAATTGAATCAACTGCAGCATAGACTGTCACCACTTACATTAAGCTACCTCCATGTAAGTGGTGAGTTGGGACTAGGAACTCAATCCAGGCTTTGGCGATTTATTTTAAGCCTTATGAAAGAACTAGGGTTAAGGTAGGCTATACTAAATCTATAGAGTTGCTCTAAACCAGGGGTGCTCACACTTTTTCAGCATGCGAGCTACTTATAAAAACAACCAAGTCAAAATGATCTACCTACCCACTACAAAAATGTGAAACATATAACACAATATTTGATTTGAACTAGGTTTTCTGAGTCCACACAACTATATAATCTGATTCAAAGCAGATAACATGGGACTTTTATTCAACTGTGTGAAAAGGACCTCAGATAACCCAGGGCTGGCAGCACTTGGGCGGGGTTGGGAGCCTGCGGGGCGGGACTGAGCCTTCCTCCCACCAGGCCCGGATTACCCATAAGGCCACCCTAGGCCATGGCCTAGGGCGGCAGCCATGGGAGCGCAGCATGTCCGGAACCCCCAAATTTAATTTTTTTTTAAAAAAGTTCAATCTTTGGGCGCTTGCTTCTGCGTCTGCGCAGTGAAGGAAGGCGGGGC
The DNA here is from genome assembly GCA_030556195.1 of Anolis apletophallus. Classification (NCBI taxonomy): domain Eukaryota; kingdom Metazoa; phylum Chordata; class Lepidosauria; order Squamata; family Anolidae; genus Anolis; species Anolis apletophallus. The sequence continues at coordinate 163,707,442 of JARBWK010000001.1, read as the reverse complement.
GGGGCCGGCGCGAGCGAGGAGGCAGGGGGAAGCCATGTCAGATGTCCTAGGGGCGGGACTTTTCCCCAGCTCCTTCTTGCTCGCGCCGGCTCCACGTGAGCGAGAAGAAGTTGCAGGGAAGTCCCGCCGCCCCTAGGGCGTCTGCTTTCCGCGTGGCTTCCTTCAGCCTCCTCCTTTTGCTCAGACGCCCTAGCGGCGCCTGTTTGTCACTCCTGCCTCCTTCAGCGCCCCCGCACTTACAAAGTGTGGCCTAGGGCGCCACAAAACGTTAATCCGGGCCTGCCTCCTGCCCTCCCTGCAATCCATCAGGATGCCCTACGCAATCTACCAGTAGATCACGATCTACCTAATGAGCACCCCCTGCTCTAAACCTTAATTTCTTTGCATACAAGGCTGTGACATGGGCCCTTTCATTGGAACAAAAATGCGACCATTGTCCTTTTCAGAGTCTGGGTTAGTCTGCCATGGGGAAAACAACATGGAGTGCCTTAAAGATTAGCAAATCTATCTTAGCACAGCTTTTCAGTGATTAGAATTCAGTCCATCAGAATTTTATTTTATTTTATTTCATGTTGAAAGCATTGCGTAAATAAGTATAAAACTGATAAAATAGGTGGAGCACAAGTGGCTAAATATTTTAGACCAAAAATGGGCAACAGCGACCACATTGTCTGTAGTTTTAAACAATTTTTCCTCTGTGCATGAGGCAGGGCATTGTGGACAAGCATACAGATGCAGAGTTGTTTGTTCTGCTCCACAGTCGCACAAGGTGGAGGATTCTTCTAAGTAGTGCCCTTTTGCCAGGTTATCTTTTAATCTGTCCACTCCGCTTCTGTGTCTGTTCAGGGACTTCCAAGTTACTCGTTCTTGTTTTGCCCCTAAAGGAAGACCCTCGTGGGAGGGGGGGGGGGCATCCAGTTGGGATTTCTTGGTTTAGCTGCCCAGAGGAATACTCTTGCTGTTGCTGAGGAACATTAAGACGAGTGGTGGTTCTCATGAAGATTTTCCTTGATTTGAGTCTACTGGGAGGATGCTTATAGCCATTCAGTGGGTATAACCTTATTTCTCTCACAGTTTTTCGCAACTTCCCATCGCACAATCCATCATAAGAACATAAGAACATAAGAACATAAGAACATAAGAAGAGCCATGTTGAATCGGGCCTCAGCCCATCTAGTCCAGCATTCTGTGTCACACAGTGGCCCACTAGTTTGTACACAGGGATCTCTAGCAGAAAGGAGGGCAAAACCCTCACCTGCTCCCGACCCCCACAACCAGTACCCGGGAAAATCCTGCCTGCCTCCATCAACACAGAGGTGGCACTTGGATGTCCATTTCAGTAGCTACTGATTCCCTTGGTATCCATGAATGTGTCTAATCCTGCCTTGAAGTTGTTCAGGCTGACAGCTGTCACAACCTCTTCTGGAAGTGAGTTCCATAACCCAATGACCCTCTGGGTGAAGAAATATTTCCCTTTATTAGTCCTAACTTTCCTACCTTGGAGCTTTAGGAGTGCCCCTAGTCCTAGTGTTGTGTGACAGAGAAAATATTTTTTCTCTATTCACTTTTTCTATCCCATGCATGATTTTAGACACTTCGATCAAGTCACCTCTTAAACGCCGTCTTTCAAGGCTGAAAAGACCAAGGCGTTGCAACCTGATTTCGTAAGGGAGCTGCTCCATCCCTTGGATCATTCTTGTTGCCCTTTTCTGTACCTTTTCCAGTTCCGTTATATCCTTCTTGAGGTGCGGTGACCAGAATTGTACACAGTACTCCAGATGTGGCCTCACCATAGATTTGTAGAGAGGCAATACAACATTTGCCGACCTATTTTCGATTCCCTTCCTGATCATGCCAAGCATAGAATTTGCTTTTTTACTGCTGCTGCGCACTGGGTTGACATCTTCATTGAGCTGTCCACCAAAACCCCAAGATCCCTTTCCTGGTTTGTCTCGGAAAGCTTTGACCCCATCAATTGGTAGGTGTAGTTGGGGTTCTTTGCCCCGATGTGCATGACTTTACACTTGTTTAGGTTAAAATGCATTTGCCACTTTGTTGCCCATTCACTCAATTTCGAGAGATCTTTCTGGAGCTCTTTACAATCAGTTTCATTTTTAACTACCTGAACAATTTAGTGTCGTCTGCAAACTTTGCTACCTCAGAATTTACTCCTACATCCAGGTCATTAATGAATAAATTAAAAAGTAACGGACCCAAAACTGAACCTTGGGGTACGTCACTTCTCACCTCTTTCCATCCAGAGAAGTGTCCATTTATTACCACCCTTTGTTTCCTACAGTTTAGCCAGGTTCCGATCCAGGACAAGACCTGTCCTCTGATTCCATGGCTGAAGAGCTTATTTAGGAGCCTTTGGTGAGGGACTTTGTCAAAAGCCTTTTGAAAGTCAAGGTAAACAATATCGACTGGGTCCCCTTTATCTATGTGTTTATTTACACCCTCAAAGAATTATAACAAGTTAGTAAGACATGATTTGCCTTTGCAGAAACCATGTTGATTTTCCTTCAGCAATGCCTGTTCTTCTATGTGCTTAGTAATTTTTTCTTTAATAATGGTTTCCATCACTTTGCCTGGAACTGAGGTTAGACTAACTGGCCTATAATTTCCTGGATCACCCCTGGATAACACATCAGATGCATGATGTGTTATCTCGAATTGGCAGGCACCAATCTAAGGGAGGGCAAAGTTCAGTATTCTGGATTTTATTGGCTAGAGGTTCATAGCATTCTTCACAATTGGCTAGGATGGCTACAGCAGACAATAGTCTAGCAACATATGGAAGACTGCACCCATATCTAAGGGCAACACTTCATGCATCTCATAAAGATTGTGCCAGATCCTAAAACCTTATTTACCATAACAGGTTTATATTCACTTTTTAAAATGATGCCACAACCTAATACATCTTGTAATTGAGAGTGATGTCAGTTCAAACTCAGGCACACTTTCTCCATATCCGACTGTAAGGTTCTGACTTACAGCCAATTGTGTGATGGAGCTGAATTCAAATTTGTGTCTTAAGTGTGGAGAGAATGTTAGGATTCGAACTCAGGCCTGTGACAGGGCAGAATATACCACCAATGCCACCACAATATGTAAGAATTCTTTTAACTTTTACTTGCTGCCACCACTTATTTTACTGAGCTTGGCTACCCACTAAGAAAAAGGTGTTTCAAGGCTTTCGCAACAAAGTTTTCTTAGGCAGTCCCACAAAGAGCACAAAGAACCTGTCCAGTTTTCTTGACATTGAGGCATGTATCCATGCATCCAGATGCATCCATGTAAGGTACAGCTTATGCTGGGCAATAGCACCCCTGGCCCATGGCTATCCTCTAGATCAGGGGTGCTCACACTTTTTCAGCATGGGAGCTGCTGTTTAAAAAACCAAGTCCCAAAGATCACCTACCCAGAAATGTAAAACGTATAACTATTTTCTTATTTATTTATTTATATTTATTATTCATTTTTATGTACCGCTCCTTCCAGCAGGCTCGGGGCAGTTTACATAAAATGCAGTTATAAAACATCAACATTTCAATTTAATAACAACAATATAAAACAGAGCATAAAAATACATCCAACCACCCCATTTCTCCCACACTGCCATATTACCACACATATTATCAGCCAGAAAGTAAGAAGAGAGGCTTTTGAACTGCAAGGCCATTTAATACTCAGCAAGGTAAACAAAGGGGCATGCAAAAATACATCCAACCACCCCATTTCTCCCACACTGCCATATTACCACACATATTATCAGCCAGAAAGTAAGAAGAGAGGCTGTTGAACTGCAAGGCCATTTAATACTCAGCAAGGTAAACAAAGGGGCATGCAAAAATACATCCAACCACCCCATTTCTCCCACACTGCCATATTACCACACATATTATCATCCAGAAAGTAAGAAGAGAGGCTTTTGAACTGCAAGGCCATTTAATACTCAGCAAGGTAAATGAAGGGGCATGCAAAAATACATCCAACCACCCCATTTCTCCCACATTTCCATATTCCCCAACATATATTTCTCAAGGAACAAAGCAAGCAGAGAGGCTTTGGAGCTAAAAGGCCATTTTTAAAAATAAAAAGGAAACAAAGAGACATGCCAAAGTACAATCAAGCACCCACCCCAAAGTAAAAAGACCGGCCTTTGAGATGCGGTAAGGAAATGACCCCAAAGCGTCCTTCTTCTTCTCCTCCATCGTTGCGCCTATTTCCATGCCGCCAGCATGCGTGCCGCCTCCAAAAGCTCACGAGAAGTCCGAGAGGCAGAATGGGCGCTTCTGCGCATGACGTGGGGCCAGCCATGCATTGCGTCATCCAGGCCCGCTCCCTTTGGTCTCCTACGACTCTGAGTGGCTGGAGAAGGACGGAGGGAGGAGGAGGATTCCAAAAGAGGGGGCCCATTCTGCCTCTTGGACTCTGGAGCTTTTGGAGCGGCGCGAGCAGAGCAGGGAAGAGCAACGACGGAGGACTTCTTTGCAGCATGCAGGGGCACGTGAAGAACACCAACAGCAAAAACCTGGTCAGGGGCCTGAAGATCACCAGGATGAGGCCCGAAGATCACCCTGGTGATCGCGATCACCGTTCTGAGCACCCCTGGTCTAGATAAGTAAGACAAAAACCAGGTCTATTCATGTGGAGCATCCACTGTGGAGCTGCATTCTGGAAAAACAAAGGATAGAACTGGAAAAGGCCTTCTGAAAGTATCTTCAGTCCCTCTGCTCCAGCTTCTACCATTCTTGAGGCTGACCACTCATACGACAGCTCTTTCTTGAAAGGACTCCTGCAGGCAGGGCAAATGTGTTGGGAAATTATTGTATTTGTTGCTATAGTTCTTCCTCTCCTTCCTCCTCCTCTTCCTCCTCCTCCTTTTTAAAATATCCAAACAACTTTTCTGTTGTCTCTGATAATTTTTGGCTATTCCCCACAGAAGTCTTGACATTTTAATACCAGTCTTTTGAACTCCAAAACATATTGGGAAGAATGTTCTCCTCCTCCGTTTCCCCCTTGTCCATCTCCTCTTGTTTAAAAAAAATCTGTAGTGAATTAGTGCATCAGTGAAATGATACGACACTATAACTCTAAGAGAAAAAATGTATTAGTCTCTCTCTCGGTATTACTTCGCGAATGAAGATTCTTAGGAAGGACTCATCCCACAAGTGTGTTGATGACTAAAAAGGCCAATCTGAGATAGGTAAGTTCAGTTGCAGAAAGTCTCCTTGGGCGATGTTGTTTCCAAGTTGTGGTTCTTTCTGCATTGTTGTTTCTCTTCGAGACCCCTTCAGTGTGTCTTCTTGAAAGAGGCCTCAGCATTGTGGATAGTGCATCTCCATGCCTCCCGATATGAGGACAGGGTGGACCATTGTTGGTGATCAATCTGGCCGAGCCTGAGATGTTGCTTCATGGAGTCCATATATCTCTTTTTGGGGGCACCACTCTTGCACTGACCCGTGGCGAGTTCACCGTAGAGTAGTATCTTTGGGAGGCGGTGGTCCTCCATCCTAGAGAAGTGCCCTGCCCAGCGCAGCTGTGTTCCCAATAGCATGGCCTCAATGCTGGTGATCCCTGCTTGCTCAAGGGCAGCAACATTAGTCACATAGTCGGTCCAGTGTATATTTAGGATTGTGCGAAGACAGCGCTGATGAAAGTGTTCGAGGAGTCGTAGGTGTTGGCAATAGGTGACCCATGTTTCAGATCCATAGAGAAGAAGACAGTACGATAGCTCTGTACACACTGATTTTGGTGCTTTGCCCCAGGTGCTTGTTGCTCCATACTCTTTTGTGAAGCCTTCCAAATGCACTATATGCCTTTGATAATCTGTGATCTATCTCTTTGTCAATCTTGGCATCTGAAGAGATTATGCTTCCCAGGTAGGTGAACTGCTGAACGGACTTAAGCACAGATTTGCCTATGCTGACGTGGGGATGATGGTGTTCTTCCTGTGGTGCGGGCTGGTAGAGAACTTCCGTTTTCTTCAGGCTGCCTTCCATCCCAAACAGCTAAGGAGATAAGTTGCACTCCGAGTCACAAGATCCCTTCAGCAAACCTTGGCCTCAGGAAGAGGGCATGGTTGGAAGTGCACTAGTGCCAATCTAAAAAAATCACTACAAATAGTATGTCAAAAGAACAGAATGGGGGGATATGGAGCCAATAACAATGGGCAAACCTTGCAAAAGCCAAGGAATTGTACATTGTGACAAGTCTACCTGGAAGAGCCCGTAGTAGTTTAAAAGGCTGGGATTCTTTGAGAAATGGAACTCTGAGCCCAGAGCCATTCATATACTACAGGCAGACCCCCAGTTATGGACAAGATAGGGTTTGTAGGTTTGTTCTAAATTTGAATTTGTTTGTAAGTTGGAACAGGTACATTTTAAAGTTTAACTTCATCCAAAATATATCATTTTAAGCTTTGGATAGCAAAGGGGAGGGTTAACATTACTGTGCTGTTTGCTTTGCTATCTGTGCATCTGTTCAGAAGGTTTTACCTCAATTTCCATTCCTGTGAGAATTGGATTTTGGAAAATGTGGTGTGTTGTGGAAATAAGGATTGGTGAGAAAACTTCGGTGGAGAACCCTTTCTCCCTGGTAATAACTGTTCCAGGAGTGAATTTCCCTTCCAAGGGGTAGATTTCTCCCATTTCCTGTTGTCTCACCCCATTCTTAACTATGAGTCATTTGTAAATTGGATGTTTGCAACTCGGGGACCGCCTGTACAATGTTTCAGGATTCCCACTGGATTGCGCACAGACTGGATTGTATAGGCATGCACAGAGCATTCAAGCTCAACTGTGACAGGGCCAAAAATTTCTGGAAGACAAGCAGCCAAGTCACTAACCACAAGCAAGGGAAAGCTTTGTTTGAAAGCAATCTAGGTCATTAATCCAAGAAAGAAAGAAAAAACATTGCTGGTGTAGAAGTTCTATGAATGAGCAACACAAAAGATGCAACATTAAGCCAAACTCCTAGAGAAGGCTGAGCTGGCCCTATCAGTAGACTGAGAGGCCTTCCACACAGCTGAATAAAACCATACATTATCTGCTTTGAACTGGAATATATGGCAGTGTGGACTCAGATAACCCAGTTCAAAGCAGATATTGTGGAATTTTCTGCCTTGATATTCTGGGTTATGTGGTTGTGTGGAAGGGCCCAGAGAGGGGTAGATTGTCAGATTATCTGCTTTGAACTGGGTTATATGAATCTACACTGCCATATAATCCAGTTCAAAGTAGATAATCAGCACCGGGAATGTGGCGCAGCTGGCTGGGTGTCAGCTGCATAAGATCTCTACTGACTAGAAGGTCATGAGTTCGAGGCCTTCCCGGGTCGAGGTGGGCTCTCGACCTATTGTGTAGCCTGTTGACGACCTTTGCAACCCGAAAGACAGTTGCATCTGTCAAGTAGAAAATTAAGGTACCACTTAGTGGGGAGGCGAAATTTAACTGATTTACGAGGCCAGAAATAGATCTCCAAAAAACACGCTGAGGAATGAAGGAGTGCGACAGTTCCCCCTGGTGGCCAGATGTTAAATTGCTTCTGTCTGTCTTGTGTGTTTGTGTGTCTAAATGTAATGTGTACATTGTAATCCGCTCTGAGTCCCCTGCGGGGTGAGAAGGGCGGAATAGAAATGAAGTAAATAAATAAATAAATAAATAAATAAATAAATAATATGACAGTGTAGAAGAGGCCAAGGTTAGGCAAAGGTTGGATGCTGTTTGGTGGGAAATGTAATAATAATAATAATAATTAATTACTTGCCTCTTCTTGAGGCTTGTGGCATCCCTCTGTAGTTTTCTTATGCTCCTAATGCTAGGGCTGGTCATGCAAAACATCAAAAATAAGGATTTTTTTAAAAACGAGAACCTCTTCAAACCCATCTTCCTGAAAACAGGTGAGACCAAAACATCCCTCTTTGTGAATCAAATATCAAGAGAAACAATAACAGCTGAAAGACAACCCTTTCTGAAAAACTAGCCCACGATGCCTCTGATTCTAAGTCAGGTAGGCTTCCTTTTTCTTTCCGAATTTGCATCACAATAAAAAGAAGCACAATCTTTTATTTATTTTAAGTTCAAAAATCACTTTTGTATCTGAGCTTCAGTCGCACAGGAAATACGCTTTGATCATTGTAATGCAGAAGCCACCAATTTACAATAGATCCTGTGTTTATGCTTCATACTTACTTTTGTTCTTTGAAAAGATTAGAGGCACGGAAAAGAATAAAGTTATGATGACCTCATTACATTTTGCATGAATGGCACAAAGGCTTTCTGCAGAGCTTCGCCTGAATAGCCTCATGGCAGAGTTAAAGCAATGATGCCACAACCAAACAATTGGATTGTTAATAAATAACACAATGGCTAGTTATTGTGATGTGTCACAACTGTCAAGGGACGCTTTCCCCTCTTCCTTGTGTGAGGTCATGTTTTTCTGTAGATTGGCGAGCAGTCACTTCACCAACTTACCACTAGATGACTCTGTTTCACATGCTCACGGTGTGGGTTTTCTTGCAGGTGGTAGCAATGCTAACAATAGTTCAAGGAATAACACCAAACAGGGCCGTAGCCAGGATTTTGATTCGGGGGGCTGAGTTTGGTTCGGGGGGGGCTGAGACTGGGTGGAAGAGGGTCTACCCTAGCAAACCTTTTGTATTGTTATCCCAATAACCCCATTAATGTGGGATATAATGAGCATGGTGATCAGATCATGATTTAAATGCACATAACAGTTTAAATAATGTACCAGTAAGGCCTTTTCGCGGACCACCCTGAGAATTTCGGGGGGGGGGGGCTGAAGCCCCCTTAGCCCCCCCCTACATGCCTGACACCAAATGTTCTGCATTGGGGACGAAAGGAATCTGAAAGGAAAGGAAATGGTCAAGAAAATGCTTCCTGATCAAAATTGCTTGGCAAATGGTGCTATTATGTTTTCTAATTATGAACTCTCCTGGTGATCAATACTGCTGGGAATAGGGAAAGAGAGTCAAAGGCTGCATTTCAAGAGCAACATTCGGATATGTATTTGAAAATCACAATTGTATTATGTTACCAGTTTTTTTAAAAAAAAATGTATACTTGGACACCTGGGGAAAAAGAAGAGTCATCACCATCCCAGACCTCACAACCTCTGGGGATGCTTGCCATAGGTGCAGGTGAAACGTCAGGAGAGAATGCTTCTAGAACATGGCCATATAGCCCGAAAAACCTACAACAACCCAGTGATTCCAGCCATGGAAGCCTTCGACAATACATTTTGTTATAGTTGTTATACTGGAGGTTTAGCAACAGCCATCCCTTTCCCCAGCTACAAAAGTGTCTGGCCCTTCTTGCCCAGAGCTGTATGACACACCCCTTCTTCTGTCCCCAGGGGCCTAAAAAGGCTTTAAAGGTTGGACAATGCAAGCTTTGGCCCATGGGAATAGAGGTGAGGCCTTCCCACATGCAGAATGCCCTGGAATAGCTTTAGGAATGAGTTCAGGACTCAGAAGAGGGTGAACTCAAACAGGTTTATTGGCTTACAATCAGTAAAACTGATGGTCCAAAAGCTTAGTTGATTGCAAAAAAGGGTTCCTTAAACCAGTGTTTTTCAACCTTTTTTGAGCCGTGGCACATTTTTTACATTTACAAAATTCTGGGGCACACCACCAACCAAAATGACACAAAATGACACTCTAACACAGTAATACATATAGTTAATATGTTTTTAAATGTATTTATACATTCACTTAGTGTGAAACCTGGGCCTGTTTCGATGAACACAACATAGATATCCTGGCAGGAACGGCAGAAAGAAACACATGAAGTTCTTGCTCAACAGCTGGGAGTTATAGTTCACCCGCAATCAAGGAGCATTCTGAACTCCACCAATGATGGAATGGAATCAAACTTCCCACACAGAACTCCCATAACCAAGAGAAAATACTATAAGAGTTTGGTGGGCATTGACCTTGAGTTTTGGAGTTGTAGTTCACCTATATCCAGAGAGCACTGTGGAGGGGAGGGAGGAAGACGTGGGGCGAGTCTGCGCAGTAGCGCCCGCACGAGTCACGTCTTTCCCCCTCCCCCCTCCTGCAGAAGCGGCAGCATGAGCAAAGCGAGGCAAAGCGAGCACAGTGAGGCTGGGAAGAAGGGACCGCAAGTGGAGAAGAAAAAGTGTTCCGCACGAAGGGGAAGAAAGGGTATTGGAGGTTCCAATTTCCCATGGCACACCTGATGATCGCTCACGGCACACTAGTGTGCCACGGCACACTGGTTGGGAAACACTGCCTTAAACAAGGTATAACAATCACTTGCCTGTGTTTGCAGAGTGATGGCTTCTCTCTTGATCCCAGGTTCTTCTATTGCTCTCTGACCTTTGTAGACGCACTAAGTTCTGTAAAAGACCCAAATCCACAGCCTCTGTTGAGGAAGGATCCTCCTATGCACTGCAGTTTGGTTGAAAGCGAAGGAAGACTTTGTAGGTGAAATAATAATGCTTGTCCCAGATTCATGGATACCAAGGGAATCAGTAGTTACTGAAATGGACATCCAAGTGCCACCTCTGTGTTGATGGAGGCAGGCAGGATTTTCCCTGGGTACTGGTTGTGGGGGGTCGGGAGCAGGTGAGGGTTTTGCCCTTCTTTCTGCTAGAGATCCCTGTGTACAACTAGTGGGCCACTGTGTGACACAGAATGCTGGACTAGATGGGCTGAGGCCCGATTCAGCATGGCTCTTCTTATGTTCTTAGCTGAGATTCAGCCTTGCTTTGTCCTTGTGTCCTTTGGAATGAGGCCAGAGTGGACGTCCAGCCCCTAGGTAAACTCCGGTAAAGGGAGGAGTTGAGGGCGGAGACACCAGGTTTGGAGCCAGGAAGCAGCCCCTCCCCTCAGTGGGCACATGGCAGACAAAGAAGCACATGGCCAAACAAAAAAACAAAGACCTTTGCAGGTAAGGGCAGCATATGTAATTTCAGCCCCTTGGGGGCGTCACACCCTTACTCAATCTTAGCCTAACTTAGGTGAGTTTAGTTTGTAGGGGAGAACTACTGTATGTCTTGGAATGACTGTGTTTATATAGCAGAACATTGGTTCATTTAACCCATGCCAGATTGACCCTGGTGCCAACTGAGTATGGACAAAGATGGGTACCTGGATTTTAAAGTGACTTCTCATTAAATATGTTTCTCCTTCAATACCAGTCACCTTGAAATGGACCTCTCTTCTTAGAGATATGGAGTATAGGTATCCCCTGAGATTTCAGTTGTTGCTGTTTACAGTTGGCATTCCTAACAAAAGTCCCCAGGTAGACAAACCAGGTATTGTGCCAGAAAGATAGGATCCATCCCTTAAATAGATTGCATCCATGTGCTATTAGATCAATAGTGGGACTTGTGCTTCCCTCTAGATCAGGAGTGCTCATTAGGTAGATTGCGTAGGGCGTCCTGGTAGATTGCAGGCAGGGCGGGAGGAAGGCTCAGTCCTGCCCCGCAGGCTCCCGAAGCCGCCCAGGTGCAGAAGGAGGTTGGACTGGATGGCCCTTGGAGGTCTCCTCCTATTCTAGGAACCCATTATTACTATTATTATTATTATTATCAGAGGCTGAATGGTCATCTGTGAGGAATGCTTTGATTGTGTTTTTCCCTTATGCAGAAGGAGGTTGGACTGGATAGCCCTTGGAGGTCTCCTCCTACTCTAGGAACCTATTGTTGTTGTTGTTACTACTATTATTAGTAGCAGAGGCTGAATGAATATTATTATCATCACCATTATTATTATGAATAAATTCAGGGGCTTATTATACTCACATTTAGTTGAATTCAGTCTTAAAATATATTATTTGGCTCACACTGAAATAAATTTCCAAATATTTTGCTTTTATGGCTCTCTGGGTAGTGGGTAAGTAGATCATTTTGACTTGGTTGTTTTATAAGTAGCTCGCATGCTGAAAAAGTGTGAGCACCCCTTCTCTAGATGTTGGGCTGCAACTCCTAATCCTGATTATGTTGTAAGGACTCAGAGTCTCAATGCAACAATATCAAGGGAGCCAAAAATCCCAACCTTGCCTTAGCTAAACTGTTAAAGCAGTGGTATTGTCATCATGATTGGCCCAATGAAAGTTAGCCCCTCTCCCATATTAAAATGGTGAGAACTGTGGTAAAACATGGCCAAAAGGTTTGCCCATGCCTGGTCTAGAGTCTGTGTCTTGCTGCAGGATCTGATCCTTGAGCCATCTGGCAGGTCAGTCCTGAGCAGCAAAGATTATTCCTCGAAGACTTAAGTCCCTCATAAGTCCCATCCAACCTTACTCTGCGATTTGTGCACAAACTGCACATAGTTTGCAGCCCATCTGACTCATATGTTAAACGATTTCCTGTGAAGCTCCTTTCCTTTGGAGTTTCCAGAAGCTTTTCAAGGACAGGCAGAGATACAAAGCCAGTTCTTTGAAACAAAAATCACGATTCAGTCCCTCTGAAACAAACAGGCCTTTCTTCCAAAACAATCCAGTGGAAAGGAAAAAGTTTTTGATTTTCTTTCTAGAGCAGCTGCAGAGAAACGGACCGAAGCCGCCTTGCGCCTTGCTTAGCCATCTTAACCCCGAGAAACAGCCACTCCAGTTTAGAAAGTGGGAATTCTGAACATAGTCTTGTAAAACTGTGAACACCTTCCAAAAACTGTCCCTTTAGTTAGCTTGGAAGGACTGTCCTCACTTTTGGAAGCAAAGAAGCATCCTTAGCATATCTTCTAACGTCTAAGCTATGTTTTTCTAAATCCACTTGTATTTTTTCTCTCTTTTCCCTTCCCAAAACCAACTGATCTTAAGTGTTATGTATGGCACTTAAGTTATGGTGTTGTAATGCTACTTTCATGTGAGTAAAATGTACTGGAAGTTGGGATGGAAAGCATAGTTTAATGCAGTGTTTCCCAACTGCTGTGACGGACCTCCTGCTGTGCCGCGAGAAAAGCTCTCTGCCCCCCTTCCTTCCCCCCTCCTCCTACCGAACTCCTGCTGCTTGGAGGAGGAGGAGGAAGGGCTGGGCGGAGGTGAAAAAAGAGAAGGGGCCGGGGTACCGCCTCCTTCGGCCATTTCCCCAGCCAGCCTCCAATCTGCCATGACTCTCGCCCCTCGCTCGCTGAAGCAGCGCAGAGGAAGAAGCCGGGGGGAGGGGGAGGGGCATGGTGTGGCCTGGCTCCGCCCCCTCCCCCGGCTTCAGCTCTCTCACAGCTTCTCCAGCCTTGAGGAGACAGTGTCAAGCCAGCATTGTGCTGGCTCTGCCACCGCTGGCTTGGCACTGCCCCCTCAAGGCTGGAGAAGCTGAGGGAGAGCTGAAGCCGGGGGAGGGGGCGGGGCATGGCATGGCCTGGCTCCTCCCCCTCCCCTGGCTTCGGCACTCCCAGCAGCTGCTACCAGCAGGCCACCATCCCCCAGCCGTTCTTTACTGTGTTAGAGTGTCATTTTGGTTGGTGGTGTGCCCCCAAATTTTTTTAATGTTAAAAGTGTGCCGTGGCTCAAAAAAGGTTGGGAAACACTGGTTTAATGTATTTAAAATGGTTGAAAATTGGACTTCTGTATGTGGAGAAAAGCTGAAGTTTGGATAGGTGAAGTTTTCTTCAGCACAAAAAATGGCACACGTTTGCTGTGCAAGAAGAGCATTTTTCCACCCAGAAAAAATAGCATTTATGTTCAGAAAACCACCACTTAAGCAACTCATTCATGTGATTTCAATGGATCTACTTTGGCTGGGTTGGATATTGGATTTAGTCCATTGTATCCAAGACTGTATTGGAGTCCCCCAGTGGTGCAGGGGTTAAACCGCTGAACTGCTAACATTTTTGATGGAAAGGTCACAGGTTTGAATTCCGGGAGCGGCATGAGCTCCCGCTGTCAGCCCCAGCTTCTGCCAACCTAGCAGTTCAAAAACATGCAAATGTGAGTAGATCAATAGGTACCACTCTGACAGGAAGATAACAGTGCTCTATGCAGTCATGCTGGCCACATGACCTTGAAGGTGTCTATGGACAATGCTGGCTCTTCGGCTTTGAAATGGAGATTAGCACCACACCCCAGAGTCAGACACAAGAGTCTTATCCAAGACTAGCCAAACCGTTTTGATTTTTGAAGTCAAATATGTCAGTGCCTCTACAACAGTGCTGTCCAACTTCTTCCGGCCCAAGGGCCGGAAGAAGTGTCACTGATCACCTGGGGGGCCGCAGTGAGCGGGGGCGTGGCCACTCCCAGGGGCGTGGCCACCCCCGGGGGGCGTGGCCGGCCTCCGGCGCGGCCCGCCCAATTTCAGGAGGGTTTCCCTGGGTGACGTTAGGCTGGGTGACGCCTGACGTCACCCAGCCTAACGTCACCAGGGAAACCCTCCGCAAGCCTGAAAGGCTGCTGGGGAAGCGAGAAGCGGCGCTTCCCCCGCGAGCCCTCCAGGCTTCGGGAGGGGTTTCGCCCAGCTCTTGTGTCCCTCTGAGCAGAGGGACATGGGAGCTGGCGAAAACTCCCCCGCAAGCCTGGATGGCTCGCGGGGAAGCGAGCGGCGCTCGCTTTCCCGCGAGCCTTCCAGGCTTCGGGAGGGGTTTCGCCCGGCTCCTGTGTCCCTCTGAGCAGAGGGACATGGGAGCTGGTGAAAACTCCCGCAAGCCTGAAAGGCTGCCGGGGAAGCGAGAAGCGGCGCCGCTTCCCCCGCGAGCCTTCCAGGCTTCGGGAGGGTTTCGCCCGGCTCCTGTGTCCCTCTGAGCAGAGGGACACGGGAGCTGGGCGAAACTCCCCGCCAGCCTGGATGGCTGGTGGGAGAAGCGAGAGCGCCACTCGCTTTCCCGCCAGCCTTCCAGGTTTGGGGAAGGGTTTTCGCCCAGCACTCGCGTCTCGAGTGCCGGGTGAAAACCCTTCCCCAAACCTGGAAGGCTCGCGGGGGAAGCGAGCTTGGAAGGGAGGGAGGCGCCGCGGGGGACCCCCCTCCCCTCCAAGGCATTGGCTCCGGAGAGGGAAGAAGAGGGCGGTGCAGGGAGGAGGAGCTAGCTCTCTTCCTCCTCCCTGCACCGCCCTGTCCTCTCTCGCCGGCGCCGATGCAAACCGGTTTGCATTGGCGCCAGTGAGAGAGAAAAAGAGGGCGGTGCAGGGAGGAGGAGCTGGCTCACTTCCGCCTCCCCTCCCCGCCTCCCCGGCCGCCCTGTAAAATTTTTTTTAAAAAAAATTCAAAATGGCGGCCGGGGGCATAGCTGGGGCCGGAGCCAACAGGCTGGGGGGCCGTGTACGGCCCCAGGGCCGCCAGTTGGACAGCCCTGCTCTACAACTAAGTAAAACAAAGAAAAGTGAAAATAAATAAATAAATAGCAATACGCTATTATACTTTCAAAATACTTAGCCTCAGCAGCTTTGTGTCACAATAGGGCCTGCTCTGTACATACCACCCACAAAAGAACACCAGAAACTATAATTCATTTAGGGATTCATTAAACAATACATTTAAGAAACGTCTTTCCACTCTGTATGCATTATTTGTTACTTCACTCTTCTAAAGCCCTCTTACAGCACTCAAGAATCACATTCAAGCTGCCTCCAAGGAAAACAGGGATATTACTAATATGACTTAATATTACTTTAAGGGGCAGGTGTGCGAGTCTCTTCTTGACCCACTTTTCATGACTTTAAAATGTAATTCAACACAGAGGGGAAAATGATTTATATCTGAGTTATCTAAAATAATTACATTTTTCTACAAATCAAGAAAGCTCTTGCAGGTATCATAGGAGGCAGTGAAAGAAAAGCACAGAAAACACGTTATTCCAGGGGCCTCATCACACTAGAGAGAAAAAAATCTACTTAAAATTGTACTTTTAGTTGTACCTTTGCCTCAATGTGAAATAGGGGAATCTATGGCACATTTCCTTTACTAGGGCATGCAGAGTCAATGACTAATGTGACCCCTGACAGAAATGTGCTGTTTCAGCAGAAGCACAGAAGAAATCCAAATTGCCTTCCAATTCTCTTCTATGTAAACGATCTTATCATACTCGCTGTCAGAATCGCCATGAATCGGAATGAATATGGCAGTGCCCATTGGGGGACGTGGGGAAACCATCGCTCCACACCCTGCATCACTCAACTTACCCATAACCCCATCCCATGGGGGGAAGTGCCAGCCGCCCATCTTCGCTGGTGCAACACGCGAAGCCTCCTGGTGGCATGCGCCAGTTTCGATGTGGTTCGGCACGGAGCCCCGCCAAAAGTAGTATTACATCATTGGATAGGAGCCGCTAGGCACTGTGGCTAAACCATAGCTGAACTGGTGTATGATGCCAACAAAAAAGGCCCACCTGATGAGGTTGTCAATGTTGGATTTAGCTCTTAGGTGTGCTGGGGGGGCATCGTCCTGCCGCATTTTTGCTTATATGGCACATAACTAAATTTGAAGCAATTCCAGATATAATGATAGAGTTTATAGTATATGGGAATGTGCCACAAAGCAGGTAGTATAGGTCTAAAGGACTTGTGTTCTCCAGGGCTTAAGAAAGGCTCTTCTTAACTTAACTAGCACAGGGCCTCATTTGTCCTAAATCCACCATAGTTTCCAATTCCAATAAGTGGTGTCAGTGTTCTCTGATAGTACCAATCATCGAAATAGGTAGTGCTTAGGCATACTGCCTCCTTTCCTCACCCAACCAGTTCCTCCAAACTGGGATCAAACTGTACTTGGCCATTCTGACTTAGGTGATTTGAACATTACAGAAAGTGTTTTTATAAGCACAATGCACAATGCTTGCCCCTGGTGGCACAATGAGTTAAACTGTTGTGCCGGCAGGATTGCTGACTGATATCAGGTCAATGGTTCGAAACCGGGGAGAGCGGGTTGAGCACCCTCTGTCAGCTCCAGCTCCCCATGTGGGGACATGATAGAAGCCTCCCACAAGGATGGTAAAACATCAAACATCCGGGCATCCCCTGGGCAATGTCCTTGCAGATGGTCAAATCTTTCACACCAGAAACAACTTGCAGTTTTTCAACTTGCTCCTGACACACACACACACACACACACACACACAGGGACTGGAAAGAGAAGGAACTCTGCAGACGCACAGTTTGCTCCTCGTTGGATTAAAAAACTGTGGTATCTCTGTTAATATCTGGAGATGGGTTTAAAGCAGGGGTGAGCAACCTACGGCCCGCGGGCCGGATCCGGCCCAGCAGCCGGTTCTGTCCGGACCAGGAGAACCGGGAGAAGGGCGTCGGGGGCGGGGCCAAGAGGAAGGGGTGCCGGTGCCGCCTTCCCATCACGGGCTCTGTAGGGCCTGTGTTGGCAGACAGGCCGGAGGAGCGGTGGCTTTGGAGTGCCTGCCATCCCTGGAGGCGATCTGGGCCTGCAGCGGGAGCACTCTGTGACCTGCAGGGGTGATCGCCATGGTGACCCGGAAGACTTGATTGTCTTCCGGGTCGCCACGGCGATGAGCCGCCTCAGATTGCTCCCCCTGCAGGCCAGGATCACTTCCAGGATCACTTCCGCAGGGCGATCGGCTGGGGGCGAGAGCGGGCGGAGGCCTGCAGCCTCTGATGGCCTGCTGCTCTGCTCTCCTCTGCTGCGGCGGCGGCTGGGTCCGCTTTGCCAGCCTCTGGGCTGGGTCCATTGGGCCATTCCATCTTGGGATCCTTCTTCTCTTGAGGATGTCAGCCTTCATCTTGGTTCGCACCTTGTCTTCTTGAATTAAATTTTATTTTATTTTAGTGGTTTTTATTATTATTTTATAATAAATTTATTATAATAATATAATAAATAATTTAATATAATGTTATATTATATTATAATTTCAATATATTATAATGTATATATATACTATAATATAATAATTATGATATTAATACTAATATATGAATATTTCTTGATATATTAATATGTCAATATTAATGATGTGTAATATATAGTAAATATAGTAAGTAAATAAATAAATAAATAATGTAGATTAGAATGTAGTTCAGCCTTTAGATGCAGCCCTCCATAATATTTTTTGGCTCTCGTGTGGCCCCTTGGAAAAAATAATTGCCCACTCCTGGTTTAAAGGCTCCTGTGCAGGTATCAAGGCAGACCAGGTGGTGTACTACAGGAAACATTTGTAACTTGTCTATTGAGATCGTGCAAGATGCAATATCGCATAGATCTTCAAGATCCATTGATTATTTGAAATCTAATGTATGAGATGCAAGTGATAGAAACAGAAGGTCATTCTGCTATAGTCCCCGAGAACAGGATTTGTGTGCCTGCCTCTAGAACAGCTCCCCTGGGTTAGTACTCTTTAAAATGTAAAAAGCCTTTAGTATTAAAATGTTGAAAAGCTCACATGGATCACTCAGTCTTTCCTCTAATTTCCTTGCGCAGGTTTGATATCTCGATATGTGCTTTGGCTTATAAGCCTTTATAATGTTTTCTCTAATGAGAAATGTCAATGCTCTCTTAATTACAGTTGTCCCACTGTGCAGTTTTAACATATAGGTTTGCACTTAAAAGAAAACTGTCCAGGACCTGAGTGGGAATGGATTCTGCCTGCACTCTGAATGCAGTATCAACACATCAATAAGATAAAGACCATTCCCTGAAGGATTTGCCAGCCATCTAAACAGCAAAAGGATTAGCTGAAGGGATGAGGCAACAGCCCCATTTAGCAGCTGAGGAAGTAAGACTCTGGGAGATTAAGTGACTCAATCAAGGTCACGTACAAAAGTCTGTAACAGAGACAGGAATTGCATTCGATTCTTCTGAACTTCAGCCCATTTGCTTTGAAGGCTGCAGCCAGCTTCCTTAGATTGAAGATTAGACTGGAGCTGAGAGTGTGTGCCATACTTCGATCACGGGAAAGCGTTTTATGAGAATATGTCTAGTAAGCTTCTAGGAAAAGAGTCACCGTGTCCCTTGTTTACGAAATCTCTCCTTGATCAGTGCCGTAGATCTCGTATTCCAAAGCTGCAGGCTGTCTGGCCAAACCAGCAGATTCACTGCTTTCCGTAAAGCCAAGTGCATAAGAGGACTTCAAAGGAAACTGGGAAGTTGGGTTTCGCTTCCAGTAACATCAGCTGGTGTCAGTGAGATTTGTTTTAGATGTCCTTCTGACTAATCTTTATTGAGCCGCATGAGGCTTGCTCATGGGAAAAGAAGTTCAGGAATGCAACTTCAGGTGATACATTCACCACATCAGAAGTGGCGGAGTCAATGCTGATTACATGGCTCCGCTCCCAAGGTCAAGTGAAAGTGGCACACAAGTACAGCCGGCAAACACAGCATAATGTGGCTTAAGGCACCCCAATCCAACCAAGTTCGCTCACAATGAGGCTGTATAAGCATCTATAGCACTAGGGGGTCCTTTGCCATTGTATGCTATTGAAATATCCTTAGAAGTACTGACCAATCCATGCTGAATCTGGTTGAAAGGACTAGATTTTAGTGTGGGGGCTGGCTACTATTTGATCTCTGTCTCTTTTAAACTCCCGCCGCCGTGTCGCCGCAAAGAGAGGCCCGGGAGGGAGGGAAGGAGGAAGAGTTCCCTCCCTCCTCGGGCCTCTCTTCCGGCCCGTCCTTGCACTGGACGAGCAGCTTCCTCCTCCTCCTCGCCAGAGGCGGCGGACAGCGTCACGAAGATGCGCTGGCTTCGGGCCCTTCCAGAGACGCAGCGGTAGCAGCAGCAGCGCCCCGGAAGGGCCGAAGCCAGAGGCGCATCTTCGTGACATCACTCCGTCGCACCTCTGGCGAGGAGGAAGAGGAGGAAGACCTCGCCGACCGCGCTGTAGGACGGCCGGAAGAGAGGCCCGAGGAGGGAGGGAACTCTTCCTCCTTCCCTCCCTCCTCGGGCCTCTCTTCCGGCCGTCCTTACAGCGCACGGCAGGCAAGGCCTTCCTCCCCTTCCTCCTCGGCAGGCGCGACGGAGTGACGTCACGAAGATGCGCCTCTGCCGAGGAGGAAGTCTGCTGCTGCTGCTGCCGCTGCGTCGTCGTGGGGACCGCCCTCATGGCCTCCCCCCTCCTCCTCGGGTCCATGACCGTAAGCACTTTCCAGAACTTTCTTATTAATCTTCTAATTTTTGATCATAGTCCCAAAACCTTCTGAAACTTTTGACATTAGTAGTTTGTTTGTTTATTTATTTATTTATTTATTTATCACGTTTCTATACCGCCCCTCTCAGTTCAAAGGCGACTCGGGAGGGTTTACACAAGGCAGTCTCTGCCCTCAATACAACACAAGCAAACAAACCAAAAAAAACCCATATAACAACAAATTAACAATTAAAAACATACAATTGCTGTCTCAGCGTCATGTTGAAATCAGTTTCCATCACATCGTCGTCATTCCATATATCTAATTAAACCTTTATATTTCATCAGCAAATGCCTGCTCAAACAGCCAGGTCTTGACTTTCTTTCGAAATGTCAGGAGGGAGGGGGCTGATCTGATGTCTCTAGGGAGAGCATTCCAAAGCCGAGGAGCCACCACTGAAAAGGCCCTGTCTCTCGTCCCCGCCAGTTGCGCCTGCGAAGAAGGCGGGACCAAGAGCAGGGCCTCTCCAGATGATCTTAAACATCTCGATGGTTCATAGGGAGAGATGTGTTTGGACAGGTAAGTTGGACCAGAACCGTTTAGGGCTTTAAAGGCTAAAGCCAGCATTAGTTGTCT
The DNA here is from genome assembly GCA_030556195.1 of Anolis apletophallus. NCBI lineage: Eukaryota > Metazoa > Chordata > Lepidosauria > Squamata > Anolidae > Anolis > Anolis apletophallus. Next base: position 163,686,802 of record JARBWK010000001.1, on the reverse strand, counting down.
AAGGGCAGGGTTGTAGGTTTTTTGGGCTATATGGCCATGTTCTAGAAGCATTATCTCCTGACATTTCCTTGCATCTATGGCAGGCACCCCCAGAGGTTGTGAGGTCTGCCTAAGGGCAGGTCCTAGCACTGCTATTTTAGTCATCATACAGTAGCCAGGAGGTAAACCCATGAGCCATTTGACTCCACAAAATGCGATGGCTCACTTCCACCCATAACTACTATGATCAAATATTGCTAGTTTGTCTTTAAATTATTCTACTTTTTAAAAAATCATGCCTAAGTCATATGTTTTCTACTGTTATGCAGCTTTATATAGAAACATAGACTATTACCTTATTTAACATGATTTCAATGGCATCTTATGCAACAATACATACAATTACATCATTTAATAATGAAATATTGTTTTATTACCACTGAAGATACTTTAGACTTAGTAGTGTTTATGGAGAGGGGGAAATCACTGTTTTGATGTCCATAAAGGAAGCCTCTCATGGTTTTTTTTTAAAAAAAGCAAGTCTTTGTTCAAAGAGGTTTTCGCATTGTTTTCCTATGAGGCTGAGAGAATGTGATTTGCTCAAGATCACTCTAAACAACTCAGCAGAGTCTAGAACAGTGGTTCCCAAACTTCTTTGGCCTACCACCCCCTTTCCAGAAAAAAAATTACTCACTGCCCCCCTGGAAAATATTTTTTTAAAAAATTAATAGCAATTAAACAGAAAGATATATGTATTAATGCAGTGGTTCTCAACCTTTCTAATGCCGTGACCCCTAAATAAGGTTCCTCATGTTGTGGTGACCCCTAGCCATATTTTCGTTGCTACTTCATAAATAATTTTGCTACTTTTGCGAATTCTAATCCAAATATCTAGTATGCAGGTCAAAGTGAAGGGGGCGGGGACAAAGAAGAGGGCCACACGACCCCTCCTAAATGGCCAATCATTCACCGCCCCTTAAAGGGGTTCACCCCCCCCCAATTCCCCTGAGCCTCCCACCGCCCACTTGGATCGCCTCACCGCCCACCAGGGGGTGGTACCGCCCATTTTGAGAATCAGTGGTCTAGAATAATATCAAAATCACTCACGTGAAGTAATTAGTTCTATGTATAAATGATAATATTAGTATTATGGGCTACAAATGCCCCAACTCAGTCCTGTGTTCAATTGTTGGTGAGCCCTATATAAGAAAACAAAGCCACTCACTGGAGCATTGCAGCAAACCCAAATACCTGGGAATCACTCTGAACTGTGCTCTGAATATCAAGCAAAAAGTGGGTGCTAGAAATAATATCATACCAAAGCGGACTAGCACAACCTAGGGGTCACAACTACACACAGCGAAGACATCTGCGCTTGCACTTTGCTACTCTGCTGCTGAATACACATGGCCAGTGAGGAATACATCTCACCATATTTTTACCCGTCACAGATGTAACATCGATACAATAGTAGGTATGTGAAGACATAAAAACATGCGCCTATTTGAATGCTACCTTGTGTCAAAATGCCAAAGCAATCAGTGAAGTATTTTGGGAGATTTAAGGTTTTGTACAAATGGACATGTACATTTTTATTTATATAGGTCAGGGGTGCTCACACTTTTTCAGCATGTGAGCTACTTATAATAAAAGCAAGTCAGAAAGATCTACCAAGAGAGAAGCAGGGCAGAGCCAGTGGAGGGGGCGGGGCTTGGTGTGGCCTGGCTCCGCCCCCTCCCCCCTCTGGCTTGAGCTCTACCACAGCTTCTGCAGGGTAGAGGAGGGTACTGCCAAGCCAGTGATGGCATACCTAGCCACCACTGGCTTGGCAGTACCCTCCTCTACCCTGGAGAAGCTGTGGTAGCGCCGAAGCTGGGGAGGGGCAGGGCTTGGCGCGGCATGGCTCCGTCCCCTGTAGAAGTGCTGCATCAGGCTAGAATCGACTCCAGATGACCTCAGGATCGACAAGTCGATCGCGATCTACCTAATGAACACCCCTGATATAGATGTTATGTCCCCATGCATTTTATTGCAATTTATGTATGTGACGATGTCTCTTAAAAGGTGTTGGTTTAACCTCTGATTTGCTAGTAAAACTGAATTGCTGTGTCATGAAATGATGCATGCCTGAAAAGTGTGTCACCAACATAAAATGTTTGGAAAGCTCTGCTTCAGATCCTCAACTCTAAAAAAAATAATAATCAGTCGACACTTCAATTCTCAAAATGATTCCCCCTCCATAGCAATAAAATATATTTAATTTCAAAATTCCAAAAGCAAAGTAGAATATGTGAGGGATCCTCCCCTCCCAGGGCTGCGGCGGTGCAGCGAGTTAAACCGTTAAGCTGCACAACTTGCTGACCAGAAGGTCAGTGGTTTGAATCTGCAGGACGGGGTGAGCTCCTGTTGTTAGCCCCAGCTTCTGTCAACCCAGCAATTCGAAAACATGCAAATGTGAGTAGATCAATAGGTACCGCTTCGACGGGAAGGTAACGGCACTCTATGCCAGTGTTTCTCAACCAGTGTGCCGTGGCACACTAGTGTGCTGTGAGTGATCATCAGGTGTGCCGTGGGAAATTGGCACTCCCCCCCCCTCCTAGCAGCCCCCTCACAGGTTTCCAAGAAACAAATTGAGCCTCTCCGCTTGGAAATGTTTTTTTTTTTTTACTATTTTACTGGATTTTTCGAGAGTCCCCCCTGCCCCAGGATTTTGTAAATGTAAAAAGTGTGCCGCGGCTCAAAAAAGATTGGGAAACACTGCTCTATGCAGTCATGCCAGCCACATGACCTTGGAGGCATCTACGGATAACTCTGGCTCTTTGGCTTAGAAATTGAGATGATCACCAACCTCCAGAGTCGGACACGACTAGACTTAATGTCAAGGGGAAACGTTTTCCTTTACTTCCCCTCCCAAACAATATGTACAAGTTTTCTTTAACACAAAAATGGGGATTTTTCTGCTGCTTTTTTTAAAAAAAGAAAAACTTATTCTGTCTAAATAAATAAATATTTTGTTGAAAGTTAAGAGTGAACAAATGATGGTAATTAAATGAAAACTACACATTTTCCTCTTTTTAATGTCCCATTATTTACAAAAAATTGTCACAACAGCAGTTTCCGGCCAATCCTGCAAGATCTCCTGAAAGGTAGCTTCCTATATTATGGAACAATCCGTATATGGAGTTCCTTTTAAAACTGTCATTTAAATTCCAGAGCCAAGCCAGTTCACTGGAAGTGGTAATTTTAATGTTATGTTGTAGTACTTAAATGTAAGTATTTGCATGTCTGTGTTCTCCTTTTCAGTATCAAAGATCCCGAGGCAGAGATATATGTATATAGAGCACATCAACACAGCTGTATAATATTTTGGAACACTCTTCAGATTTTAACGTTTTGACCTGTTTCCAAGGCTGCCAGAGAATTGCTTTATTTGCTAAGAACATATTCCTTGTGAAATTCATTGCAAACATTAAAATTGAAGCGCTTTTTTTTGATGAGATGCAATTGGATAGATGAGGCACTTTATACAGCTGTCTTGATTGGATGAATGTAACTCTTAGAATCAAATTTCAAGTGCCAGCATTCGATGGCCAAGATGTTTCTTTCTACAGCTCTCTTCAAGGAGGAAATTAAAAAATTAGATGCTTGAAACAAATGTTCTTGCCAGTAATAGTCATTAGACAACATACGGTATTTGTTGTGAAAAGCAAATGTGGAACTAAAATGAACACATCTGATGTGAATTAACTTAAAATGTAAGTCACAGTTCCTATTAACTGCCTGCCTTTTATATGTTTACTAGCCATCCCCTGCCACGCATTGCTGTGGCCCAGTCTGTGTATATGTGTTTTGTGTGAGCATATATTTGTGTATATGTGTATATGTGTGTGGTTTTGTGCATGCGTCGTAATGCAATTTTTGTTTTTTGGCTTTTAAAGTGTCTTCTGTTGTGTTTTTCAGTGTTATTATGAGTGATGGTCACTCGTTGGTTTGTTAGGGGTGTAGTGTTCAAATTTGGTATCAATTCATCCAGTGGTTTTTGAGTTATGTTAATCCCACAAATGAACATTACATTTTATTTATATAGATTTAAAAATAAGTTCTGCTCTGTTCTGTACAGCTTGCTTATAAGTGAATATGCGAAGGATTATCCATGTTCCCACCAACAAAACATTTACATGTACGGAGCAGCAGATGAAACTTTGGCCAATGGGTTTAATAGTCAAGCTTAAACTTTAGCGAATGTTGCTTCCTACAATGCCAATGCTCAAAGACTGTGGAAATTGCAGTCCAAAGCATCTAAAGCACAACTTCTTAAACTAAAACAAAAAAATTTGATAACAACTCAGTATTTGCAAGGCTTGCTAAAGAGGCTGATTGTGCTTTTTATGAAATACAGGTGAAGCATCTTCAGCAGAGTCCACTTTAAACATTACACTACAGATTCATATAAGAACCTAAAACAGCTACAAGGTAACATTCAGATAATTATTACTGTTGCCAAATTTTTCAGGACCTCAGCATTGAGCTAAGAGTTTAAGAAGCAGTGATCGTGGATTGGACCTCACGGCAGCCTTTGATACAGTAGATTAATCCATCGTTTAGCCGTGACTGGAGTGAGGGGGACTGCCCTTAAATGGGTGGCCTCCTTTCTCCACGACCGGGGACAAGGAGTGGTGAGGGGTGAATTAGTCTCCGAGGGCCACCCCCTTGGTTGTGGGGTGCCTCAGGGGGCCATTCCCTCCCCTCAATTATTTCACATCTATATGTGTCCACTGGCCCAATTGGTACGCAGCTTCGGTCAGGAGTGTCATCAGTACGCTTGTGCTGAGGATGAAGGGCAGCCCGGACTCTGTACCCGATTATTTCCATCAGTGCCTAGAGGCCGTGACTGGATGGCTGCGAGCTAGCCAGTTGAAGGTGAACCAATCGAAGATGGAGATCATCTGGCGGGGCTGCCCTATGGGAGGGGGGTGCCAGCTGCCTACCCTGGACGGTGTGGCACTTTGACCGTCGCCCTTGGTAAAGAGTCTAGGGGTCCAGTTGGACCTGCTGCTGACTATGGAGACCCAGGTCGCCATGGTCAGCAAATCCACATTTTTCCACCTGCGGCAGGCTAGATGGCTGGCACCTTACCTGTCTAATGGCTACCTTGCTATGGTGATCCAGGCAACGGTCATCACGAGACTGGACTACTGTAATGCCCTCTACATTGGCCTTCCTCTGTCCATGATCCGGAAACTCAAGCTTGTGCAGAATGCTGCAGCACGTCTACTCACCAGGGCTCCGGCGAGATGCCACATAACACCTATCCTGCAGCAGCTACACTGGCTCCCAGTGGAGTACCGGATTGTGTTCAAAGTGTTGGTATTAACCTTTAAGGCCATACATGATCTGGGGCCTGTGTACTTGAGGGACTGTCTCTCCCCATACATTCCCCAGAGATCACTGCAGTCTGGAGATCAAAACCTATTAATGGTTCCCTCGGTCAAAACTTACCATCTATCCTCTACGAGGCAAAGAGCTTTAGAACATAAGAAGAGCCATGCTGAATCAGACCTCAGCCCATCTAGTCCAGCATTCTGTATCACACAGTGGCCCACCAGTTGTACACGGGGATCTCGAGCAGAAGGGAGGGCAAAACCCTGACCTGCTCCCGACCCCCCCACAACCAGTACCCAGGGAAATCCTGCCTACCTCAACCAACTCCGAGGTGGCACTTGAATGTCCTTTTCAGTAACTACCGATACACTTGGTATCCATGAATGTATCTAATCCTGCCTTGAAGTTGTTCAGGCTGACAGCTGTCACAACCTCTTCTGGAAGTGAATTCCATAACCCAATGACCCTCTGGGTGAAGAAATATTTCCCTTTATTAGTCTTAATTTTCCTACCTTGGAGCTTCAGGGAGTGCCCTCTAGTCCTAGTGTTTTGTAGCTCCGACACTGTGGAACTCTCTGCCGGATAGCACTCAGGCTCTTACAGAAATATCGGTATTTAGAAGAGCCTGTAAAACAATGCTGTTCCGACAAGCATTTAACATCAATGGTCCCAACTGACTGTCCTATATCTTTAGTGTTCTGGTATTGTGACAAGCTGGACAGTTGTTCAGTAGTTTTATAGCGTTTTAATTATATAGTGTTAAATTGTTTTATTGAAATTGTTATGCTTTTATTTATGTAAACCGCCCCGAGCCTAAAGGGAATGGAGCAGTATATAAATTTGAATAATAAATAAATAAAATTAAGGGCTGAGAAGAACCATTGCTTGGTATAGCTGAGAAAGCTATATCCTGGCTAGTTTCCCCTTTTCCTCTCTTCCTCTCAAACAATAGACAGGAAGACAGATTCCCAGGATCATGTTTTTCCTCCAATGCAATGGTTCCGAACCTTTTTTTGACCAGGGACCACTCTCCAACATTAGTACCAAAAGGGTTACAAATCGGTTTTTTGTCAACTTTAGATTTGGTTAGGTTATTTGGGGTGCTGATTCAGAAAACTGCACTGGATAGACGACATCAGCTCTAGTTTCTGATACAGAACACATGCCATCCAGTAGTCGCCATCTGCTCACTCACAGAAAACCATATTTAATAAGCCTTGGCACTATAAGAGGATTTCGCAAGACCAATTGCCGCAGACCATGTTTTAGTTATTGCAGACCACTGATGGTCCACGGACCACAGGTTGGGAACCACTGCTCCAAGGGATGAAGAGAAAATGCAACAAGCTCTGATAGACTGAATAGATTGGCTCATTTAGCTGATGATCTGACTGGCATTTTGCCAACCTGAGTGGAGGTAGCTAGGGTTGTACCTGTGGCTTTCTTGGGGCACATTATGCCCTACTGCTAAGAGAAGCACTAATTGTTTGAGCTTGAACAGAGATAGTGACGTTTGTCCGGACTATGAATGGGCCACATCTCCAACCAAATTTGGTGCTCTTCCACTTTGCAATAAGCACAACCTCTGAGAGGCTCAGCTATCTGGGGTAATCCATGTCTACACTAGAATGTCATGCCAGCAAGTTGAATAGAGGGAGAGTGAATAGTTAAAAGAGTATTGTGGAAGAATGGGGAATTATATTAGAATGTTTCTGTTCTGTAAGTAAAAGCTTTCATTAATTATTTTTAAAAGTCACAAGGCTTAATCAAAACTTTTGTTTCTAGCACCCCACACATCTTTTAAAATATTATCAGGCACAAGGCAGAGCAAACATATGTTCATCTAAATATATTTTGAAATCTTATGAATTCATCCAGGTGTTAGTGTTTTTTGCCCTTGACTATATTCATAGCCTTATTTATAGTTTCTCTGCTTGGAGTGTTTTGCAAACAGGCACACACATGAACTCACATTGAGAAAGAGACATTTTTTTTAAAGAATAACTCTCTTGTTTTCATGTATATATTCTTTTAATGTGAGATATATAAACTTTATGGCTGGGAGGTATGGGCAGACCCAATTTCTTTCTCTGTACACCAAAGTTGCCAAACTAACCTGTGGCAAAGGGGGAGCCCCTGGTCCAGATACTGGAAATGCTGGTCTCAGTTTGAAACACAGCTTGGAGAGGTTCTTCAACTCATGTTAGACTAGGTAATGGAGAGCAGGGATGAAATTGTAAGGGGTATCTGACCTTTTTGTGGGGCGGGGAGTAGGTTGTGTTAAAAAATAACATTAGCTTTGCCATTTTAGAAGGAGAGGGAGGTAGTCAAAAAGAAGTGATACAGTTCTCGCCTGTGTTACATGTAGTCAAGGGTCCCCTCCCCCCCAAAGTTTATAATCAGGGAATTAATAGTTTTGCCAAGGACACCAGGCTAGAATAAGCGTTAAGTCTTGGCCAATCTGCAAAGGGACCTTCAACTACAACCAGAACTCCTTCCAACATTAAATCTGTGTACATATGACCAAGGTTCTATATTCTATATATTCTATATATTTATAGCGGATGTACTCGATAATATGGGTACTGGGACCCACATGTGAATGTCTCACTATCCTTTTTTATAATTTCATATTTTTCTTCCCCATAAGAGGACCCAGGGAGATAGGAGCCCCTCGGATGCCTTATGTACCCCAATCTGCATGTGTACCTCCAAACCTGTGAGGACTGGGCCTCCAGAATTGGGTACCCCTGCAACCACAGCCCCTCATGTGTATATATGTGTATAATCTTGTTTATTCTTTTTGTTTCACTGTATGAAATTATTAGATAAGTCACCAGCTGAAGTCTTGCAGTGACCTTTGTCCATATTTCCTTGTCCTGGGAAGATCTGACAGCATCTTGCCAGGCTACATTTGCATTTGACTGGCTCCATCAGCTACCTCAATGGAACCTATACAAACAAGTGGCTTGGGAGATAACCAGAGCCGGATGGTCCACGTTTCCCTCTGTCACTGCTTGGACAATACATGACATTTGCCATCCCAGCATGTGGTTTCCAGTCAAGGGATAACCATGCCACCATCTTTGGAAAGGCTATTTCCTCCTTTGTTTTTCCCAGCCATTGGACATTTCTATGGTCAATATTTTCTGTTGGAATCTGCCAGGAAGTTTGGTGGTCAGGCCATTGGGCTTAATCAGGAACTGGAATCAAAAGGAACAATAAAAGTATTGGGAGACCCATCAGGGTCATTGTGCCCACATATCAGGGATATTTAATCCTACCACCAGCCATCATTTCCTTCATTGTTCTAAGACCTGCCAGCCCCTCTCCAACCATTGGACAGAGGGAAATTTATATCGAAGGCAAGCGGTGCTCTCCCATTGGCTGGGGCGTGCTGGACTCCCACCTCCATAAGGAGACCTCCTTGACATCATCCAGGCTTGGCCAACCACTGTGGTGTTGGAGGAAAATTCTGAGAGTGCCTTGGACCGCAAGAAGATCAAACCAGTCCATACTTCAGGAAATAAAGCCCAACTGCTCACTGGAGGGAAGAATATTAAAGGCAAAGATTAAGTACTTTGGCCACATAATGAGAAGAAAGGAAAGCTTGGAGAAGACAATGATCCTGGGGAAATTGGAAGGAAAAAGGAAGAGAGGCCAAGCAAGGGCAAAATGGATGGATGTTATCCTTGAAGTGACTGGCTTGACTTTGAAGGAATTGGGGGTGGCCACAGCCAACAGGGAGCTCTGGTGTGAGCTGGTCCATAAGGTCACGAAGAGTCAGAAGCGACTGAATGAATAAACAACATTGGCTTCTCTTTCTCACCAGGCTAAACCCACAGCGGCTTAGATATCACTATCCACTGCGGTTCTAAATTGCTTGATAACACATTCATACTTTTTCTTTGCCTCTGAGTTGCCTCTGTCATCTCCTTCTCATCCGGCAGCAAAACTGTCATTCATTTCCCTTCTTTATAAGGGAGAAACTTATCATGAAGCTGTTGCAGGGTCTTCATGGGGAAGCTAGGCTTCTCCCTCACAAATAAGGGAAATGAATGGTGCAGAGTTGGTAGTTTTTCCCTTCAGAGGAGGAGACGACAGAAGCAACCCAGAGGCATAGAGAAAGGAAGAGCAGCAGAGGCAATAGCTGGGGCACTTTTTCTTTCCTTTAGAAAAGGACTGTAACCTGCTAGCACATGGATGGAAGGAAGGGAAATCAAGATTATTCCTCTTGGCTGTTTGCTCTGAAAAAAGCCCCCCTCCCAAACCCTGAGTAAACATTTCAAAACCTATATGTGGCTCAAAGAAGTTTAGCCTATTTTAATTTTGGCTCCTTACTGCTGCCAAATTGTGCAGGCCTGGCCTAATCAGTTATGGACCCATACCAAGGCACTTTGAAAATAAATCTGATTGTCTTGGGAAAGGCTTAACACCTCCTCATATGTTCCCATATGGACCAGTCCTGCTAGTCTCCTCTTGTGACCTTCCCACATTTAATGGGAAAGTCTAAAGGCCCTTCTTACCCAGGCTTGTTTGAATGTGCATAGAGGTCCACCTCCCTGAGTCTGGAAATCTGGTTCTGATTGTGAGCAATCTTCTATGAAGCTCACAGCTGGGCCTCCACGAAACATGAATGAATCTGTCTTAGGTGGCAGTGGACAAGAGCCCCATGCCTTTGAAGGCCCTTTGCACCCCAGGAAGGTACCAATGAAGCCCGGATTACCCATAAGGTCAACAAGGCCATGGCCTAGGGGCGTAAGCCGAGGGGGGGGGGGGGCGCAGATCACGGACCAAAAAAACAAAAACTTGTCCGCGCCCCTCTTTCCCCCTTTCTCATGCCCCTTCTCGTTCCGTCTCCTGGCAAAGTCTCTGCTCCGTCTCTCCGTCTCTCCCTCTCTCTTGCACTCTCGCTCTCTCACGCTCTCTCTCTCGCACGCTCTCTCTCACGTGCATGCCCTCTCTCCCTCTTGCTCTCTCTCTCGCGCGTGCGTGCTCTCTCTCTCTCGTTGTAGCACAGCAGTTCTCGTTTGTGCCTGGGGGGCAGGGGCCAGGACCGGGGGTCCCATTGGCATTGGGGCCTGCAGCAGCAGAGTTAGATTCTGAAGAGGATTTAGAAGGGTTAGCAGAAGGAGAGTTTCCCATCACTGGGCCTCCTTCTCCCACAGAAAGCTTGGCTTGGGAGGAAGGTTGGCTTGACCCTTACGACGAGACAGATAACCAGGTGCAAATGGAAAGCAGTGATAGCGAAACTTATGAACGCCCGGGGGGGAGGGGTTCACAGGATCCTTTGAGTGAAAACATGGAAGAGAGCGGCTGGGAAGAATCTAGGGAGGAGAGCTCTCATGGAGATAGAGACCCAGGTGCTGGGAGGCAAGGCCGAACCTTTGATAGGAGACGAAGCATCGAGACTAGCAGGAGGAAATGGTACCATAGCCTAGACAGGCCAAGGTCTGTCAGCAGAGATTGAGAGACGAAGCCTAGAGCGTCGGGGACCTCGGCCGAAAGATTAAGTATAGGATCCGTGGGAACGAATCCTCAGTACTTCGGCCACGTCTCTTCTGAGCAGACGTGAAGCGAAGCTGGTCCACGGAGCTAAGTTGGCTAGTGGCCTACCAAGTCTTGCCTTGCATCTTGTACCTTGCCTTGTTCCTGAATCCGCATTGCTGTGCAGAGCTTTGCCAAGTCTTTTGGATTCTTACCAAGCTGTTTTGGACAATTGATTGCTTTTTGCCTTTGGATTTGCTTTTGCTATTTTTATGGACAATATTCCTTTTGAACTGTTTCTATATTCAATAAAGTAGTTAGCCTTCAGTCCGTCTCTGTGTGTGTGATTAAGGGGCCGGTCAAGTCCGTGCATCGTGACACTCGTGCACCCTCTCTCTCTCTCTCTCTCTCTCTCTCTCTCTCTCTCGTGTGTGCCTTTGGAGCAAGTTTGCACACGCTGCACTCTCCCCAAGCCTCCTGACTCCCGAGGAGACCTTCAGAGCACAGTGGAGCTTTCCAGCCGGTGGGAATGCATGGGGACCTTGGAGGTGGCGGGATGGTGCCTACTTGCCTTTCTCTTCTGCTCCGGAGGCACCATGGCGAAAGCCAGCCAAGTGTGGGTCTGAGTGGTGTATGTGTGTGTGTGTGGGGGGGGCGTAATTCCAAAGTGTGGCCTAGGGTGCAAAAAATCCGGGCCTGCATTGAAGGTATTCTGGGAAGTCCCAGTAGCTTTGCTTTTCTCATGTGTCCATTAGCTTAAGCTCCTATCTCCCTCTCAAAGCAGTGAGGCTACTGTTTTTAAAATCTTGCTAAATTAAAATCAGGGTTTTTTTAGCCTCATGCCTAGGGCAGATCACTTACCAGCACAACAAGGTCAACTTGGAACACATGCCAAGACATGCTGTATTTCTTTAGTTCTATATATTCCCCTATATAAACATCTCTAAAAATGATATGCATCTTAGAATCGCAAGTGCATTGTCTGCATTTTTGTCGTCGTTACTGAAATTAGAATACGTCGTAACAATTGAATAAATACAGTAATACTTGGCTGACGCGGGAGTTATCTTGAAAACAAGATGATGGCACAGAATTCATGGATGGCATTTTAAAAACCCTATCATTTTAAACACCTTATGTGTGATAAACCAAAATGTATATTTGCAGCCATAGTCAGATAATATGCAGGCTTTGTGAGCATTCCCCAAAGTGCTATTTTGAAATGGCTGAAAACTCAACATGCTTGCTGCTAGCCTTAACATTTTAACATTTTGCGTAGGAATGCCTGTTTGTCATTGGCAAAATGGTTTAGTTTAGAGATTTATTTTTTTTAAAAAAAAAATCTTACATCGGTTTTATTTTTGTTCTTCATTTCTCCTCTTGGATACAGTTTTTATCTCAACGTGTTAACATGTGTTTCTCCCTTTCTTTGTAGCTTTCAGAGATTGCCACAGATACACTAGGCAGAAAAAATAAAAAGGGAATGCTTTTTATGGATTTGGTATGCAGATACTGATAACAAAGACAGCTGTTAGCAATAAAATATTTTTTGCACTTATAGGACGCTTTAGGACATTTGTAACCTTCATTTTATCTCCATAACAGTTACAATACAGTACAAATTAAGATGATATTATCAGAGAATGGCAAGGAGCATTCAGATGCTGTTCAAATAGCCACTTACAATGCCCTCCAACATTTCACAGTTGAAAACTAGCACACTTGTGGCCAAGTGATGTAAGAGTGGGATCGAGGTGGGAAAGATGATAAATGAGATAAAATAGACATAATCGAGCTGTTTGTGAGGAACAACACATAAACTAGGATAGGCAGCAGCAGGTTGCTTTAGCCCAGTGGTTCTCAACCTTCCTAATGTCACAACCCCCTTAATACAGTTGCTCATGTTGTGGAACTGTATTGAATTAAAATTATTTTCGTTGCTACTTCATAACTGTAACTTTGCTACAGTTATGAATCGTAATATAAATATCTGATATTCAGGATGTATTTTCATTCACTGGACCAAATTTGGCACAAAAACCCAATACACCCGAATTTGAATACTGGTGGGATTGATTTTGTCATTTGGGAGTTGTAGTTGCTGGGATTTATAGTTCACCTACAATCAAAGAGCATTATGAACTCCATCAACGGTGGAATTGAACCAAACTTGGCACACAGAACTCCCCTGATCAACAGAAAATACTGGAAGGGTTTGGTGGACATTGACCTTGAGTTTTGGTGTCTTACTTCACCTACATCCAGAGAGCACTGTGGACTCAAACAATGATGGATCTCGACCAAACTTGGCATGAATACTCAATATGCCCAAATGTGAACACTGGTGGAGTTTGGGGAAAATAGACCTTGACATTTGGGAGTTGTAGTTGCTGGGATTTATAGTTCTCCTACAATGAAAGAGCATTATGAACTCCATCAACGGTGGAATTGAACCAAACTTGGCACACAGAACTCCCCTGATCAACAGAAAATACTGGAAGGGTTTGGTGGGCATTGACTTTGAGTTTTGATGTTGTACTTCATCTACATCCAGAGAGCACTGTGGACTCAAACAATTATTTATTTATTTATTTACAGTATTTTTACCCCACCCTTCTCAACCCCCAAGGGGGGACTCAGAGCAGCGAACAGGCAGCAATTAGATGCCGAAAAACAAACAAACAAACAAAACCCATTAATACAACAAGTTAAAAACCACAACAATTAAACAAACTAACAACAATGATGGATCTCGACCAAACTTGGTATGAATACTCAATATGCCCAAATGTGAACACAGGTGGAGTTTGGGGGAAATAGATCTTGACATTTGGGAGTTGTAGTTTCTGGGATTTATAATTCACCTACAATCAAAGAGCATTCTGAACCCCACCAACGATAGAATTGGGTCAAACTTCCCACACAGAACTCCCATAACCAACAGAAAATACTATGTTTTCTGATGGTCTTTGGTGACCCCTTTGACACCCCTTTGTGACCCCTCTCTCCAGGGGTCTCAACTCCCAGGTTGAGAAACAGTGCTTTAGCATGAGCTTGTTGGGAAGGGTAACATTCTACTTCCTGTTCCTTCTCCAGCCAAATTGAATAGAAGATGTTCAGTACTCTGGAGCCAGTTTGTGTCAATAAAAATAAGGTGAAGACTAGGGGGGGGGGGGGGAATCTGGAATGTGTTGAAAAACTGAGATGGTGGAGGAGAATTAATCAGGACTGACGCTGCCAAGTTGAGACAGGTGTGAGATATGAGTACTGTACAGCAGTGTTTCTCAACCGCTGTGGCGCGGCACAGTAGTGTGCCGTGACGGACCTCCTGCTGTGCCGCGAGAAACGCTCTCTGCCCCTCTTCCTTCCCCCCTCCTCCTGCCGAACTCCTGCTGCTTAGGGGAGGAGGAGGAAGGGCCGGGCGGCGGCGGCGGCGAAGAAGAGACTGGGGCACTGCCTCCTTCGGCCGTTTCCCCAGCCAGCCTCCAATCCGCCATGACTTTTGCCATGACTCTTGCCCCTCGCTCGCTGAAGCTGCACAGAGGAGGAGCCCCGCCCACTGAAGCCCATCCACCGCTTGTGCTCCTCCTACTCCACGCGGCTTCAGCGAGCGAGGGGCAGGAGTCATGGCGGAGAGCGGCGCCAGGGACGGGGGCCATGACTCCCGCCCCTTGCTCGCACTGCCCCCTCAAGGCTGGAGAAGCTGTGGGAGAGCTGAAGCCGGGGGGAGGGGGCGGGGCATGGCATGGCCTGGCTCCTCCCCCTCCCCCGGCTTTGGCACTCCCAGCAGCTGCTCCCAGCAGGCCACCATCCCCCAGCCGTTCTTTACTGTGTTAGAGTGTCATTTTGTGTCATTTTGGTTGGTGGTGTGCCCCCGGATTTTTTTAAAGTTAAAAGTGTGCCGCGGCTCAAAAAAGGTTGGGAAACACTGCTGTACAGGACAAAAGCAATCAATGTGTTATCTAACGATGCATCTACATTGTAGATTAAATGCAGTTTGACATCACTTCAACTGATGTGGCTCAATGCTTGTAGTTTTACAACGTCTCTTGCCAGGGCCGTAGCCAGGATTTTGGTTCGGGGGCTGAGTTTGGTTCGGGGGGGCTGAGACTGGGTGGAAGAGGGTCTACCCTAGCTACCTTTTGTATTGTTATCCCAATAACCCAATTAATGTGAGATATAATGAGCATGGTGATCAGATCATGATATGAATAAACATAACAGTTTAAATAATGTTCCAGTAAGGCCTTCTCGCGGACCACCCTGAGAATTTCGGGGGGGGGGCTGAAGCCCCCTTAGCCCCCCCCTGGCTACATGCCTGTCTCTTGCCTTCTCTACCAAAGACTTTTTATGCATTCTCAAACTACAACTCCCATGAATCTATATAGCATTAAGCCACAACAGTTAAAATGAGGTCTGACTGCATGAATTCTACAATGTAGATGCATTCTAAAATCCAGGAAGTGAGTTGCCCCCATTACTTGCCCTAAATCCAGTTTTAAGAGACAAGTTGGGATTGTGAATGAATGTACTGATGAAAGAACAAACGTATGTCAGGTATTTAATCTTGCTGGGTACTTTTGCTTTTCTGTAACCTTAGTTCAGGACTGGTTTGAAGCTGTTTCAAAGGACTGTTTGTTGCAACTCCTGTGATAACTCGCTAACAAACTTACTTGCTGATGTATTCCTGTTCTTACAGGGGCTGAACACATTTGTTGGCCATGACGGGATCGGTTGGACAAGTGCCTTGAAGAGGGAAGATGCCTGCTCAGCTCAGATTGTGAACATCAGGGTTTGGTTATGTACGATCTTGGCAGAGTGGTCAGCATATTTCCATACATTACTTTGACTGGTGACTGCAGAGAGGAAACCGGGAAACCTACATAGGAAGTGCCTCATTAAAGAGGGGCTGCCTGTTGCTCTCGTGGCAATTTTGACACAACGGGTTCCCCGCATACTGATCCTGCCAGTTTGTGTGTGCTCACCAATCACACAATAGGAATAGGGAAAGGGGAATTTTGTAGCTACTCAATACACTGTCAGATGTATGCACACACACAAAAAACCTGCCCGGAGGCCTTTTTTCACATTATTATTCTATATTATTTTCCTTTTTTATGGAAATTTTTTTCTATTCCATTTGCCCAGATCGCAAACAGGTGGGCTACTAGACACCAGCTGGTTTATATTTTGAACAGGTGTCTATGTTTTTATAGGTTAATTACATTTTAAGCTTGTGTTCCTTTGTTAATTTTTAGCTGTTTGTTTAAATTGTGGTAGGCAACCTTCTGTCCCAAACTAGGGAAAAAGTAAAGTATAAATAAATATACTATTGATTATCAAAAGTAAAACGCTTTCTAGAAATTGTTGTGAATTGTTATTCCCAGGGTGATTGATAGCCCTTTTGGAGGGAAGTATGAGAACTAATACTATTAGAAAAAAGCATCTGCTTCGCAAAGTAGCAGACAAAGTGTGCCTCAATTCCTCTGTGATGCTGTCCAGAGTTCGCTTGCAGACTTGAAAACAAACAAGGTGGGCCATTATAGGTTGCTAACTTAAAACTTTCTAGAAATCTTTGCATATGTGTTGTGATCTACATCCTAAGGGTGGCTCAAGACAGCACCAAATTACTCTCTTTAGTCAGGGGCCAAAAATTCCAGGACTTATTATTTATTATTTATTTATTTATTATTTCAAACTTCTATACCACCACTCCCCGAAGGCTCGGAGCAGTTTACATAGTTTGATGAATAATAAAACACATAAGATACAGAATAGTGCAATGCAAAGGGGGGGGGGGGTGGGAGTATCTACAGAAGAGAGGGTTAAAGACAGAGGAAGGACAATAAGGGAGTAGAGTTGGAGATGGTAATAACTTGACTATCTAAAGGAGGAAGTTTAGGGGTATCCAGCAAGTCATAAAGAGTCCTTAGCCTAAAAGGAAGGTAGTCGTCCCTAGCCTTTGGGTCCATAGAATCTGGCACAGGTCTCTTGGTCGCCAGAATGTCCTTCCGGGGCTGGAAGTTCGTTATGGACTGTTCTTGGCGCCTAAAGATGGTGTTCCAAAAGGTCCTGGTTGGGAACCTCTTGAGTGACCTGGCCTTGAAAGTCCTGGTCTTCTCCTGTTCAGGGGGTCTGGTTGCAGACCCAGTGGTCTTTGTGCTCTATGAGGCCTGTAGGTCGCTCCATGGGTCGCCGGCCTGCTCCTTGACTGGCTGGGCTGGGAGGACTTCCGGCGCTCCTCAGTGGGGCCGGAAGTCCGCTTTTGGCTGCAATTCTTACTTCGGCGTCGCCTCAGACGTCATCTCTTCCTCCGCTAAGGACTCCTTCCAGGCTTCCGGTCCTCAAGGGAGGACAACATCCGGCCAACCTCGGCATCCCCAAGGCCGTCCGCCATCTTCAGCTGTCCTCAGTCTATCAACCCCGCCCCCCCAGGCCACAACGGCGGAGGGCGGGGGCCCGGGCATGGGACAGAACCTCTGTAATGTCCAGCAACGGCACCAAACCACGGGTGCGGGGGCAGTCGTGGTCGTCCGTTGGCGAAAGGCCGGGTCTGTCAGGGATAGGTAGGTGTCCAGGGGGTGACTCACCAGTAAACCTCCGTTCAGAGTCAGCTCTCTCGATTTCTCCTCCAGCGGTGCCACATACAGAAGAGGTCCACATACAGACATGTTGGTCCCAGGATGTCTTTCTCCATTGTCCACATTTGTGGGATTTAGAGGCTCCCAAGATGGACTTCCACCATCTTGAAATTTCGCCTTTAAACAAAACAAAAAACATGCAAAGATGTGAATAATTGCAAAATCAACATAACTTGTCATGTAAGTCTATTTCTTGTTTCTGAATCTTTCATGCACATATTTGTCAACAGTGTCTGGAGTGAATCCTCCTTGATAAGAAGTTGGTTTTGTGCTTGGCCGACTTACTGGCCGAGCGGTTTGTGGGGCGGGGTCGCCCTCGCCGCCATTTTGGAGAGAGATGCAGGGGCTTCTCCTTCCCAGAAGCCCCTGGGGTGGTGGGAAGTTTTCCCGCCACCAAATGCCAGCCGGCCAATGATGGGGCTGGCCCTGCCCCCTCTTTGTGCTGGCTGGCCTGCACTTCCGCCTGGGCAGCCTATTTAAGGCTGCCCGGGGTTGCCCAGGCTAAACGTTGGGGCCAGCTCTGTTTTTCCTCCCACCCTCCCTACTTATTGCATTGATTGTTGGTGTCCATTTTATTCATTCTTCATGTCATTGTTGCATTGTTCATGGTTATGCGTTATTATGTTCTTTGTCACAACTGCATGTTTGGCGTGTGGCATGGCCCCTGGATCAGGCTGGCTTATCGCCCCTTGCTTTTAAGGGGGATAACGCCCAGGCCCCCTGGGTTGCCGAGTTTCCATGGACAGGCATTGGGCCACTCGCACCCCAGGCTTGCATATGCCTTTGGACATTCGTGGGGGCGGTACGACCCTGATCCAGGACCCATGTGTGGCCACCAACCCTTTGTTCCTGTTTTCAATAAATGAGTTGTGGCCATTTTGATCCAACCACTTGTGTCTCTGTTATTGTCTTGGGCGCGAGGTGTGTCACCCTTGCACACACAAAAGTTTTCAGTTCATGCTCTGGTAGCCTGTTTCAGACGATGCCTTCAAAAACAGCTTCAACTAAAGATATTTATTTATAAATGTTTGGTACCCCGACCTTCTCACCTCTATAGAGGGACTCAGACTGGCTTACAGCAAAAATTCAATGCTATAGAAATTTAAAACCTGTTACAACAACATTATTCAAAACTTAAAACACCAAATTACACACATACAAATATATTGCCATTTAAAACAAATTCAACTCGATCTGTAAACGTGGTCACTCATTTCATACTATAATCAATCTCAGCCTATTCTGGGAAAGCTTCGTTCCACATCCAAGTCTTCACCTGCCTCCTGAATGACAACAGGGAGGGGGCAGATCTAACATCACTTGGGAGAAAGTTCCAGAGCCAAGGGGCCACCACAGAGAAGGCCCTGTCCCTCATCCCCACCAGACGCGCTTGCGAAGGTGGTGGGACCGAGAGCAGGGCCTCTCCGCAGGGTCTTAATGTCCTTGATGGTTCATAGGGGAGAATCCGTTCGGACAGGTAAATATGGCCGGAACCATATTGGGTTTTGTAGGTTAAAACTAGCACTTTGAATTGCGCTCGGAAGCTAATTGTCTCCTCTAAATAAATGCCTAGATGAGGTAATGGGCTGGATGAGGAAAAACAAATTGAATCCAAACAAAAGAGAGGTGCTTGCCATCAAGGGTCCTAATCTGGGGGTGGAGATGTGTCAACCAGTTCTGGATTGGGTTACACTCTCTTTGAAAGACTGCGTTTGCAATTTGGGAGTGCTCCTGGATCCTTTTCTCCAAATTTCATGCAAGATAGATGTGATAGTCAGGAGTGCTTACTGATCCGCCAGCTGTGCCCCTTTCTAGATTTGGAGGACTTGAAGATAAGAACATAAGAACATAAGAAGAGCCATGCTGAATCGGGCCTCAGCCCATCTAGTCCAGCATTCTGTGTCACACAGTGGCCCACCAGTTGTACACAGGGATCTCTAGCAGAAAGGAAGGCAAAACCCTCACCTGCTCCCAACCCCCACAACCAGTACCCGGGAAAATTCTGCCTGCCTCCATCAACACAGAGGTGGCACTTGGATGTCCATTTCAGTAACTACTGATTCCCTTGGTATCCATGAATCTGTCTAATCCTGCCTTGAAGCTGTCCAGGCTGACAGCTGTCACAACCTCCTCTGGAAGTGAGTTCCATAACCCAATGACCCTCTGGGTGAAGAAATATTTCCCTTTATTAGTCCTAACTTTCCTACCTTGGAGCTTTAGGGAGTGCCCCCTAGTCCTAGTGTTGTGTGACAGAGAAAATATTTTTTCTTTATTCACCTTTTCTATCCCATGCATGATTTTATACACTTTGATCAAGTCACCTCTTAAACGCCGTCTTTCAAGGCTGAAAAGACCAAGGCGTTGCAACCTGATTTCATAAGGGAGCTGCTCCATCCCTTGGATCATTTTTGTTGCCCTTCTTTGTACCTTTTCCAGTTCCGTTATATCCTTCTTGAGGTGCGGTGACCAGAATTGTACACAGTACTCCAGATGTGGCCTCACCATAGATTTGTAGAGAGGCAATACAACATTTGCTGACCTATTTTCGATTCCCTTCCTGATCATGCCAAGCATAGAATTTGCTTTTTTCACTGCTGCAGCGCACTGGGTTGACATCTTCATTGAGCTGTCCACCAAAACCCCAAGATCCCTTTCCTGGTTTGTCTCTGAAAGCTTTGACCCCATCAGTTGAAAGTGTATTTGGGGTTCTTTGCCCCGATGTGCATGACTTTACACTTGTTTAGGTTAAAATGCATTTGCCACTTTGTTGCCCATTCACTCAATTTCGAGAGATCTTTCTGGAGCTCTTTGACAGTCAGTTTCATTTTTAACTACCCTGAACAGTTTAGTGTCATCTGCAAACTTTGCTACCTCACAATTTACTTCTACATCCAGATCATTTATGAATAAATTAAAAAGTAACGGTCCTAAAACTGAACCTTGGGGTACGCCACTTCTCACCTCTTTCCATCCAGAGAAGATGGTAGTGCACACACTGGCAACCTCGAGGTTGGATTTTTCCAATGCACTTTACATTGGGCTAACTTTGTATCAAGTTCGGAAACTCCAGCTGGTTTGAAATAAGACAACCATATTTGTTACAGGAACATCTAGGAGTGAGCATATTACACCTATTGTAAAGTTACTCCACTAGCTGCCAGTTAGTTTCTGGGCAAAGTACGAATTGTTGGTTTTGGCTTTTAAAGCCCTACATAGTTTGTACAGGTTACCTACAAGATTGCCTTCTTCAGTGCAATCTGCCCTGAACACTTACTGTAAGTCATCTGGGGGGTGGTTAATCCAACCAGCCAGAACCCAATTGCTGACCGTCACCCAGAGGACCTTTTCATCGGCCACCCCAAGACTTTGGAACGACCTGCCGGAAGAGCTCTGACAGCTAAATGTAAAACACATCTGAAAACGTATCTCTACCGGCAAGCCTACCCAGCCAGTTTTCAAGCATGAATTTTAAACATGTGTCGTCTTTTTTGTGTATTTTAATATGTATTTGATAGAAATACATTTTAATATGTGTATCTGTGATATTTTTACAGTGTTTATGTGTTTTAATTATTCTGTAACATGCTTTGAGCCATGAAGAGAGGCGGGTAATAATAACAACAACAACAACAACTCTTTTTCCATTTGCACATAAGATGCTCTTTGCTAGGAACTTGGAATCCTGGAGGCCTTCACAAAGGAACAAGAGGTCTTAAGGGGGAAATTGCCTGCCCGTTTAAGCACCTGGTCAACACATGATCCAGGCATATAGATCATCTGGTCACCATCTTCCTTGCTTAGAGGACATGTATGTTTATTCCATTTAAATAATAATAAAAAACGTTTCTGATCTTCAATTTGTACAATTAAAATTTCATTTAATATGTGTTTGTTCGTTTAATTGTCGATCTTTCCAAATTAAATGAGCATATGCAGTTTTATGGGGGAGAAATTATCCTCTTCCTTATTTATGAGTAAGTGGCCACCTGGCCACCCTGACAGAAATTTAATATCCTAAAGGGAACAGATTTCATCTGATCTTGGAACCTACGCAGGTCAGCCCTGGCAGCAGCTACTACTTGAATGAGAGACCACCAATGAATACCAGGCATTGTAGGCTATATTTCAGGAGAAACAACTGGCAAAACCACCCTTGAGTATTCCTTGCATAAGAAAAAGCCCTACAAGGTTCATGGGATTGCCATAAGTGTGTACATGGAGAAACAGAAGTGGTCGCCTTACATTTCATGATTTCTTCAAATCATAGGAGTAGTTTTGTGAAATTTTCTATTGTGACAACATGTATAGGATTTTGGCTGTGGCTTGAATGACAACGCTGGACTTTTCTTCATGAAGTATGATTTTTTAATAGTTATTATTTTGAAAATAATTGTGCTCTGCAGTTAGTGCTCTATGTAATTATTTGAAAATATAAACTAATTTTAGCCCATATATATGCATTTTTGGAGCTCCTGGTGACACAATGGGTTAAACTGCTGAGCTGCTGAATTTGCTGACCAAAAGGTCAGAGGTTCAAATTCAGGGAGCGGGGTGAGCTCCTGCTGTTAGGTCCAGCTTCTGCCAACATATCAGTTTGAAAATATGCAAATGTGAGTAGATTAATAGATACCACTTCTGTGGGAAGGTAACAGCGCTCCATGCAGCCATGCCGGCCACATGATCTTGGTGGTATTTACGGACTATGATAGCTCTTCGGCTTAGAAATGGAGATGAGCACCAACCCCAAGAATCGGACATGACTAGACTTAATGTCAAGGGGAAACCTTTACCTGTTATATATGGATTTATTTTGCAACTTATTTACGATATCAGTAATTAATTGGAAGTAATCTATTAATTATAATACAGTAGTGATATGAAACATCACTAGTGGTGGGTGTGAAACATGGGTCACCTATCGCCAACACCTACGACTCCTCGAACGCTTTCATCTTCATCTTTTTGTCTTCGCACAATCCTAAATATACACTGGACCGACTATGTGACTAATGTGCTGTCCTTGAGCAAGCAGGGATCACCAGCATTGAGGCCATGCTATTGAGAACACAGCTGCGCTGGGCAGGGCACATCTCTAGGATGGAGGACCACCGCCTCCCAAAGATACTACTCTACGGCAAACTCGGCACGTTCAGCGCAAGAGAGGTGCACCCAAAAAGAGATATAAGTACTCCCTGAAACAACATCTCAGGCTCGGCCAGATTGATCACCAACAATGGTCCACCCTGGCCTCACATTGGGAGGCATGGAGACGCACTATCCACAATGCTGCAGCCTCTTTCGAGAAGACACGCCAAATGGGTCTTGAAGAGAAACCCAGAAAGAACCGCAACTTGGAAACAACATCACCCAAGGAGACTTTCTGCTGTGCTTCCTGCAACTGAACTTGCCTATCTCAGATTGGCCTTTTTAGTCATCAACCCGCTTGTAAAAAGCATGGGATGAGTCCCCTCTAAGAATCTTCGTTCGCGAAGTAATGCCGAGAGAGATCCTGTGTCTGGTATTCTGAAACCCAAAATACTGTACTCCCACAATTGAAAATAATCCACATGGGTGGCTGAGATAGTGACACCTTTGTTTTCTAATGGTCCCATATATACACAGTTTATTTCATGCACAAAATTGTTTTTAAAATTGTGTATAAAATAACATTCAGGCTATATTTATAAGGTGTATAGGGAACATAAATGAATTAGATAGATAACTCATTATGCATGTACAAATACTCAAAAATCTTCAAAATCTTTGGTGCCAAGCATTTCAGATAAGGCAGCCCTGTCCAACAGGCGTCCCGGGGGCCGTACACGGCCCCCTAGCCCCTTGGCTACAGCTGCTTACTCTCCTGCAATAAATAATATATTTTTAAAAATATTTTTAAAATATTTTTTCAATTAAAAAATATTATTTATTATTATTATTATTTGGTCCCGCCCCTTGGCTTTCTATTGGCCGCCTCCTCTTCTCCTGAGGGAGGGGGCCAATGGGAGGGAGTGACGTCTCTCGGGCCCCGCCCCCTTGGCAGCAAACAGGAAGAGCGACCCGGCCGCATGGCTTTCCCCCTCGGCAGCGCCGCTTCCTCCTTCTCAGGATTGCTGCTGCTCCGTCTGGGAGGCGCTCAGGCCCTCAGCGCCAGGGAAGCAAAAGGGGTTTGGGAGGGAGTGTGTCTGAGAGCGTGAGTGAGTGAGAGAGAGAGAGAGAGAGAGAGGGGGGACCTGCCCTGGGCACACCTCTCCCCAGCGCAAAGGGAAGATCTCTCTGGCTCTCTCAGACACACACACACACACACACACACAAAAGCCCCTTCCTTTCTGACCCCTTCATTTGCGTTTCATGAACTGTCTCTTTAATGAGAAGGAGAGAACCGGCCAGCCATAGGAGAGGGGAGGAGGAGAAAAGGAGGAAGGGGGAATTGAATGAGAGGGAGCTCAAGGAAAGGCCTCCCACCCCCTTTCCCCTCCTTTTCCTCCCCCAGAATTATTTACATTCTTTGCAATTACCTAAGTTTACTTTGATGACTTGCACTGAATGGAATCAGCCAGGGGTAAACTGGCAGAATGAAAGCACACAGACCTTTCAACTGCAAGGCCATTCAATGCTGATCAATGTGGCCAGTCATATATTCCAGTTCAAAGCAGAGATTGTGGGATTTTCTGCCTTGATATTCTGTATATTTATGCCCCTCATGTGTTCTATCCATCCCTCCCTCTCCCCTTATTTAAATAATACAATATGTAATTGTATATTTATGCAATGCCGGGGGCGGGGAGGTGGCGGAGCCGGGGAGGGGAGGGCGGAGCCAGGGCTTGGCCCCCCAGTTGATCAGTGACCGGAATTCCGGCCCAAGGTCCGGTAGAAGTTGGACAGCCCTGAGATAAGAGATACTCAACCTATGCTTAGTAATGGGATTAAAAAAGGCATAAAAATAAGAAATCACAAAAACTGAGAATGTGCAATCCTCCAATCCAGAAGTTTCCAAAATCTAAATGTGGCCCCTGATCCTGTCACGGTCCCCTACCCTTGCGTTAGGAATGATTGAAGAAGGAAGGAAACTGAAAACAAAGAAGAGAAAGCTTGTCTCTGTGCTGACAGATCTGAAGACTATATGTGATGTAATACCCACACACACATACTTGGGAGCAAATAACAGCATTGCAGTGTTTTCAAACTGCAGAATGTGGCTTCCACTGTGGGAAAAGAGGCAGAGACGAAATGGGATAGATCTAGTTCCCTCTTGCAGAGAAAGAAAGAGAAGGTCACCGTTTTTAACGGCATGGGCTGAATTTCAGAAACTTCCTTCTGTGGGAAAAAATGTATCAATGACTGGGGGTGACTCAGTCCTCTCACCACAATGAGCCTGTACTTAAGCATGATTATAGAAGGCTTGGCTGCAAAGGAAATACCCTGTTGTTTAAAGCCCAAGAAGGGGACATCCTTTCTCCCCAAAGCCTGATGTCATGGTGGTTTCTGTGGTACAGGGTATTTTTCAACCAAAACTGAATCAATCCAAGGAGGCCCTATGGGGAATTGTTTTCCCAGGCATGGAAAGTGGTTATAACTCTAGAATTGATGGGGAAGGATAGGATGACCATAGCGATGTGAGACAAAGTGGCAGAGTACTCTGGTTGGGAAAAATGATAGAAGGCCCATTCTGGGTTGCAAGGGATCAGCAAACTTCAATTGGGGAGAATGAGGGAGCCAACTTAGATTTGTAGTGTTGTGAAAACCTAGAAACTGGTTGTGGTGATCGGTTGGCTTTATTTTTGAGCACAGGAAACTTACAAAATTTTCTGTCCTATATAGCAGTGTTTCCCAACCAGTGTGCCGGGGCACAGTTGTGTGCCATGAGCGATCATCAGGTGTGCCGTGGGAAATTGGAACCTCCAATACCCTTACTTATTAAAGGAGCGCTGTTACATCACAGTACAAAATGCACAATTAATCATACATAATCATACGCAAAGAACACATTCAAAGTACCCAATCCTGCTGGAGAAAATCAAAAGTCTTACATCAGGTAGTTCGCAATGGTCGCCACAGAGAGCGGAGGAGTTGCGAACCAGGAAGTAGCGAGTTCATGGAGCGCTTCTCTACGGAAAACTCACGATGTTTGATGAAATCACGGAAGTGAGTGCAAAAAACAAAGTGTGTCCTCACGATGTTATCCAATGTCAGTTCCGGGATCCGCACAATAACACAGTCAGTTTGCGGACAATTTAAAGAAGCAGCACCATAATCATAGCGACAAGGTAGAAAATCACGTAGATAATCACATATATTCAAGATAGATGTGGTGATGGAATCGAAAGCTGGCATGGGCAAACTTGGACCTTTCAGGTGTTTTGGACTCCAACTCCCACCATTCCTAGCAGCCTCAGGCCCTTTTCCTTTTTCCCCTCAGCCACTTAAGCAGGAAAGGGCCTCAGGCTGTTAGGAATGGTGGGAGTTGAAGTCCAAAGCACCCAGAGGGCCGAAGTTTTCCCATGACCGACAGCTGTTGAGCAAGACCTTTGTGTGTGACTTTTTGCCATTCCTGCCATGATATCTATGTTGTGTTCATTGAAACAGGCCCAGGTTTCACACTGAGTGTATAAATACATTTAAAACATATTAACTATATGTATTACTGTGTTAGAGTGTCATTTTGTGTCATTTTGGTTGGTGGTGTGCCCCAGGATTTTGTAAATGTAAAAAAATGTGCCGCGCTCAAAAAGTTTGAAAAACACTGCTATATAGCAATAATGACATGAATGGCTTTTCTGAACTAGGCTTTCAGGATTCTTTCTGAGATTGAGTAGGAAGTCCCATTTTGTGCTCCACTTTAGGCAGCCAAATGTCTTAGGATATCAGTGGCCTGCAAACACTGGCCACATCCCTGCTGAAGGATTGAGACTGCCATTTTTATTTTTCAAATCAGGGTCGTTTCATGAGCATACAGCAGCAAGTGAAGTACTGTATTGGAGCAGAAGAATATTGCATGGATCTATAGATGGAACCGCTCCAAGGAGAAACACCCAGTAGCTCCTTTCTCATTTCTAAAGGCTAATGGTGCATCTGTGCTATAGCCACTTTGAGTTTCCTTATGGAGAGAAAAAGCAGGTTATAAGTAAACATAACAACAACATAACAACAACATACTATAGAATTAATATGCTTAAACCCCACTTTAACTGCCATGGGTCAATGTTATGGAATTAGAGGTTGTCGTTTGGTGAAACACCAGCACTCTTTGGCAGAGAAGGCTAAAGATCTTGTAAAACTACAAATCCCATGAATCCATAGCTTTGAGACACACTGTGTACACATTGTGTGTGTGTGTGTGTATAGTGAGAGAGAGAGAGATCAACAATAAACTGTCTGAAGGAGTTGTTGCATTCTCAATATTGATCCACACTCACTCACTCTTGCACACAGAGCTAAATTTCAACCAGTATTCTGCAATAGCCACCTCAGGTGCATCTACACCAGTAGTTCCCAAAGTGGGCAGTACTGCCTCCTGGTGGGCGATGGGGTGATACAAGGGGGCGCTGGGAGGCCCAGGAGAATTTGGGGGGCACTGAACCCCTGTAAGGGGGCGATGGCATGAGCTAGGCTTGCCACCTGCAGGGTCGCGCTCTTGCGAGGACATCCCTGTTGGAAGAAAGAGGCCGATACACAGGACTGTGCCATGGGCGGGGTTGATGAGAGGAAGGAGGCGTGCGCTGCGGTTTCCATGGCAACTAACTAACTTTATTTCTTATAAGTCGCCCTCCACCAGAGGTGCTCTGGGCAACTTACACAATTAAAATAAACAGGTTACATAGTCACCGCTTGTTACTAACAATCATAGGCTCTTCTGAAATGCCATGTCTTGAGTGCCCCAAAAAACGCCTGCCCGGGGATTCCAACTCACAGGGACACAGTTGCAAGCACCTGATCCCTGGGCAGGCATTGCTGTTTGATCCAGATCTGTCATTCATGGGGATCTTAGTGGTCTGTGGAAATCAGAGCTGAATTGGCTGTAAGTACTGCACATCCCATCATCCGTTGCTCATACCCCCCAAACATATTGTTCTTGTGATTATTTCTGGAATTCAATATAATTTACACATTTCTTTACTATATTTTACCCAAAAAGGTAGAAACATTAATACATATATCTTTCTGTTTAATTGCTATTAAAATTTTAAAAAAATAATTTCTAGAGGGGGTGCTGCGAAAAAATTTTTTCTGGAAAGTGGGCGGTAGGCCAAAAAAGCTTGGGAACCAGTGATCCACACTGTAGGATTAATGCAGTTTGACCCCATGGTGCAATGCTATGTAATCCCGAGAATGCAGTTTGGTAAGAAACCAGCTCTTTTTGGTAGTGAAAGCTATACATAACTAAATATACGTAATATATGAGTAATCTCTCCTGATGTGATGCCCTTTCAAGCTTGATGGAAGCATCCTTCACCCACGAGCCAATCAATGGTAGAATGACCTTCATTTCTCCCATGCAGCCAATGCCTGACAAGGGGTGTGGGAGTTCAAATCGACTGTGTTAATAGTGTCAGGATTGTGACAAAGCAGTGATTATGGATATGGATTAGTTGCAGATGAGTAAGTCCAGGTAGCCAGTCCATAGCTACAATACATAGCTAGTTAAGACCTTATCACATTGGGGTGGGGAAAAGCGGAGGGAACCGTCTTCTTTTGTTCCATACTGTTGAGGTCTCATATCTTTCTGTCTTCTGTGATGACAACGGTCAGTTGCCATCACACATTCCTTGTCCGCTTTCCCCCAATTCTATCCATCTTCTCTCATTGGGACTTGGGTAGTACCCAACTCCTGAAAATCCAGTCTTCCCAGAGGCAACCACCAGAAGTTGCCTTGTGTCATGTGATGGCCTCCGTGGGACTCCGTATCTGCCACACAGAGTAACGGAAAGAAGACTGCATTTGGTGAGGTCCTTAGTCACCATTGTGACACATTTTTGCTTTGTAGAAAAACAAGAAAGGCTAGTAGTTACAAGAAGAGAGCAGAGAGGGAAAGAAACAAGAAGCACGAAAACTCACCATGAAACAAAGTATTATATTAATTAGAATGACACAATGCAATGATATTAAATTCATACCACTGGTGGTCAAGGAGTCCAAGGATGGAAGTTCATATGAATAGTTCCCAGAAATAGGTTATGGCAATGTAAATATTAAGGATGAAATCAATATATGCTGGAAATCATTTTTGCTTTGGTCACAATTTCCCCTCAGCTTAGGTTTCCAGGGATCAGCTGCATGGGGAGAAGAAAGTCCATTCTGCTAAAAATCGGGAACTCATGTGAGTGACATTTCCCTCAGGATTGTGTCTGTGTGTGTGTGTTGGTTACGTGCTTGATACAGAATACTGGCCTTCTCCCTCATCTAGCATTTGAAACACAACCGTCACTTGTAATTATACAGCAAAATTTGGTAGTACATTTTAGAACATATATTGCAATCCATGCATTTGCACGCATGTGCATCAACACACACACAAGTTCTTGCCAGTGATTTCTTTTTTGCAAAGCCCAGCTCACAGCTCAACTTAATTTGTTTCTTTGTAGATGGAGATCCTTGAACTTCCTGTGTGCGATGCCTTCCACAGATTAGGAATAGTTGTGTGCCTGCTTTGGAGAAATGTGTTCCATCTGCTCGCCATCCTCCCGTTCCTGGACTGATAAGGCATCTGTAAACACTCTCTGAAACTCTGAACAGAGCCTCCTCTGTGTGTTGCTTTGAAGGAGATCTGCATGAAGACCTCTGTACCAATTTGAAAATATCTTGCAAACTGATAAAGAAGTAAAGATACAGCGGGCATTCACTGTGTAATAAGGATTAACAAACCCAAGGTTGTTTGCTTGGCTTGGAGATTGCCTCGAAAAGAGATGGCAATCTGGGATTCAATCAGAACTTAATCTGATTTCTTCCATCGATGCATTAGCCCTCCCTCTCCTTCCCCTGATACACATTTGGAATAAATATTCAGCCCTTCAAATTAAAATCGGGCAGTTTAATTTCAACAGCAGTTTTGGAGTATTTAAGATACCCTGCCTTCATTAAGGCATCAGATGGCTTAGTGTGAACATCTGCCTGTGCGATGAAACTAGGGGATCAATGAGAAATTCATGGAGATGTGTTAGGTGCAGGGAGGGACCAAGTCTGGTTTGGGGTAGCCGGCCTGCTCCAAAATATCAATTTGCATTTCCAAAGGTCTACCGATATCAGTAGACGCCTCTTTGCAGGTGATTAGTTGATTGAATAGAATCCCCAAGGCTCTGATTTGATTTGACTGATAATAAAAAATGGCCCATATATCTTTGGTAGCTAATTGTATCCATGGATATCAAGCATACTTTAGCTAATGGTGGAGAGAAAAAAAGACAGCCTGGTCAAAGCTTATTTGAAGAAATGGCATGTTTTAAAAGCCGACGTGACTTAAAACAGAATCATATAAGTTCCTTGCTAAACCACTTTCAGGATATATTAGGTATAACAATAGTTTTCTACATGAAAATGGCTTTGAAAAAATCTCCAAAGAAAAGAATTTTAAAAGAAAAGATTTTTTTTTTGCTGCACATTAAATTGGATGTGAATTTGACAGATTTCAAAGACCGTCAAAATAACGAATTTACATCATAAATGTGCAGGCTTCCTTTTTAAAAGCTCTTCAACAACTCAGGAAGGCATTTAATGGTGAGCGAGTTCAAAGTGTCACGGACTCCCACTGGTATGAAAAGCAGGCAATACCTACGATAGTCTCTATGTTTCAGATAATGTATCTGTCTCTTTTCAAGTTAATAAACTGCACTCCTGTCAAATTGCAGATAAATGAAAGCGACCAAGACATTGTTTTCCCCGCATATTGCTAAGAAAGATATCTTCCAATATTTCTGAACCACCACTATGCTAAAGAGAACTTGAAATGAATCCACCCTGCAGTTATTTTACAGCATCAAAGACAATGAAATTTCCACAGAGGCACTTTCTGAAGTTTTTAAATGCTTTATTTCTGATAGCTGCTCATTAAGAAGCTTCCAAAGCTTTTTTATTGTTTCAAAGGCAGTCATCTAAATTTTTAATCATTCACCAATGCTATATGGCCATGGCGTTACTCTCTATTTTGCAAGGCGGGGAGAAGGGGATTATTATTTTGTCTTTATACAGAAATTTACAAATCAGTGTCAACATCGTGTTCTTGCTAGGTAATATATATATAATATAGGTAAGCCCTTTTGGTTTTAAAACATTATGGATGAATTTACTTGGTTTCTAAAGGTAAAGGGGAAACTTTAGAACAGGGGTGCTCATTAGGTAGATCGCAATCTACTGGTAGATCGCCTAGGGCGTCCTGGTAGATCGCAGGCAGGGCGGGGGGAAGGCTCAGTCGCGCCCTGACCTACAAATTTCTGGTTTGTAAATTTCCCGACGCCGCCCAAGTGCTGCCGGCTCTGGGTTATCTGAGGTCCTTTCCACACCGTTGAATAAAATCCCATATTATCTGCTTTGAATCAGATTATATGGCAGTGTGGACCCAGGCAACCCAGTTCAAAGCAGATATTGTGTTATATGTTTCACATTTTTGTAGTGGGTAGGTAGATCATTTTGACTTGGTTGTTTTATACTGTAAGTAGCTCACATGCTGAAAAAGTGTGAGCACCCCTGCTTTAGACGATCAGTGGTTTGGGGCTTGAGCCTTCCCTGTGCAATGGAATCTGGAACACAGTTTGGAAAAGTTACCTTCTTGAACTACAAATCCTGGGACCACCTTTTTGGGAACTGTCTCTAAAGCTCTGAGACAGGAAGGGTCATTGTAGAAACTATTGGCCCATTTAGGCCAATAGTCTTAAAACTTGTTTTGGTAGGAGCTCATCAGCAGTGACTCTAGGGACCTCATTCCATGAATTACGAAAGTGTCGTTTTTGCAACATGCATCATGAGCTCAGAAGAATATTTCTTTCTGGCTCCGATCTCACCCACCCATTTTTTCACACGTCTAAAACGGTTCACCAACAAATTACCACGGACAACAGATGGAAGTCAGTTTGTATCGTATGATGCTCTCCATGTTAGTTCATCTATTAGTGTACCTGAGGGACCGCCTAACCCCATACTGTCCCACGAGAATACTTAGATCTGAAGAGAGGAACCTTCTAGCCGTGCCCAGTGTCAAGCAATACCATCTAACTTCAACACGGAGAAGGGCATTCTCCATCATTGCCCCAGTCCTCTGGAACGCATTACCTCCGGAGGTTAGGGCCTTGCGCAATCTGTTGGCTTTTCAGAAGGCCTGCAAGTTGGTCCTATTCCGGCAGGCCTTTGAGCTGTGATATGCTATCTTCTGAGACTGTGTTTTCTTTTAGGAATTGTTTTATTCTGTGGTTTTAATGCTATTGTAGATTGTGATTTTATCGTGGTTTTGATGTAAGCCGCCCCGAGCCACTGAGAGTGGCGGCTAATAAGTCAAATAAATAAATAAATAAATAAATAAATCTATGAAATGTTTTCAAAGTGTGTAGAAATGGAGAGGAACTTACGTGTGATGAAGTCCGAAGAGAAACTTTCCTCATACCTATTGTCAGACAGTGTGATGTTGTGATTTGAAAACTGGACTACAACTCTGGAGACCAAAGTTGGATTATCCACTCAGCAATGGAAACCTACTGCATGACCTTGGGCAAGTCAAACACTCTCAGCCCCAGAAAGCCATGTGACAGATTTGTCTTAAAGTTGTGATGAGTTGGTAATTCCTCGAAGGCATACAACATCAACAGCTTCTATCTTCACCAAAGATTGAAGCTGGAAAATTTTGCATGCAGTTCAGGTGCTGTGTCTCTGAGCTATGATGCTGCAAGATTCAAACCTTCCTTGGTTTATTTTACACCTGGGGTGCAGCTATATTAAGAGGCCTACCTTGGGAAAAATCAGATTAGCCTGTGTGCATTTTGTGGATGCACAAGACTGATGCGATACCCACACTGCATTATTTGGCAGTGAAGATGCACATTCAGCCTAACTGCAAACCAGAATTCTGGCTTATATGGATCCAGGGTGTGTGTGCTGGATTTTAGATATCCTAGCTGTGAACTTCAGTACCTTTCATTATGCCTAATGCTTACCAACAGGTTGGGACTCTGTTTTCAAAATCTGACAGATGCCGCAGTCTGGCAGGTCCATTGGCTTCCACAAAGATATTTTGGAATGAAGCAGTAGTGAGTTGCATTGTGAGCGGCCCACCACAGAAGCAACGGCTTTGTGTACACTCCCAACCCATTGCTTCCCTACCAGGGAAGCAGGACAGTGTCATTGGTGGAATTACAGCTGGTTTGGCTTTGCTTCTTCCCTCTTTCCCACACAAACAACCGTCTCTTTGAAGAGCAGGCTGGCTTCCTCCTCAGCCACAATGGCTGTTCATTCTCACATTCAAGCATTATGGGGACCAAAACATTGTGCTACAAACCTGCATCAGATTTCCTCCTACAGAAACCACAAACCATCTCTTTTCTGAAGGAGCTATTTTTCCATTCTTGGGAAAATAATGCAGCTTGTGACTGAGCCCCATAGGCTAGGCATGCATTCTCTTTGGTCATCGTAAATGCAGGAACCTGGTCATTTTCGAGGCAATCTATTTCTGACCATAGTGAGGACTTTCCCCTGAAAAGGAGCTGTTATTGAGTGGACAAAGCATGATTGGTTCAGGGAATCCAATAAAGTACTGTTCATGAAACTTCTGCTTCATGTTGTTCAGCAGTGGAACTCTCTGCCCTGGAGTGTGGTGGAGGCTCCTTCTTTGGAGGCTTTTAAACAGAGGCTGGATGACCATTTGTTGGGGGTGCTTGGAATGCAATTTTCCTGCTTCTTGTCAGAGTATTGGACCGGATGGCCCACAAGGTCTCTTCAAACTCTATGATTCTATGTTTACTAGATCCTGGACTTTGTATTGTGAATTTCGGAAGAAGTCTGATATTTGCAACACGTCATTGTCTTGGGGTGGTCATCATTACAAAGAAAAGTTGCCAGATTTCAAGGCTAGGGCCCTCTTCTCCAGTTCCTGCAGTGAAAAGTCTCAAGGCAAGAGCACTATCTTGGATGGTTCGTGTGTATGTCTTTTAGGCATTCGTTAGACTTGGGATTTTAAAATTTGAACTACCAGTATGTATCCTGTACAACTATACTTGTTGCCTAATGTATCATTTTCCATTATTTCACCAGAGGCTTCCATCTTCTATGATGCCACAAAATCCCATGTCTCAGTATTTGGCCTGAAATCTCAGGACTCGAGATAGTCTTCACCTGACCATCCTATTAAAATGCAGAAGGTAATCACTTTTTTGTTGGCTAAAGGAGAGGAAATCAACTTGTTCTGAAGGAGCAGATTGGTAGCCTGGTGGTTCACATTTCCAATCCCACCAGTGAGTGAGGCAGTGACAATCCAAAGCTGGACTGCTATTGCAATTCCTTATGGTCTGGGAACATCATTTTCCTTGCTTCCTGATCAGCAATTGAACAGATCTTCTTTACCTGGTAGAGCTGTTGGCTCATAAGGTGGACTTGGAGATGAGTTCAGTCCAGAAGATCTTGTTTAATTATACAAATATAATGAAGTAGCTGATACTGATTATCAGCCTATGTTTTTAACTTTTATGTATCATAATACAGTAAGATACTGTGTTTTTATAGGAAAAAAATATTTATTTATTTATTTAAAACGTTTATACCCCGGCCTTCTCGCCTCCGAAGAGGGACTCAGACCGGCAAACAGTGAGTATTCAATGCTAACATTTAAAATCTAAAAACATCATAAATTTACAATAAAATTTACAATACAATACAATACAATAAAAAGATTTAAAAAGCCTTTTGCCAAAGTAAAATCAAGTCCAACTTAATCCATACCATGTATTCGGTCCGTATCAAGTGGTTGGTGACTTTAGTCGCTTCGCGATCTCCTCCATTCTGCGAAGGGCTCATTGCATAGCCACGCTTTCACCTGCTTCCTAAAAGTCAGGAGGGAGGGGGCGGATCTAATTTCATTTGGGAGGGAATTCCACAGCCGGGGGGCCACCACAGAAAAGTCCCTGTCACTCGTCCCCACCAGACGCACCTGTGAAGGTGGTGGGACCGAGAGCAGGGCCTCTCCAGACGATCTTAGCACTTGTGACAGTTCATAGGGGAGAATACGTTCGGACAGGTAAACTGGGCCGGAACCGTATAGGGTTTTGTAGGTCAACACCAGCACTTTGAATTGTGCTCGGAAGCTAATTGGCAGCCAGTGGAGCTGGCGCAACAGGGGAGTTGTGCGCTCCCTGTGTTCCGCTCCCGTTAGTAGTCTGACTGCTGCGCGCTGGACTAATTGCAGCTTCTGGGCAGTCTTCATAGGCAACCCCACGTAGAGAGCATTGCAGTAGTCTATACGGAATGTAACCAGTTACAAAACAATTTCAAAGATGTCTTCCATTAGGGACAACATCCTAGTATGTATTCTGAAAGTGTTTCCTTTATGTCATACTTACTCTCTATTTCCATGCATTCAGTGATCTAATTCTCTTTGTGTCTTATGACATTACTGTGTTCACTGTGGAATTCCTGGGTTTACAGATAATGTCTCATCCAGAAGACAGCAGCCACGTGTCTTGGAAGTATCATTCACTCCAATGCTACGGTTCTGGCCTAGTTTACCTATCCGAACATATCTCCCACTACAAACCATCTAGGATCTTAAGATTGTCCGAGGAGGCCCTGCTAACTGTCTGATGGCTGATGGGGACAAGAGACAGGGCCTTCTCTGTGGTGGTCCTCAGCTATGGAATTCCCTCCCATCTCTCCTGTCCTTCTGGAAAAAAGTGAAACCATGGCTATGGGATCAGGCCTTTGCGGACTAGACTGACTTGACGGCAAGATTTGTATGGACTCTGATGGACTGATTTAGGATGACAATTTAAATTGGCTATTGTTTTAACGTTTTGATAATGTTTTATACTGTTTTTTAAAAAAACTTAATATGTATATTTATGTTTTTGTTGTCAGCCGCCCTGAGTCCCTTTGCGGAGGTTGAGATAGGACGGGATAAAAATGCCCTAAATAAATAAATAAATAAAAGATGCCTTCTACTTTTGATAGCTAGATACAATGTAGATGTTGATAGATCTGCTTGTCCGGTTTTGATGGATTCGTTTCAATTGGTTCAGCTTGAGGATGTGGACAAGATCCTTGGAGAGGCGAGGCCCACGACATGCATCCTAGACCCCTGCCCATCCTGGCTGATCAAGGAAGCCAGAGGGGTTTGGCAGAGTGGGTGAAGGTGGTGGTTAATGCCTCCCTTCGGGAAGGCACCATTCCAGCCAGCTTAAAGCAAGCTGTTATAAAACCGCTGTTGAAGAAACCTTCACTGGACCCCACTCAATTAGTGAACTATCGGCCAGTTTCCAATCTCCCCTATTTGGGCAAAGTCATGGAACGTGTGGTGGCTTCGCAACTCCAGGGTTCTTGGCAGACACTGATTATCTGGATCCGGCACAGTCTGGCTTTAGGCCGGGGCATGGGACTGAGACAGCCTTGGTCGCCTTGGTAGATGATCTACGCCGGGAACTTGACAGGGGAGTGTGTCCCTGTTGGTTCTGCTGGACCTCTCAGCGGCTTTCGATACCGTTGACCACGGTATCCTTCTGGGTCGCCTTGCAGATATGGGGCTTGGGGGTACTGCATTGCAGTGGCTCCAATCCTTCCTGGAAGGTCGTACCCAGAAGGTGTCATTGGGTGACACCTGTTCGGCTCCACAGCCGTTGTCCTGTGGAGTCCCTCAGGTTCAGTACTGTCCCCGATGTTGTTCAACATCTACATGAAACCGCTGGGAGAGATCATTCGGAGTTTCGGAGTAAGGTGTTATCTGTACGCAGATGATGTCCAGATCTGTCACTCCTTCCCACCTGTCACCAAGGAGGCTGTCCAGACCCTGAACCGGTGCTTGGCTGCTGTGTCGGACTGGATGAGGGCTAGCAAATTGAAACTAAATCCAGACAAGACAGAGGTCCTCCTGGTCAGTCGTAAGGCCGAACAGGGTATAGGGTTACAGCCTGTGTTGGACGGGGTTACACTCCCCTGAAGACGCAGGTTCGCAGCTTGGGAGTGATCCTGGACTCAGCGCTGAGCCTGGAACCCCAGGTCTCAGCGGTGGCCAGGGAGCTTTTGCACAGTTGAGACTCGTGCGCCAGCTGCGCCGTACCTTGGGAAGTCTGATCTGGCTACGGTCGTCCACGCTCTGGTCACATCCCGAATAGATTACTGCAACGCACTCTACGTGGGGCTGCCTTTGAAGACAGTTCG
Organism: Anolis apletophallus; assembly: GCA_030556195.1. Lineage (NCBI taxonomy): Eukaryota > Metazoa > Chordata > Lepidosauria > Squamata > Anolidae > Anolis > Anolis apletophallus. The sequence goes on along the minus strand of JARBWK010000001.1, from coordinate 163,649,978 downwards.
GAAATTGCAATTAGTCCAGCGGGCGGCAGCCAGACTACTAACGGGAGCTACATACAGGGAGCACACTACCCCCCTGCTGTGTCAGCTCCACTGGCTGCCTGTCCAACCGGGCTCAATTCAAAGTGCTGGTTTTGACCTTTAAAGCTCTATACGGTTCTGGCCCAGCTTACTTGTCTGAACGCATCGGCCGCTACGTCCCATCCCGTAACCTAAGATCATCCGGGAGGCCCTGCTCTCGCTCCCGCCGACCTCTCAGATGCGGTTGGTGGGGACGAGGGACAGGGCCTTCTCGGTGGTGGCCCCCCGCCTGTGGAATGCGCTCCCTACGGAGATACGGTCCACCTCATCCCTCCTGACATTCAGGAAGAAGGTGAAATCCTGGCTCTGGGATCAGGAGTTCCCTCACCAGCACTAGGCAGCATGTGAGACGGAATTTTAATGGGAGGGAGGAAGAGGGTCAATGTTTCTAGGGTTGAATACTGTTTTAATTGGAATGATTGTAGATGTGTTGAGGGATTGTATTTTAATGCCTTAATGTTTTAATGGGTTGTGGGGTTTGGGGTTTTACGCTGTTGATGTGGCATCGAATTGTGCCTGCTGTAAGCCGCTCTGAGTCCCCCCTCGGGGGTTGAGAAGAGCGGGGTAAAATCCTGAAATAAATAAATAAATAATAAATAATAAATAAATAATAGATTCATTACCATGTGAATAGAGGGAAAACCTAGAAGGAAGGACAAGCATTAATTTCTCATTGATTCCTTACATAAAATTGATACCATGGACTCTTGGTAACACCCGGGGTTTGGTTCCAGGATCCCCGTGGAGACCCATTATATGCAAAATTGTGAAATAGTGCCCCTTATATGAAGTGGCAAAACCAAGGTTTGCTTTCTGGATTTCAAGGGAAATATTTTCAAAGTGTGGATGATTGAATCCATGGATATGGAGCACCTACTGTATTGTACATATCTTACATAGTACCCTCAGTTACAAAGTCAGTCTCCAATCTCTTCACTTCAGATTTAAACTTTGTTTTCCAATTGGGGCTCTGCCATGGAGTCATATCAAAGTTTTGCAGTGAATTTGGTAATGAGCAGGAGTTGGAAACTGTATCCCTATAACTAATGTCCAGAGAATAGATTCCTGGAAGACTGGAAAAAAGTGTTGTGGACAGATGAATCCAAGTTTGAGGTGTTTGGATCACAAAGAAGAACGTTTGTGAGACGCATAACAAATGAAAAGATGCTGGAAGAATGCCTGACGCCATCTGTTACGCATGGTGGAGGTAATGTGATGGTCTGGGGTTGCTTTGGTGCTGGTAAGGTGGGAGATTTCTACAGGGTTAAAGGGATTCTGAATAAGGAAGGCTATCACTCCATTTTGCAATGCCATGCCATACCCAGTGGGCAGCGCTTGATTGGAGCCAATTTCATCCTACCACAGGACAATGACCCTAAACACACCTCCAAATTGTGCATGAACTATTTACAGAAGAAGCAGGTAGCTGGTATTCTATCGGTAATGGAGTGGCCAGCGCAGTCACCAGATCTGAACCCCATTGAGCTGTTGTGGGAGCAGCTTGACCGTATGGTACGCCAGAAGTGCCCATCCAACCAATCCAACTTGTGGGAGATGCTTCTAGAAGCGTGGGTGCAATTTCTCACGCGTACCTCAACAAATTAACAGCTAGAATGCCAAAGGTGTGCAATGCTGTAATTGCTGCAAAAGGAGGATTCTTTGACGAAAGCAAAGTTTGATGTAAAAACCATGTTATTTCAAATAAAAATCATTATTTCTAACCTTGTCAATGTCTTGACTCTATTTTCTATTCATTTCACAACTCATGGTGGTGAATAAGTGTGACTTTCCATGGAAAACACAAAATTGTTTGGGTGACCCCAAACTTTTGAACGGTAGTGTATATTTCTCTGTATGATTTATTTTGCCATTGTATAGTTTTGTGATGTTTTAGATTGCATGCATCCGGTAGGACTCGTTGCTTTGACTTGTTTTACTGTAAAAATGCCATGTGCATGTGGTGGCACAATATCAAATGATGATGATAACAGTAATATATAACCTCTAAACCAGTGATTTTCAACCAGTGTGCCGCAAAAACACTAGTGGCCGTGAGAGATCATCAGGTGTGCAGTGGGAAATTATTTTCGAACTTCATTCATATATAAACTATAAGGCGCATCTGTCCCTTTAAGAAACGGAACCATAGCACTCTCACATCACTTAAGAAGTGATGCGAGAGTGCTATGGTTGCACCATCTTGGATTTGCTCAGACACGGCTAAGTAAACAAAGTTAGAGTTAGTGCTGCAGCTGCATGTCAAGTGACAGTGGCAATTTGGGATCAAAGCAAGACAAGCGAGTGACAGTGATGGAGAAGTTTTTGAGAAGGGAAAATGCAAATGCCGAACAGGGTCCTGGACAAAATTATGACACAGATGAAGGCCCTAATATGAGTGGTGGACAAAAGAGAAAAGAAAAGACGGTGAGCTCGAGGCAATACAGCGAAAGCTATCTTTCATTTGGATTCACTTTCACCGGGGATGCGACGGCACCAACTCCGCTGTGCTTGGTGTGTGGCGAGAAGCTGTCCAATAGCACCATGGTGCCAAGCAAGCTTAAACGCCATCTCCAAATGAAACACCCTTCTGTTCAAAATAAGCTGCCCATTCCTGCCAGGATATCTATTTTGTGTTCATCGAAACAGGCCCAGGTTTCACACTGAGTGTATAAATACATTTAAAAACATATTAACTATATGTATTACTGTGTTAGAGTGTCATTTTGTGTCATTTTGGTTGGTGGTGTGCCGCAGGATTTTGTAAATGTAAAAAATGTGCCGCGGCTCAAAAAAGGTTGAAAAACACTGCTCTAAACAACAGAAGGGCAGTTAAACAAGCCACACAGATGCACACATGATATGTTATTCTTACTATTTTATTATTGTTTGCCACTTTGCCCTATACAATTCTTTTAACAGTACTTTACTTACATTTCCCCCCACTTCACTGCAAAAGCCTTTTCTGTCAATCGATATGACTGACGGCGGAGAAAGGAGGCATTGTAATAGCAATTTGTCTGACTTCAAAAGTTCTGATAGACAAACAGTTTCAAAGGCAGGTTGACTCTTAATAAGATGGATCCAAGAGGGAGCAGCATGGAACGTAGTCTTTGTCCTGGATTTTATCCTTAGAGGCAGAGACAGATGTCTTGAAAGCAACGAGGAGAACTAAGAAGCAATGATAATGATATAATTTTGTATTTTTGTGTATATCACCAAACATACAAATGCAACATGCAATGCAATATTTCGAGCACAAGTAAATAACCTAATAGAGACCCTACATGGGTAAAAGAGACGCCAACATTATCATAGTGCATAAAGAGCATTCATATCTCTGAATAGAGAGTCCCATGAGAGAGTTCCTTCGCAAATAATATGATAAAGTCCACCTTCTTCAAGAAGAGAAAATATAAGGAATAATGTCCAATAGCAAGCGGAGTACTCTCACAGCGGCCGACGATCTCGTGGATGCATGCGCTGAATCGTTTCGCCGTTTACAGGCTTTTTCTAGACCGGGGACGTCTTTTCGGCGCTCCAATGTATTAGCAACAAATCTAGACAATATATGCAATACAATACATCAGAATGGGTAAATTTTCCCCACAAAGCGACCCCGTACGAGGAGAGAAAGAAGCAGTATTCGTACCTTAGTATATCAAGGGAAAATTACATAGAGGCATCAGGCCTTCTTTGGTCAGGTCATTGACAATGCAATGTGGAGCAGGGGGAAGTTTATAGTCAAGAGATTAACAGTAAATGTGAACAGCTGAGAACTACACAAGGAGCTCGCTAACAGATAAATGATCATTGAGGCCTTTTGGCGACTCGCAGGAAAGGCGGATTATCCAATCGCGTTCTAATTGTAATAATCTGCGTTTACATCCATTGAGGGTTTGGGTTCTACCTTATCCAAAACCATTACAGTGAACGCCTCATGGTGATGTTGTTTGCTAACAAAGTGAGAGTACAGTCTGGAATTATCACATCCTGTGCGAAATCTAGATCTATGTTCCTGTACTCTTTTTCGAATTTCGCGCCCGTCGCCCACATAAATGTCCCCGCAAATACATTTTAGACAATACACGATATTACTAGACCCGCAGGTGGACCAGTTATTGACCTTGAACCTTCGGTGGTTGTAAGGGCTGACAATATGATCTGCTGGATCAATTAAATGGCATATAGAGCACCTGCCACACTTATGGGTAAATTGCTTGATTGTTTTTCTACCTGTTTGATGCTGTGATCAGAATGAATAATCAAACTTTTTATATTGGCAGTGCGTTTGTATGCAATCAATGGTTTTTTTTGAAGCCCAGGAATGGACTGCACTAGGGGCCAAAATCTATTGACAATAGAGGAGATTTTGCGGGCATGGGGAGTATACGTGAGCGGCCAAACTATTCTGTCTTCTACAGGTTTGCTTTTATTCATAAACAAAGAAACGCAGGGAATCTTTTTTACTCTAAGTAGAGCACTCTGTAGCACCGATTTAGGATAACCTCTGTATTCCAAATTTAAAGTAAGCCTCTCCGCAGCCTTGAGGAATTCGCACTCGGTAGATGAATGCGCTTTAAAGCGCATCAATTGCGAATAGGGAGATTGTTGCGCAAAGAATGCGTGTGGAAAGATCTGTAGTGCAGTAAGGCATTTTTGTGGTTGGTTTTGTGTAGTTCCTCACTAGTAGTCTATCTCCATCTTTGTATACCGTCACGTCAAAAAATTAATAGACGTATGATCATGTTCGAAAGTAAATTTAATGTCCGTGTGCCAGGAGTTAAAATATTCTTGAATGGGTGCCACAGCAGCTGCATCATCAATTAATAGAAAGCAATCATCAATATATCTGAATATTTGTTTAATATGTTTCAAAAGCGGATTTTCCGCGTTATAAATAAAATCATGTTCTAATGAATTCATAAACAAAAAGGAGGAATTTTGCAACCCCTCGCAATTTTCGTTGATGCTTATTTGCAGCCTTTTATTTTGGAATCTCCCATATACATTAAGGATACGGGGGATTTCATTAGCAAAATAGATGGGCTACCCGTAGCCCCTACTGATGTTTTGGTCTGTGCGGATATTGTTTCATTGTATACTAATGTTCCTACACCGGAAGCCCGGTTTGTTATACACCGCCTTCTGGATTCAAGATCAACCAAAGTTCCTCCCACGTCCTTTCTATTGGAATTAATCGATATCTTGTTCGATTACAATTATTTTGTCTTTGAAGACCAGTATTACGTCAAGTGGGCGGAGTTGCCATGGGACTATCCCACGCCCCAGTTACTGCCATTTTGTTTATGAATTCATTAGAACATGATTTTATTTATAACGCGGAAAATCCGCTTTTGAAACATATTAAACAAATATTCAGATATATTGATGATTGCTTTCTATTAATTGATGATGCAGCTGCTGTGGCACCCATTCAAGAATATTTTAACTCCTGGCACACGGACATTAAATTTACTTTCGAACATGATCATACGTCTATTAATTTTTTGGACGTGACGGTATACAAAGATGGAGATAGACTACTAGTGAGGAACTACACAAAACCAACCACAAAAAAATGCCTTACTGCACTACAGAACTTTCCACACGCATTCTTTTGCGCAACAATCTCCCTATTCGCAATTGATGCGCTTTAAAGCGCAATTCATCTACCGAGTGCGAATTCCTCAAGGCCTGCGGAGAGGCTTACTTTAAATTTGGAATACAGAGGTTATCCTAAATCGGTGCTACAGAGTGCTCTACTTAGAGTAAAAAAGATTCCCTGCGTTTCTTTGTTTATGAATAAAAGCAAACCTGTAGAAGACAGAATAGTTTGGCCGCTCACGTATACTCCCCATGCCCGCAAAATCTCCTCTATTGTCAATAGATTTTGGCCCCTAGTGCAGTCCATTCCTGGGCTTCAAAAAAAAACCATTGATTGCATACAAACGCACTGCCAATATAAAAAGTTTGATTATTCATTCTGATCACAGCATCAAACAGGTAGAAAAAACAATCAAGCAATTTACCCATAAGTGTGGCAGGTGCTCTATATGCCATTTAATTGATCCAGCAGATCATATTGTCAGCCCTTACAACCACCGAAGGTTCAAGGTCAATACCTGGTCCACCTGCGGGTCTAGTAATATCGTGTATTGTCTAAAATGTATTTGCGGGGACATTTATGTGGGCGAAAGCGGGCGCGAAATTCGAAAAAGAGTACAGGAACATAGATCTAGATTTCGCACAGGATGTGATAATTCCAGACTGTACTCTCACTTTGTTAGCAAACAACATCACCATGAGGTGTTCACTGTAATGGTTTTGGATAAGGTAGAACCCAAACCCTCAATGGATGTAAAACGCAGATTATTACAATTAGAACGCGATTGGATAATCCGCCTTTCCTGCGAGTCGCCAAAAGGCCTCAATGATCATTTATCTGTTAGCGAGCTCCTTGTGTAGTTCTCAGCTGTTCACATTTACTGTTAATCTCTTGACTATAAACTTCCCCTGCTCCACATTGCATTGTCCATGACCTGACCAAAGAAGGCCTGATGCCTCTATGTGATTTTCCCTTGATATACTAAGGTACGAATACTGCTTCTTTCTCTCCTCGTACGGGGTCGCTTTGTGGGGAAAATTTACCCATTCTGATGTATTGTATTGCATATATTGTCTAGATTTGTTGCTAATACATTGGAGCGCCGAAAGACGTCCCCGGTCTAGAAAAGCCTGTAAACGGCGAAACGATTCAGCGCATGCATCCACGAGATCGTCGGCCGCTGTGAGAGTACTCCGCTTGCTATTGGACATTATTCCTTATATTTTCTCTTCTTGAAGAAGGTGGACTTTATCATATTATTTGCGAAGGAACTCTCTCATGGGACTCTCTATTCAGAGATATGAATGCTCTTTATGCACTATGATAATGTTGGCGTCTCTTTTACCCATGTAGGGTCTCTATTAGGTTATTTACTTGTGCTCGAAATATTGCATTGCATGTTGCATTTGTATGTTTGGTGATATACACAAAAAATACAAAATTATATCATTATCATTGCTTCTTAGTTCTCCTCGTTGCTTTCATTCTTTAAAGCAACCCCGCACTATTTTTTGCTCAGAGACAGATGTCTTGACAGGGTTGGTAGGAGCAAAGCCACTGGTTGAAATTAACAATAGATACCAGGACTAAAAATAAGAAGCCAAGGCTATGCCAAATTCCTGGAAAGATGGCTGTTACCAACTACTAATCTTTCTTTTGAACAGGAAAAAGAGACTTGTCTGCAGATTGTTGCCTACATGCATCAAGGCAAAGCATAGAAAGCAAGGGCTGCTTTTTCATGGCTCTCTCTCTCTCTCTCTCTCTCTCTCTCTGTGTGTGTGTGTGTGTGTGTGTGTGTGGTGTCTGTGTGTGTTCTGAGACAGCGCTTAGCTTCCTTGTAAAATCCAATGCACATTCCTTGGCTCCCACCACAGAGCAAGCTCACCAGATGTTCTAAGTTGTTAATTGGCCGTTCCTTGGGTTCCTTTCCACCCCCTTCTCTTAGGGAAAGGAAAGCCGATGAATGCATATACTACAACAGGATTCCTATTATCTGAGTTTTGGGCCAACCAAAATACTGCTGTATTTGAATTGACCTCTATGGGTGTGATTCTCAAACATTTCCTTATGTTGCTTCCACAATAAGCCATTGGAATAAAGAAACTTCTGATCTAAGCTTGAACTTGTTGTACTTTTGGTACCACTCTAGGAGTTGTGTCGACTTGCCCACCGTAATTTCTCCAATCATGGGTGTTGCTCTGCTCATTAATTGGGGCAAGGGAAACTGGAAGAAACATAATGGCATCGCATCCATCTCTGCATGCCAGAAATATGAATTTATTTATTTATTTATCTATTCACAGTATTTCTATCCCGCCTTTTTCAGCCCGAAGGCGACTCAAGACAACTTACAAAACAGCAGCAATTTGATGCCATAAAAATCTAAAAATCTAAAAAAATTACAATTACAAACATTTAGAACAGCATTATAAAATCCATATAAATATGAGGAATGGCTAAGTAAACTTTAAAACCAAGAAATAATAGGGAAATGATTAATTGGGAAACTATATAATGGATTAATTGGCGAAGAAGTAGGGCTGAAGCGGTTTGAAAAGGTCTGGGAAGGAGACCTAGGACCTCTGACAGATTTTGATTGGAAAAGGGTTCTGAAGTGGAGAGTGGTTAAGAATCTGTCAACAAGATTAAAAGAAAATGTATTTAAAGTTATATGGAGATGGTCAAACAACATCAGATGGATAGCAAGCAAAGCAACCTCTGCTGGAGATGTGGCATGCACAAAGGGACATATTTCCATTTATGGTGGGAATGCCTCCAAGTGAAGAATTTTTGGAATGATATATTTATCAAAATAAGCAATATTATAGGGCTAAATATTACTCTGGATACTAGGTTAGCATTATTAATGGACGCCACAATGTTGAATTTAGAAATGGAAAAGTCAGAATTGATGATTATTTTATTCACTGTGGCAAGAATTATAATAGCAAGGAATTGGAAAATAATAACCAATCTTACACTGGAAGCTTGGTATAGGGAGGTTTGGAACATAGCCCTAAATGATAAACTAACAATGGAAATGAAGGTAGTCAGGAGGGAAACTAATAGATCAGATTTTGAGGCATACTGGTCAGTCTTTATTAAATACACTTTTAGAGAGTGAAAATGGAAAACAACATAACCTTGTTGGTCAGGAATTTTGGATATGACATTTGATTAATGGTTGATTTATAAATATATGGCGAAGGAAAAGATACCTGTTCAGGCCTTGGTGGTGGGCTATGTGTATGTAAAATGTTCACTGTTTTGTGTTTTGTTTACATTGTAAGTTGTTATTGTATGTAAATAAAATCTTTATTAAAAAATAAAATCCATACACATAACCATTAAAAACATATAATAGTCAATGTCTTCCTGTGAATCACATTATCTATTGCACTGCATTCCCAAAGGCTTGTTCGAAGAGCCATACCATAGTGATCTTCTGTTGGTCTTTCAAGACTCAGAAACAATTGAATAGCAGACTTGAACATAGCAGAGGACGAGAGAGGCTGCAGATTAGAGAACAAGGAAAATCACAACTAAAATGAAATTGATCTTGTCTTGATGGCTTGGGGCCGACATTATATGGTGTGCTGGTTCTGAAAAGTTTGACTTAGTCCACATTTCTGCATGGGTTCTTGACCCCAGCTGAACTCACAGTTCTCTAAAATATGTTTGGAAGTTGTGGAAGCAATATTGGGAACGTTTCTTTGGGCCATGGCCAAGCATATGCCACAACATCTGTAGCCCTGTCCCCTCTTTGTCTCTTTAGAATATACAGTGAGCTTCCTGTGGATAATATCGGTTTCCTGCAACAGGAAAGGTTCCAGATGGGCAGCCATTGCTTCAGCAAAACCAGCTAGTTTGTTGCAGCAAAATAGACATAGACTAGTATCCAGGATGCCATGAAGCTGAAGAAGGGTACTCTGGAACCCAAGATCCTTGACTTTTTTTTGCTAGCAGGCTAACAGGTCCCTAAGCACATAATGAAAGCATAGGTTTCCCACAGCCTCTTCTTGCCTATATTGAGGTATAGTCATTCTCAGTATTATTGATTGGCTTTTTCATTATTTCTCAGCTGATGGGCACACTGGCTATGAGTGGTTTGGAATACTTGCAAAAAAGAAAGAAGCAATTGTGGTCTTGGAAAGTGCCTAGACCAGAGGTGGGCAATTATTTTTTCCAAGAGAGAGAGAGCCAAAAAATATTATGGAGGGCCGCACCTAAAGGCGGAACTACATGCTAATCTACATAATTTATTTATTCACTTACTATATTTACTATACTAGCTGTACCCGGCACGCGTTGCTGTGCCCTATTTAGGAGATGCGAGAAAGTCTATAAGAGTATATAAGGGTTGGAAATGATGTTACTTGGTGGGGTCATGGCTGTGTCGTTGTGGGTTGTTCTGGTGGGTGGGATGTTGAAGTCCTGTGGAGTTGTCGGTGTGTGGTGTTCCTGGCATTCTGCAGAGCTTGTGGATATACAATGTTTTTTGTCTTTCCGTCGGCTGTGTTGATGTAGGGGTTCTGTGGTTTCCCAACTCTGGAGCACGCTACATAGAGTTGTCCGTGGGAGAAGCATTCTGTGTCAAGGTCTATGCCACAGATTTGTTGATGTGGTACCCATCTGCGCCATCCCAAAATATGATTGGGTACTGGAGGCGTCATAGCAGCGATGTGTTTCTGATACGGTGGTCAATTCAGAGTTTCTTCGCTGAAGTGCTATGTCTCTGGGTAGGAAGTGATCGCCGACCATGACGATGGCCACTTCATCGATAGTTGGAGCGTTGTATCTGCGTTCATGTTGCCCTTCAGGCTTTTTGTCGGGATGTATTATAATTCTGTGTGTGTCAGTAGGCATCTTGTCCAGAGCGGTCTTGAATAAGTGGACTAATTGATTGTGTTCATGAAGGAGGTGTTGTAGTTGTGCGATAATGGGTTTTTAACTTTTGGGGAAATGTGGCATCGTGTGTTGATTTCGGTGACTTCATCACCAATGAAAAACATTTGAAGAAATTAATGTGCTCCCTCGGTGTTTGGGAGCAGGGAGCCAGCTCGGTGATAAATTTGTCCTTTGATTTTGAAAGTAGGCATGAATTGCGCACTTTCTATGTGTGCTCCAAATGATGTCATCTGGAAGCATGAGTTGTATTGTCTTATATAGCGGAGGAAGTGTTTTGATTCTGGAGTGTGTCCACTCAGCAAAGTCTGTAGTGGTTGTGGAGGAGTGGCAAGTGGTGGTAGAGAGACTTTACCGGCTAGGCAGCACATTCCTGTTGTTTCTGCTGGGTATTTCAGGGCTTTGCAGTGTGTGCAGATGTGCGTTAGGGTGCCAATGTCGGCCTCTGGCGCCATGCTGTAGTCTTCTGCAGCGTTGTATCTGAAGGCTAGGCGGTGGAATTAGTTGTGGTGTTTTTGAAGTTTGTTTTCTGTGTTGCGACGTCGTTTTTCTGCGCTCCTTGCGCGCTGCTGTTGTGTTGCATTTCTGCGTCTTTGTTGTTCCTGGCTGCGCTTCTTCTTGTCGTGCAGTTCTTTGCATTTGGTTCTCAGCTGTGCGTCGTGCAGTGACCTGTTGTCTGTGTCTCTGCTGCGCAGTGTGTTTCTGTTCTGGCGTTTGTTCTGCCCTTTTTGTTTGATGTATGTAGCGCTGTGAGTGTGTCGTCCGATGCTGTTATTTTTATAAGGCATGGCTTGTCTTTTGGGTCAGTTTATGTCTGTGTGGAAGGAAGGATTGGTTTTTGTTTGTGGTGTTTGTAGGTGTTGTTTGTACGGGGTCCCGTAAGGTTGGTGGGATGGGTTGTGATTGGAAGTTGTGTTGTGTTGTGTGGGTAGGAATTTGCTGGAGAATTGCTCCCTCAGAGTTTTGTTTTGGCAGTTTAACCCTCAAACACCAACTGAAATCTCTCAGCATTCTATCCTAGCCTTGGATGGCTCTTGCCAGCATTGCTATGGTTACAGCAGTTATGCAAATCCGCCCTTATTGGCAGCCAATCATGATGTTCAGAATGTAGAGGCTGGGTGAGTCTTTGGCTGCCCCGGAGGATGCTGGTAAATGTAGTTTTATTTTTACTCGTTGTTTTGGGGGCCTTTTAGGTTTTGGGGGAGAAAGTTTCTTTGCTACAAACGTACCTTGCTTGAGGCCTATTTCTGTTGGCAAGTATTGTGTTTCTGCGTTGTATGGTTTCTTTGTTTGAGGTATACATCACATGACGTGAACCCATTTATATAATAGATATTACACATAATTAATATTAACATATTAATATATCAAGAAATATTCATATATTATTAGTATTAATATCATAATTATTATATTATATATAGACATTATAATATATTGAAATTATAATATAATATAACATTATATTATATTATTTATTATATTATATTATTATAATAAAATTATTATACAATAATAATAAAAACCACTAAAATAAAATACTGCTTCCTTGTAGTCCCCTTCTCAGGAGAGTTTTATGCAGAGGCTTGATGGCCATCAGTCAGGGGTGCTTTGATTGTGTATCTCTGGGGGTTGGGCTGGATAGCCCTGGGGTCCCTTCCCTCTCAATGACTTCCTGTTGCTCCCTCCCTCCCTCCTGGCCTTCTCCTCTTCTCCCCCCTCCCTCCCTCCCTCTCCGTCGGCTGCTCTGCTTACCTGCCTGCCTCGCCCTCTCGCCCCGGCCGCTCGCCGCTCGCCTTGCTCTCCCGCCCACACGCCCTCTCGCCCACTCCGGCTCTCCCAGCGCTGGCGACAGCAAGGCCACGCAAGCTCCCCTGTCTGGCCTTGCGAGTGAGCTCCCCTGCCCAGCCTTGCTGTTGCTGGCACTGGAAGAGCCGGAGTGGGCGAGAGGGCGGCGGGTAGTCTTGTGAGGCGGCGGGAAGTGGACAGGCCTAGATCATGAGATGTTGTTCATTCTTTACTGGCCAGAGTTGGAGCACAGATTCCAGTTCCAGTGCCATTTTAGAAATAGTACGGTATTTAAAAATGAATGAACATCCTGCAAAGAGTGGCCAGGATATAGTGAATCCTGGATATTAGTTCTTTGAGGAGCATGAGGAACAGTTGACAGAACTGTGTGTGCAGACCTTGGGAAAAGGAGATTCTGGGGAGACATGTGGCCCATTTTTTAAAACTCAAAGTGTTATGTCTCACAGGAGATGGCTGTTGTTCCAGAGATCAGGACTGGACCAGATGGGTAGTATGAGATGGCAGGGAAACAAATTTCAGGGGGATTTAAGAGAAGCACTTAAACAGGGAGAACTTTTTGGTGATAGAATAAATTTCCTTGAGAAATGGTGACATTTTCTTTGCTGAAGGCATCTAAGTGCTAGGTAGATGACTTTCTCTTTAGCTACATCCTGTTTTGCAAAGACTTCACTGATGAGCGGGTGAGTATTAGATAACCCCGACTCTTCATCACTTATTGTGGTCTGTATATCTTGGAGCCCCCTGGTGGTGCAGCAGGTTAAACCGCTGAGCTACTGAACAAAAGGTCGACGGTTCGAATCCTGGTAGTGGGGTGAGCTCCCGCTGTTAGCCCCGACTTCGGCCAACCTATCAGTTCAAAAACATGCAAATCAATAGATATCGCTTTGCAGTCATACTGGCCACATGACCTTGGAGGCGTCTACAGACAATACCGGTTCTTTGGCTTAGAAATTGATATGTCGGACATGACTAGACTTAATGTCAAGGGGAAACCTTTGCCTTAACCTTTGTATCTTGAAGGCAGCAGATCTTGGAAACTAAGCAGAGTGAGGCCTAATTAGTACTTGAATGGGAAACCACCAAGGAAAACCAGGAGCTGTGGACTAGGCTTCAGACAGAGGCAATAGCAAACTACCTCTGAATGTTGCTTGCCTAAGAAAACCCTATGAATTTCTAGTGGTTGGATAGGCAAGCCACAAACGCAGGCGCGTGCACACACACATGGTTGGAATTCTCCAACTTTTTAAAGCACACAGCATTATAATCACTCTGCCACACGGGGGCAGCCGTGTTTATGACAACACAGGGAATAGTTCTGCTCCATAAGAAACCCAAGGCCAATTCTCAGCTCTTCTGGAGAAGCCATTGGATCATCTTGGAGAAGTATAGAGATCTAGGTTTTCCTTAGGAGCAGGTATTCCTTGGAGAGATTTTGATCTAACAAGTTAATTTAGTTTTCTTACCATAGGAATGTAAATGGCAAATGTATTTGTTTCTGATCCTTATATTAAAGGGGTTTTTTTTATTCAGCTTCCCTTTCTCACCCATTTCAGGGTTTTTTAAAATTGAAAATTCATCCTTTACTGTCTTTTTTGTATATTTATGTATTTTACAGTTGATTCAATGTTTTTATGAAAAGTAATGTGTTCAAAATGTTGAAATAATCTCATAGGGAGATAGATGTATGTGTGTGGTGAGGATAAACCTTTGTGACATCACAGGTACAGACCAATCAACACTCTGAACAGATGGCTTCGGATGCTTTAAACTAAATCTTTGCAGGGTTGGAGATGGTAGCTCAGATCTCAGCCCGAAGATAAGCACCAAACACAAGGATGTGAATTCTAGAGGAGAAGCTTGAGGGAGCAGCTCACTGATAAACTGTTGGCTTCAGAACAGCTATTGAATCTAAGAACTGGCCCGACATCTGCTACAACACCTAGTGCTCTTTTGGAGAACTACAATGCCATAACCCAAGAGCTCCAAAAGCAACTAAGATGCAACAACACAACAATACAGAGGCAACATCAACACCACTCCAAGTCCTGGAATGCATACATTCTTTAAAAAAAACTCACTCTCTTCCTCTTACCAGGCTTTTCTGTCCAATAACTCAGTAACATTTGGTTTTATCTGCTATTGTTTTATATAACTCTACTGTAAGCCGCCCCGAGCCTCTGGAAGTGATGGTGTAGAGGTCCAATAAATAAATAAATAAATAAACAAACAAACAAACAAACAAATAAATAAAATAAAATAAAAATTTGCACAAGAGCTACTCCATCAAAAGAGATCCTACAAGCTCCTGTTGGTGAGGAAATAAAGGGAAGACATAAAAAACAATTGGGTACGGCTCATCCATGCTGTCAAAAGCACTCAACTACCTTTTGGCGCATTACATCATGCACACAAACCTATGGCCACCCCTCTTTGGAAGTCTATATCACCCCAGGGACCTGGGAAGCATACTTGGATCACTTTGCTGGGAATGCTCGTTTCACCCTAAATATTGTAAATGTTCCTACATGGCCTCCTGTCACATTGACAGAAATCAAGAACCTTGTCAGCCAGCTAAAGCAAGGGAAGGCCCCAGGAGAAGATCTGATTCCTTCGGAAGTCATCATGAACAATCTAGACTTTTGGGCCCCTATTCTAGCTTCACTTTTTACCTGCATTGACAAGTATGGTTAAATCCCCAAGGACTGTGGACTGGCAATTATTGTCCCCATTTACAAAAAGAAAGGAAAAAGGGGGCGACCCAGCTAACTATAGACCAATCAGCCTACTTAGTACCATCAGCAAAATGTATGCAAGACACCTAAAATGGAAAATACAGGATTGGATAGAAGAACAAAGCATATTAGCTGACGAACAAGCTGGATTTAGGGAAGGCCGATCTACTATTGATCAACGCCTAGTGCTCCAACATCTGATAGAAAAATATCCCACCAATAGCAAAGCATCACTGTATGTGGCCTTTATAGACTTTAAGGCAGCCTTTGACTCCATCTCCAGGAGTAAGCTATGGGTAAAATTAGAAGCCATCTCAATTGATAGATGGTTACGTCATCTTATCCGTCAACTTCATGAAGGGACGTCTATAAAAATAAGATGCTACCCTCAAGGTGACCTCACCAACGCTGTTCGAATGGAGAAAGGTGTAAAGCAAGGCTGCATTCTGGCCCCATTATTATTTAATCTTTACATCAACTCCATGGTGGACCACTTGCTTAACATGGACTTCCACCCACCAAAACTGGCAAGTAGACATATTCCCACCCTACTTTTTGCTGACGATGCTACTCTACTCCCAAGAACGCCAATTGGGCTTGAAAGAGCATTGAGAGCTCTGGCTCAATATTGCAATGTGAACCAGTTGCAACTCAACTACCCAAAAACTAAAATCATGGTGTTTGCCAAAAGACCCAAGCTTCACATCTGGAATCTAGATGGGAACAAAATTGAGCAGGTCCCCTCCATTCCTCCAGCAGCAGAAAAACTCATGAAGACCACGTGGCTGAGATTGCACAAAGGAGCTCGTCTGCTATACTAAAATATCTCAGGTCAAGAGGGGACACTACATACCTGTGGCACTCAAACTATTTGATGCCAAGCCAGCTGCACAACTCCTGTATGGAGCCCAGTTAGGCCCCTTTTCTGACTTTACCTCATTGGAGAGTGTACAATCCAAATTCTTAAGATCAGCCCTCCAGGTCCCAAGGTGTTTCCAACGCCACCCTACGTCTGGAGACATGCTTCCTGAGATTTGAGGCCAGAGTTTGGGTGGTTATACTGAACTATTGGCTTAGAGACTATCCCTCTCTCCCCTTGGTCTTGCACCTCTTACTATGTCAGATGGCTTTAAGTCCAGTTGGAACAAAGCAATAGCAGCCAAAATGTCATCCTTAGGCTTCTCTCCAGGACTGCTAACCAGTATGGGATATGACCAAGCCAAATCCCTGATTAAACAACGAATAACTGATATTGAGCATCAATTAGACTTAGCCAATTCCCCATCCTTTATTATCGATGGAGTCAATAGGTTTTGTACCTCCCCTTTGAAATATCTAACAATGCTAGAGGTTTCCAGCCATCGGAGGGGCTTCACGCTGGCACGTTGCCATGCTCTCCCATCTGCCATATTGGAAGGTCGATACCGGAAAACCCCATACGCCAAGAGACTGCGCCCTTGTGACTCAGGTGACATAGAGACAACAGAACATGTGCTTTGCCAGTGCCTGTTCTATAGAGATATTCAATCTCGTCTCATTATGCCATGGCTACTTAAACACCCTGGACACTCTGGACAATTTTACATCTCCCTGCTGCTATCAGATACGCACTCAGCTATAATCTATAATGTTGCACAGCAGCTATTAAAATCCAGCAGTCAAGGACAAATAGCACCAGCTAGTACAAGTCAAGATTTCACACTAGCAGAAAATTGATTTTAGACTTTTAATTCTAGTCTTTTTATTATAGTAATGGATTTTGCTCCCTCCTCTGTCCGACTGGACTTCCTTTATCTGAGCTACATGAGCACCCCAATCCCCTCCCTTCAGACTCCCTCCCTTTTAAATCCATTAATTTTGATATACTCTTGTCTTGATGTTCTGGAAACTCTTGACCCTTAAACCTGATGTGTTTGTGTGAGACTGTGTCCCTCTTCTCATGAGCTGGTCATTGACCGTAATAAAGTGAACTTGAACACTGATAGACTGACAGTCAATTAATAGGTGAGAACCAACAAAATTTCAAATGTCTCAGCAGCAGCAAGTAAGATGAGCTTGAAATCCTAGTACAGGAAGGTAAATATGACTTTACAGCAGCGTTTCTCAATCTGGGGGTAGGAACCCCTGAGGGGGTTGTGAGGGGGTGTCAAGGGGATTGCCAAAGACCATCAGAAAACACAGTATTTTCTGTTGGTCGTGCGGGTTCTGTGTGGGAAGTTTGGCCCAATTCTATCATTGGTGGAGTTCAAGGGGCTCTTTGATTGTAGGTGAATTATAAATCCCAGCAACTACAACTCCCAAATGTCAAGATCTATTTTCCCCAAACTCCACCAGTGTTCACATTTGGGCATATTGAGTATTCATGCCAAGTTTGGTCCAGACCCATCTTGGGTTGAATCCACAGTGCTTCCTGGATGTAAATGAACTACAACTCCAAAACTCAAGCTCTATGCCCACCACATCCTTCCAGTATATTCTGTTGATCAGGGGAGTTCTGTGTGCTAAGTTTGGTTCAATTCTGTTGTTGGTTGAGTTTAGAATGCTCTTTAACTGTAGGTTAACTCTAAATCCCAGCAATTTCAACTCCCAGATGACAAAATCAATCCCCTCTAACCCCACCAGTCTTCAAATTTCGACGTATCGGGTATTTGTGCCAAATTTGGTCCAGTGAATGAAAATGCATCCTGCATATCAGATATTTACATTACGATTCATAACTGTAGCAACATTACAGTTATGAAGTAGCAACGAAAATAATGTTATGGTTGGGGGTCATCACAACGTGAGAAACTGTATTAAGGGTTTGCGGCATTAGGAAGGTTGAGAACCATTGCATTACAGGCATGCCAGAGACTTGGTGAGATGACTACTAGTTAAAGGTTATGATATATTATAAATGAATACGTGTTGGAGAAAAGGAGATGGAGTTACATTTTATGTCAACTACAAATTCATTTGTACAAAATTCCATGATAGTGATCAAGGTAGACCATTTTGCTGAAAATAGATAGGAAAAAAGAGAAATGAAATACTGTGATAGGAATAGCCAGCAGAGGTTCGTCAAGAACAAATCTTACCAAACTAATGTCATTTCTTTTTCAAAAAAAATCAGATCACTGTTTTGGTAGATGTTGAGAATTCCGTGGATGTCATTTAAAATCGAATTCAATAGAGACAAATGCAAAACCCTTTATTTATATCACAAATTAAGACATATAGGATGAGGATACAGTAGTGCAGTGTTTTTCAACCTTTTTGAGCCGTGGCACATTTTTTACATTTACAAAATCCTGGGGCACACCACCAACCAAAATGACACAAAATGACACTAACTTACTATATTGTACTATTCCAGTATACTGTAATATTATGAGTACTATTACAAGTAATATAAAATATATAATTTCAATATTGTATTATTTTTAAAAGTGTTATCTTGTATTACATTATAATAATATAAATATTATAGGTACATACAATATATTATCAGTAAAGCACAGGAGTTAATCCTGACTGTTATCATTACTCTCATAGTCAATAATGATATACACCATGACTATGACAAATACTGATAATATAATAATATAATAGCATATACTAAGGGAAAATAATATTATGTTAATACATAGTTCATAATAATAATAATAATAATAATAATAATATAGCCCATGAGAGTCCTTCCACGTCACGTCACAGTTTCTGAGGCCTGGTAGGCGGCTCGCCGCGTCGTGGCAGCAGTGGGCGAAGAGGCAGTAGAGTCGCGGGTAGGAGAGGAAGCCCGTGAAGGCGACGGGCAGGGCCAGGCTCAGGCTCAAGGGCTCCACTGCTTCGGCCGGCCGGACCAACACCAGGCCCGCCGCCAAGCCCAGCACCGCCAGGCACACCCGCCGCCGCCGCATCTTCTCAGATGAGGGACTTCCGCTCCACTGGTGTCCCCTCAGAGAAGGCGCTTCTGATCCTGCCACCTCTGCCACCACCATCTTGGTGCCGGGCAGGAGTTCATGGCCACCGCGACGTGTTTGGCCCACGGGGTAAAAGGGGGGCGTGGTTTATTCAAGACTCAAGAGGTTCCAATTTCCCACGGCACACCTGATGATCACTCACGGCACACTAGTGTGCACACCGGTTGGGAAACACTGCAGTAGTATATATAAAAAGGACCTTGGTGTTATTGATGACAATTAGTTGAACATAAGCCAACAGTGGGATGATGCAGCAAAGCTACTGTATTTTAGCCAGGATGGATAGATGTATTGTTTTCAAATTGATGGAAGTCATAACTCCACTGTATTCTGTTTTCAATATTTTACAATCGTGGCCCATAACGGCTCTTCGATCCGTTCTATTCTATGGCTCTATATCTCTATAAATCTTGGGAACCAATGATTTAACCAAAAAAACTTTCAGTGCTCTCCCTTATATACATTCCACATGGTTCTGGGAATGTCTTCACAAGGCAATTTAATAACAGAAGCAAGAGAGGAGGGTTTTCCCCCCGGTAAATCACAATGGTTTAATATATTGTAGAGTTTCATCAAATAAGGATAATCCAAAAGTTCTCAGGTAGGTGGAACGTATGTTGATGTCAATAACAATTCACATACATAACAGAGCCAGAAAAAAAAAAATTAGACATACCTGTGTGTTTTTTTCCAATCTGAAATCACATGAAGCCCAAGAGTTCCTTCCTTATAACATTACTTCTCCTAAGGATTAATGATTTCTCTATGACTTCTCACAACCTTTCCATCATAAGTTTGCCACCACCGCTCTACTGGATAATTGTTACCCCTTCCTTGGTGGTGGGGACAGGGCCATCTATTTTCCTGACTCTTATCTCGTGTATAGGCTACTGCAGGCATGGGCAAACTTTGGCTCTCCAGGAGAGTTCACCAACTTCTAAGTCCCTCCAAAGATGGACAGGCCACAGCCCTTTGATTATACTTAAAGATGGAAAGCCCAACACCCTCTAGATCCCACCAAAGATGGACAAACGACCATCCTCTTGACTCCACCACCATCTGCATCCTCCAATTGCCTTCCAAAATGGTGAAGGGCTGGGGGGGTAGTGAAAGTCAACTGGGCAGCAGCTAATCTTATTTTAACAATACATTATATTATTAGGTAGTGTTATCTCCATAATCGTTCTTGTTTTCCTCCCCCCAGCTATGCTTTTCTTCTCGTTTTCCTTTTGCCTCTGCTGCTTTTAATTGATTGCCTTTTTTTGGTGAGTTGCCTCAAACTGATTGTTTTCTTGGGTTATTTTGATTTGATTAATATGGATTTGATCTCTGTGGGTTTTGGATCCTACATAGCCCCAAGAGCAGCTTCCTCAAGGGAAAGCATATTAATAGGAGATCAGGAGAGTTTGGATCATGCCTTTCTGCCTGGAAGAAGGGGGTCAGTCTAGATCAGGCATGGGCAGACATCGACCCTCCGGGTGTTTTGGACTTCAACTTTCACGAATCCTAGGAGTTGGTAGGCTGTTAGGAATTGTGGGAGTTGAAGTCCAAAACACCTGGAGGGCGAAAGTTTGCCCATGCCTGGGCTACTGTAATGCAGTCTATGTTCTATTCTGTAATTCTGTCAAAAACTGATCCCTGTCCATCCCCAGGGCAGTTGACATCCTCAAATATACTGGATTACCACCGCCATAATCCCCACACAGGGCAGACATAATGCCAGGGAATGATGGGGGCATCATCGGCCACATGTGGAAGATGCTAGTTGGAGAAAGGGTACATCCAACCCATGCCTTGAAATTGAGGTTTTTGTTAACAAATACTTCACCCTACATTTGAGGAGCCCCCGGTGATGCAATGGGTTTAACCCGTGGTTCCCAAAGTGGGTAGTACTGCCCCCTAGTGGGCGGTGAGGTGATCCAAGGGGGCGGTGGGAGGCTCAGGAGAATTTGGGGGGCACTGAAGCCCTGTAAGGGGGCAGTGACAGGATTCCAACTTGCAAGCGTGCGAGTATGCGCCTGCCAGTTGGAAACCCCGTGCAGGCATTGCTTGGAAACCGTAGCGCCTCTCCTCTCCTCAACTCCACCTACGGGGCAGTCCTGTTTTGCCCCTTCCAATCCAACAGGTCCCTTGGAAAGAAGGGGCGATACGGGACTGCGTTGTGGGTGGAGTTGGGGAGAGGAAGGGCACGTGCGCTGCGGTTTCCAAGCAATGCCTGCCCAGGGATTCCAACTGGCAGGCTAAGACAGTTGCGAGTGTGTGCCTGCCAGTTGGTCCAGCGGAAAAGGAAAGCCTCCTCATCTGCAAATGCCCCCTGAGTCGCTGCAGCGTTTGCAGGCACCTCCTGGGAGATGGCCGTGGCACGAAGGAAAATGCAAGCAGCTCCCAATTTCCAAGGTCCAGTATTCTCTATTGCTCAAGTTTAGTTCAATTCCATTGCTGTTGGGAGTTCAAAATACTCTTTGATTACAGGTGAACTATAAATCTTAGCAGCTACAACTCCCAAATGACAAAATAAATCCCACCAGCCCCACCAGTATTCAAATTTGGGCATATTGAGTATTTGCCAAATTAGGTCCAGATCCAGGGTTGTTTGGGTTTAGAGTGCTCTCCAAATGTAGGTGAATTACATCTCCCCTAAATCACTGTCAATTCCTCCCAAAGCCCTCCAGTATTTTCTGTTGGTCATGGGGGTTCTGTGTGCCAAATTTGGCCCAGGTCTGTCATTCATGGGGTCTCGGCTGTGGAAGTCAGAGCTGAATTGGTCGAAGGTACTGCAAATAAAAGCGATAAAAACTTGGCTTTTTAGAATGGCATTTGGCCCTTAGCCAATTGGCCTCTATACTGTTGTCCATGGTTCCACCTGACATGCCACTATTTAATTTTGGCCTGCCACATGTTTATTGGGGGGCTTTAAATTGTTTTAATGCGTTTTAATGTATTTGTAACTGTATTTTAATGTACCTTCTATGTCTGCTTCACTTTCTGTAAACCGCTCTGGGCTCCAGAGAGAGCGGTATAGCAAGTCGAATTTAATAAATAAATAAATAAATCCCATCATCCATTGTCCATACTCCCCTAAACATATTGTTTTTGTGATTAATCACTATGCCTTAATTATGTTCAATTTGTAACAATGAAAATACATCCTGCATATTAGATATTTGCATTAGAATTCATAAGAGTAGCAAAATTATTTATGAAGTAGCAAAGAAAATATGGATGGGGGTCACCACAACATGAGGAACTTTATTTAGGGGTCATGGCATTAGAAAGGTTGAGAACCACTGCATTAATACATATATATTTCTGTTTCATTGCTATTACATTTTTTAAAATTAATTTCTAGGGGGCAGTGAGTAAAAAAATTTCCAGAAAGGGGGCGGTAGGCCCAGGCCCGGATTAGCGGATTGTGCCGCCCTAGGCCCCCCTGTCTAAATGCCCCCTGGGGGTGGGGCCTCTTGCACGGGGCGGGTAAAAAATTTTCCGGAAAGGGGCCCCAGGCCCGCGAGGACAAGGAGCCGGGGGAAGTCCCGTCCCTAGGGCGTCTGACGTGGCTTCCGCCGCCACCTCCTCACTCACCCGTGCCCCAAACATGAGTGATGAGGCAGCGGGGGAAAGCCGCGTCAGTCACCCTAGGTGCGGGGCTCTGCCCTGGCTCCTTGTCCCACCCGCAGGCAGGCGCCACTCCCTGCTTCACTGAAGGGAGGAGGCGCGGAGCCGCTGCCGGCCTGAGGGACAAGGAGCCGGGGGAAGTCCCGCCCCTAGGGCGTCTGACGTGGCTTCCGCTGCCGCCTCCTCGCTTGCCCTTGCCCCAAACATGAGCGAGGAGGCAGCGGGGGAAAGCTGCGTCAGTCGCCCTAGGTGCGGGGCTCCTTGTCCCTCACGCGGGCTGAAGGGAGGAGACGTGGAGCCGCTGCCGGCCTGAGGGACAAGGAGCCGGGGGAAGTCCTGTCCCTAGGGCGTCTGACGTGGCTTCTGCCGCCGCCTCGCTCGCACCGGCGCCCCTCCTTCCTTCAGTGAAGGAAGGGGTGGCGCCCGCACGAGCGAGGTGGCAGCGAAGGCGGCAGAAACCACGTCAGACGCCCTAGGGGTGGCGGGGCTCCCCCCCGGCTTCTTGTTCCTCGCGCGGGCGGGCGCCACTCCTTCCTTCACTCCTTCCTTCAGGCCCGAATCTGCCGCCCCCCCCCAAAGCTGCCGCCCAAGGCCATGGCCTCGGGTGGCTTTATGGGTAATCCGGGCCTGGGTAGGCCAAAAAGTTTGGGAACCACTGTGTTAAACCCTTGTGCCGGCAGGACTGAACACAGACAGGTTGCAGGTTTGAATCCCTCTGTCAGCTCCGGCTCCCCATGTGGGGACATGAGGGAAGCCTTCCACAAGGATAGTAAAACATCAAAACATCCGGGCATCTCCTTGGAAACATTCTCGCAGACGGCCAACTCTCTCACACCAGAAGTGACTTGCAAGTCACTCCTGAAACAAAAATACAAAAACAAAAAACACCTACATTTATTTCAAACTTCCCAGGGGGGATGCTATAAAATGTCTCAATAATTTGGTCCTCCCCCCTCCAGATCCCCCAGGTCTCTCTTTTCCTCTCTCCCTCAATATTTAAGCAAACTCCTTGGTTCAGTCATTCTTTCTATTTCCTTTTATGTGAATCTGTGCTCTATTGGAAGGGGCTCCTGCTGGGATTAATTTCACTGTATATTATTTCATATGGAGAGTACAAGGTGAAAGGAACCGAGAGCTTGTTTCTTTGTGCTGGTTTGTGCAGGGTCAGGAGAAAGTTACAAGGCTTAAAGTCATAACTACTTTCACAGGACTTGCTGCCCAATGGCAGAGCCAACTATGTGAGGAAGGCTGAGCGTGGGAAGAAGGTATGCCTGTAAAAGACCCCACTCTCCCTCTTTCTTTTTGTGATTTTGCAGACTGGAAAAAAGTGCATGGGCCTCTGTATGTCATAAATCAAGAAGTGACTTGAGGGCATGCACACACACACACACAAAATGCTAAGACTTTTCACCTCCATTCACAAGGAGTCTTTAGTACAGTGCTGTTTATTTGTTGTGGGGGAACTGGCAATTTCTCCTGCCAGTGTGCCATGGATTGGTAATATCTTTAGGCCCACTAATTGTTTGGAATTTACCCTCTTTGGTTTTCTGTTGATGTTTTACTTATCAAAGTACATACACCACTACGACTGATATTTACAACAGTATATGTCACCAACAGGTTCCTGGGTATTTGGTAGCACATTTAGGTTCATCACAGAGCAGAAGCATAGCAGTTTGACTCCACTTTAACTGGCATGTCTCAATGCTGTATATAGCCATCTCTCTCAAAGAGCTCTGGGGCCACAGAAAACTAGAATTTGTGACATTCTGCAATGTGGTCCATGAGGTCACAAAGAGTCGGAAGCGACTGAATGAATAAACAACAAGCAGTGTGGCTAAACCCTCAGCTGATGGAGAAGACACTGAATTTTCTTCTTCCACAATATTTCTGTCAAAGCTCTGAATGCATGAGAAGACACTCAACATGTCTTGAAACTGCATATTCTTTCAATATCTCACTACTGGACACATATAGCTCTATGGGCTTTTTTGTTTTGGTAGTCCCAGGAACTTGCTTGGACCCCCAGCTTGTCTGAATTCATCTTGCTACTTCATCACACTAGAGCAGGGGTGCTCACACTTTTTCAGAATGGGAGCTACTGATTAAAAAACCAAGTCCCAAAGATCACCTACCCAGAAATGTAAAATGTATAACTATTTTCTTATTTATTTATTTATAATTATTATTCATTTTTAAGCACTGCTCCTTCCAGCAGGCTCGGGGCAGTTTACATAAAATAAAGTTATAAAACATCAACATTTCAATTTAATAACAACAATATAAAACAGAGCATAAAAATACATCCAACTACCCCATTTCTCCCACACTGCCATATTACCACACATATTTTCAGCCAGAAAGTAAGAAGAGAGGCTTTTGAACTGCAAGGCCATTTAATACTCAGCAAGGTAAACAAAGGGGCATGCATAAATACATCCAACCACCCCATTTCTCCCACATTTCCATATTCCCCAACATAAATTTCTCAAGGAACAAAGCAAGCAGAGAGGCTTTGGAACTAAAAGGCCATCTTAAAACATTTAAAATAAACAAAGAGACATGCCACAGAACAATCAAGCACCCGCGCCAAAGTAAAAAGACCGACCTTTGAGATGCGGTAAGGAAATGACCCCAAAGCGTCCTTCTCCTCCTCCTCCATCGTTGCTCCTATTTCCACGCTGCCAGCATGCGTGCCGCCTCCAAGAGCTCACAAGAAGTCCAAGAGGCAGAATGGGCACTTCTGCGCATGCGCACGGGGCCAGCCATGCATCGCGTCATCCAGACCCGCCCCCTTTGGTCTCCTACGACTCTGAGTGGCGGAGAAGGACGGAGGGAGGAGGAGGAATCCAAAAGAGGGGGCCCATTCTGCCTCTTGGACTCTGGACGTCTGGAGCTTTTGGAGGCGGCGCGAGCAGGGAGCGGGGAGGAGCAACAACGGAGGACTTCTTTGCAGCGTGCAGGGGCGCATGAAGAGGACCAACAGCAAAAAACCTGATCAGGGGCCTGAAGATCACCAGGATGAGGCCCGAAGATCACCCTGGTGATCTCGATCACCATTCTGAGCACCCCTGCACTAGAGAATAAATCCACTTTAAATCCAGTTACTGGCTTCTACTTGAGCCACCCCTCCTGTTTATATTCCATGTTTTTAAACTGTTGTACATTGTTCACCTTAGGGTTTTAACTGTTGTAAGTCGCCCGGAGCACCGCCGGTGGAGGGCGACTCACAAATATTAAAGTATTATTATTATTATTATTATTATTATTAAAATTCTGTGGTTTGTACTTTAGAGAGGAGCCTTTAACAGCCTCACTAAACTACAAACCTCAGAATTCTGCAGGATGCAGAAACTGGATTTAAATTGGATTCATTCTCTAGTGCAGACCTGGGCATCCTACTGCCCGTGGGCCGGATGCGGCCCACTGGCCGATTCTGACTGGCCCGAGGAGAAGGGCGTCATGGGTGGGGTCAAGAGGAAGGGGTAACGCTGCCACCATCCCATCGTAGGCTGTGGGGCCTGTGTCGGCAGACAGCCCGCCGCTCCAGAGAACGATCGGAGGAGCAGCGGCTTTGGAGTGCCTGCCATCCCGGGAGGTGATCCGGGCCTGCAGCGGGAGCAGTCGGCGACCTGCGATGGCTGATCGCCCTGGTGACTCGGAAGACTTGATCGTCTTCCGGGCCGCCAGGGTGATCAGCCGCCTTAGGTCACCGACTGCTCCCGCTGCAGGCCCGGATCGCCTCCCAAGATGGCAGGCACTCCAAAGCCGGGATGACAGGCACTCCATGGCAGGGCGATCAGCTGGGGAATGGCTGGGGGCGAGAGCGGGCGGAGGCCTGCAGCCTCCGATCTTCCGCTGCTCTGCTCTGCTCTGCTGCGGTGGTGGCTGGGTCCGCTTTGTCATCCTCTGGGCTGGGTGCATTGGGCCATTCCATCTTGGGATCCTTCGTCTCTTGAGGATGTCAGCCTCTATCTTGGTTCTCACCTTGTCTTCTTGAATTTCATTTTATTTTAGTGGTTTTTATTATTATTTTATAATAATTTTATTATAATAATATAATAATATAATAAATACTATAACGTTATATTATAATTTTAATATATTATAATGTCTATATATACTATAATATAATAATTATGATATTAATACTAATAATATATGAATATTTCTTGATATATTAATATGTTAATATTAATGATGTGTAATATATAGTAAATATAGAAAATAAATAAATAAATAAATAATGTAGATTAGAATGTAGTTCAGCCTTTAGGTGCGGCCCTCCATAATATTTTTGGCTCTCATGTGGCCCCTTGGAAAAAATAATTTCCCACCCCTGCTCTAGTGTGATGAAGTAGCAAGATGAATTCAGACAAGCTGAGTGTCCAAGCAAGTTCCTGGGCCTACAAAAAACAAAAAAGGCCATAAAGCTATATGTATCCAGTAGTGAGATATTGAAAGAATAGGTCTGTTATGCTGGAACTTTTAATCGTGGAGAGAAAAGATTCATAAGAATGCTTCAGGTTCTGTCCTGAGCCTTAGATGATAAAATAGACGGGCATAGATGTAGAAGACTGGCCAGAGTGACATAGAGTGGTATAACTATTTCCCTCAATCAGAACACTATATTACTGTTGATACAGCCCAGAATTGCATTGGCTTTTTAAAACCACTACATCATACTGTTGATGTGTATTTGGCTTGTGGACTACTAAGACCACTTGATCCTTTTCAGACAAAATGCTTTTAAAGTCAGGTGTCACCCATCCTATATTTGTGCATTATGATTTTTCTGCCTAGATGTAGCGTGTTACATTGATCTCTGCTGGAGTTCGTTTTGTTCACTTTGGCTCAGTTCTTACATCTTTCAAGATTGTCCTGAATCCTGATTCTGTCCTCTGGGGTATTTGCTATTTCACCCCTAATTTGGTGTCATCTAAATATTTGATAAACATGTCTTCTACATCCATGCCTTTCTATTCTATCATCTAAGGCCCAGGACAGAACCTGAGGCATTCTTATGAATCTTTTCTCTCCACGATTAAAAGCAATAATTGGTGAGCAATCTCTGGGTTTAATCTGTCAACAGTTACATATCCACCTAATTGTAGCACTGTCTAGTGCACACAGAAGAGAAGCAATTTCAGGAACCCCGTGAATAATAATGTGCTAGTACAAGTCTAACCATTTCCTGCTTTTACAGAGTTGCTTGACTACTTCGAGGATGGAAAATCTGTTCCTCAGTATCATGGGACTCCAATTCTAGTTGGTCTCAACGGATAATGAACTATGTGGACTAACAATGGGCTTGGCAGATTTACCGGCCGAGCAGGTTGCGGGGCGGTGTTGTCCTCGTTGCCATCTTGTAAGAAGAAGGGGCTTCTTCTTCCCAGAAGTCCCCGGGGTGGCGGGAAGTTTTTCCCGCCATCAACGCTGGCTAGCCAATGATGGGGCTGGCTCCGCCCCACCCCCTCTTGGCAGCCGGCTTGCCTTTACTTCCGCCCGGGCAGCTTATTTAGGCTGCTCAGGACTTCCCCTGCAGTACACAGGGGCCTGTTACTGTTTTTTTCTCCCACCCTCCCTACTTCTTGCATTGTTTGTTGTGTACATTTTGTTCATTTATCCTGTTTTATTGTTGCAGTTGTTACGGTTATGTGTGATTAAGCTCTTTGTCGCAACTCCGTGATTGGCGTGTGGCATAGCCCCTGGATCAGGCTGGCTTATTGCCCCTTGGTTGTAAGGGGGATATTGCCCTGCCCCCTGGGGTGCCGAGTTTCCGTGGACAGGCATTGGGCCGCTCGCACCCAGGCTTGCAAGCGCCTGTGGACATTAGTGGGGCTGTACGACCCCTGATCCAGGACCCATGCGTGGCCACCAATCCTTTGTTCCTGTTTTCAATAAATGAATTGTGGCCATTTTCATCCAACCACTTGTGTTTGTGTTATTGTTCATGGCGCAAGGTGTATCACCCTTGCACACACAATATCTGAAAGGTCACAAGTCCCTGTTTGTTTGTTAGTTAATTAATTTATTTATTGTTTCGGCTTGATAGACCGCCCTATCCAAAGCTCAGGGCGGTTTACAGCACGCAAACAGAACCAATTAAAACACATAAAAGTGACATTATAAAACAGCTAAAAACAGTTAAAACAGTTAAAAGTTAAAAAGTTAAAAGTCCCCCCCCCCCCCACTATAAAACCCCAGTAATCGAGCACATAGCATTTGGGACAGTGTGGCAGTGGCGCGGTGGAATGGCAAGTTGTAACAAATGCCAGTCAGGGGCCAAATGCCTGCCTGAACAACCAGGTCTTACAGGCCCTTCGGAAGGTCATTAGATCCCACAGTGCGCGTGTCTCTGCAGAGAACAAATTCCATAGGGCCAGCGCGGCCACTGAAAATGCCCTCTGTCGCGTGCTCGATAGCCTGCATGTCTTCATCCCAGGGACCTCCAACATGTTGAGCCCCTCGGAGCGCATATGGGGTAAGCCGCTCCCTCAGTCATTTCCATGCGACTTATTAAGACAAAAGAGCCCTTTCTTGTGACACCATTGGGTCAACTCTAGGTTTGTAAGGGCTTCCAGGATGAACACAGTTTTTCATTCCTCACTGGGATCCATTGCTTTTGGTCTACCCAAAGAACCATTTTGTAATGAGCCAGCTTATGTGTTTCTCTGGCACTGTGTACCTAGGCTGGTACCTTGATTGCTCTTTCCTGTTCTTTTCAGATCTTTCTATCAGAGAATGGAGTTGGAGACCTTCTACATTCAAAGCGCGTGCTTCAGAACTGTGCATTCACATCTCCGCTAACAAGAATCTGCTCCAGAGATCTGAGAGTCGGATTCAGGTCACCATTTTAACACAGGACACAAGATGTTTAAAATTGCTACCCAATTGTTAAAAGAGGTGGGAAAAGTGGAAAATAAAATTCCGTTTTAGGGTGAGCACAACTGACAAAGTAAACACGTGTCGATATCAAAGCTTGCTTCATCTTCAGTCAAAGACGAAGAAGGATTCCGGAAGCAGGGATAAAAGTGCCGTGCGGTTTCTAAGAAGTCGACTTTTAGGAACAGTGTGGAAGCTTGCCGCTCCCTGTCAAATCATGACAGCTAGCCAAAGATTTGTAAGCATCTTGAACCTCTTGTGCTATACTGTGTGTGTCTCTTCCAGCATTTCATGATCCACAGTGCCAGAATGCCTTTTTCTTTTTCCAATCACAGACCTCACATTTCTTAATAATCACCAAATTTTAGAGCAGAAGTTGGCGGAGTGTGTGTGTGTGGGAATCAAGTTGTTTCCTTCTTTCATCATGTCCCTCAAACCACTAAGCCTGGCTTCAAAAAAGGAGGAGGCTTCAAAGTGTCAAAAATGAAACTGCGTACCAATCTGGTCCAGCCGAGCAAGGCAGCCAGTCCCTCTCAAGTTACCGTTTGTGGCTGTCTGATCATTTCAGAGCCGCAGAACCAATTTCCTCCCCTTCCCTGAACTGATGCCATCACTCCATATATTTGGAGGCAGGTCACAGAGTCTGCAGCATGCTTGGGATCCCATCCAGAACTCCTGCTCCTCATTTTTGAAGTGAACTGCTGGGAGGAGGGAAGGAATAATAACTGAAGACATCGCTGCAACTCAACAAGGGCTTGCAAAACTTTTGGGGAGCTGGGGGAGGAGCGGTAGGACTCGGTGTTCTGGTTTCCTTGTTTGCTTGCTGTGTCCATGGCATTGCACTTCGAAGAATGACAATTGATTTCCCCAGATGTGCTTGAGACAATTGGATGATCTTGGCAGTCACTCTGTGCTGGCCACCCATTCTCCTTTATAGAATAAAATATTTATTTTATTTATTACAGATGGAGAACCACTATTAAAAGTAATGGGTGGCAGTTGTCATGGTAAAGTTCCCCAAACAGTAGTTAGTTGTTGTTGCTCTGTGCTTCAACAATGACTTAGGACTATCCTGTCATAGAATTTTCTTAGCAAGATCTAGTCAGAGGAGGTTGCCTTGCGTTCCTCATAGGCTGAAAGAGTGTGACTTATCCAAGGCCACACAATGAGTTTCAATGGCTGAGCAGGGATTTCAGCTACGGTTTCATGCAGTTGACCACATGGGGTGACAACTAATGATAGTCAAGAAAGAGATTCCAAAAGCAGAATTAGAATTAAATTATAAGAAAGCAAAATAATTACCACAGATTATTTACACAGGATTGCATAACAAAGGCATTGAAATACAGTAGAGCAGGGGTGCTCATTAGGTAGATCGTGATCTACTGGTAGATCACGTAGGGCGTCCTGGTAGATCGCAGGGAGGGCAGGAGAAAGGCTCAGTCCCGCCCCGCAAGCTCCTGACGCTGCCCATGCTGCCGGCCAGTCAGCGTGGCGGCGGCGTGACCGGCGTCACTATGGCCCAATTCTGTTGTTGGTGGGGTTCAGAATGCTCTTTGATTGTAGGTGAATTATAAATCCCAGCAACTACAACTCCCAAATGACAAAATCATTTTTTTAGTGATGCTCACTCCTTGTAGGTGTCTTGTGGCCAAATTTGGCAGCAATTCGTCCAGTAGTAAGAAATCAGTTTGTGTGTGTAAACTGTAAAATAAGATATGTGGAAGGGCCCTGGCAGAAGGAGGTTGGACTGGAAGGCCCTTGGAAGTCTCCTCCTATTCTAGGAACCCATTGTTATTATTATTATCATCAGAGGCTGAATGGCCATCTGTGAGGAATACTTTGATTGTGTTTTTCCCTTATGGCAGAAGGAGGTTGGACTGGATGGCCCTTGGAGGTCTCCTCCTATTCTAGGAACCCATTGTTGTTGTTCTTGTTGTTATTATTATTATTATTATCAGAGGCTGAATGGCCATCTGGGAGGAATGCTTTGATTGTGTTTTTTCCTTATGGCAGAAGGAGGTTGGACTGGATGGCCCTTGGAGGTCTCCTTCTACTCTAGGAACCTGTTGTTGTTGTTGTTATTAGCAGAGGCTGAATGAATATTATCATCATCATTATTATGAATAAATTCAGGGGCTTATTATACTCACATTTAGTTGAATTCAGTCTTAAAATATATTCTATGGCTCTCACTGAAATAAATTTCCAAATATTTTGCTTTTATGGCTCTCTGAGTAGTGGGTAGGTAGATCATTTTGACTTGGTTGTTTTATAAGTAGCTCGCATGCTGAAAAAGTGTGAGCACCCCTGCAGTAGAGTCTCACTTATCAAACATAAACAGAACGGCAGAATGTTGGATAAGTGAAAATGTTAGATAATAAGGAGGGATTGAGGAAAAGCCCATTAAATGTCAAATTATGTTAATATTTTACAAATTAAGCACCAGAACATGTTTTTACAACGAATTTACAGAAAAAGCAGTCCAATACATCATAATGTTATGTAGTAATTACTGTATTTACAAATTTAGTACCAAAGCATCACAATGTATTGAAACAGCTATGGAGCCGGGCAGGAGGCAGACTGCATTGGATAATACAGAACATTGGATGAGCAAAGGTTAGATAAGCCAGACTCTACTGTAGTTAAATATTAATTATAACTTGGCTCAGTATTTAATCTAAATCGAGACTATAGTCAAAACAAGGCTAAGACTTGGAAATACAGTTATGAAAGAGCTAATTGGGATCCTCAGTTGTAAAAGTATACAGTATATCAAGAAATACTGGTCAGAATTCTATAGGCAAAAATATTTCTGATTTCTATGCCTGGCTGTCGAAGCTGGACAAAGTTAACAGAAAGAAAATAAGCTCATTTGAAATATGGTGCTGGAGCAGTTTAATGCATACCCTGCACTGCTAAAAAAAAATCTAATGGATCTTAGGACCTTATCACACATTAAAATACCTTGTCTCTGGTGCCCTTTGCATACTGCTTCCTGCGGGTTCCATCACATGATGCATGATCCATTTCATAGGTAACCCATGGGAACCCATAAGCAAAGGATCTGCAGACTTTTGTAATATGGGTGGGAATTGACCCTACTTATCTTTAATTAATCCATACACATCAGAGGTGCAATATTTGATGTGCAACGGTATATCATCTGCATGTCATCGACAGCTCATCCTCTATTATCAGATCTTTCATAGAAAGTTTTCATAGAAAGAAGGTGATTTACAGATCATGGTGTTTGGATGAACAGAAGTAGATTACCCAATTGGGCGTTTGCGATAGCAGCTCCAACCTTGTGGAACTCTCTTTATTTATTTATTTATTTATTTATTTATTTATTTATTTATTTCTTCGACTTATTATTCGCCCTTTCCCGTAGGCTCAGGGCGACTCACATTGTGGGAGTCGCAGAACAAGTAAAATCAGGGTAAAACAGAGCATAGTAAAATTGCTGTAACCAGCGCGCAAGCATGGTTTGGGCACGGTTTTATATACATAACCTAAGCACCGAACGCCTGGGTGAAGAGGAGGGTCTTGCAGGCCCTGCGAAACGTTAGCAGATCGGCCTGCACTCAGACTGTGGGGGGAAGAGCATTCCACAGCACTGGCGCGGCGGCACTGAATGCCCTCCTCTGCGTTGAGGTCAGATGAACAGATCGCCGACTAGGCACCACCAGGAGGTTTTGGGACTCGGATCGCAGTGGTCGTGGAGGACTGTAATGGGAGAGGCGGTCCCTTAGATACACTGGCCCCAGACCATTCAAGGCCTTAAAGGTTAAAACCAACACCTTGAAGGTGATCCGGTGCTCTATCGGAAGCCAGTGCAGTTCGCGCAGCACAGGCGTGATGTGGCAGCGAGATGGACAACCTGCCACCAGCCGTGCTGCTGCATTCTGCACCAGCTTGAGCTTCCGGATCACCGACAAAGGAAGGCCAATGTAGAGGGCATTACAGTAGTCTAGTCTTGAGATGACCGTGGCTTGGACCACTGTGGCTAGGTCATGACGGGACAGGTAGGGAGCCAGCCTCCTCGCCTGTCGGAGGTGGTAGAAGGCCACTCTGCTGACGATGGAGATATGCTTCTCCATCGACAGCTCGGAGTCAAGCGTGACTCCTAGGCTCTTCACCGACGGGGACGGGTGGTCCAGGGTCGGAAGGCGGATCCCCCCTGTGCCCGGACGGCCCAGCCACAGAATCTCCGTCTTGTCCGGATTCACCTTCAACCTACTGGCTCGCAGCCATCCAGTGACGGCCTCAAGGCAGTGATGGAAATTATCGGGTACGGAGTCAGGCTGGCCCTCCATCCCCAGAATGAGCTGGGTGTCATCTGCATACTGGTGACACTCCAGCCCGAAGCTACGTGCCAACCGGGCAAGTGGTCGGACATAGATCCCGAAGAGACAAGAGCTATCCGGGACTTGATGCCGTTACACAGAGCTGTGAAGACCTGGCTCTTCAGACAGGCTTTTGCCGTCTAGATCAGTGCTGCACTACTTACCATCTCGCTGCGCCGCTGCCAGTATGCTTCTATTGCTGCCGTAGCTCTGCTGTTACATGTTTAAATTAGGGTTTTTTTAATCTGTTTTATTGTATTCTATATGTTTTATGTGTTTTTAACCTGTGAACCGCTCTGGGCGTAGAGAGAGCGGTATATCAAATTGAACGAATAAATAAATAAATAAATAAATTGTTTGTTTTGCATTCATAGAAGTGGATCGACAGATCATCGTGTTTACATGGTTAGAAGTGGTATAGTAGAACATGGTTAGAAGTGGTTTAGTAGAACATGGGTTTTCCATCGAAAGAAGTCGTTTAGCACATTGTGGGTTTTTTATTTTAAAAATTCAGAACTGTGTTTCTCCATTTGGATGGAGGTCGCAAACCTGCATGTTGCCCATAATCTGCCCCCCCCAAAATGGGAGCGGGAGTCAGTGACATGAGGGAACAGCTGATGGATTGGGAGGAGTCATCCCTCTGCCATGTGATAGGTCGAAGGCACATTCTTTTATGTTATAGAGAGGAGTGATTCCAGTGTGATGGAGTGGGTGTATATCCTGTATATGTCAAAGCCTCATGGAGCTTTGAAATGCTATGGGTTGCCTACTTAAAAGGCATTTCCTCCAATATGTGTGATAAGGTCTTTAAAGTAAATCATCTCTGATCTCTCACTAGAAGTGAAGATAATTAAATTGAGGGTGTCATACATTGGGTGTATCATGAGATGATGTCACTCATTGGAAAAATATTATCTTGATGCATTGAAAGGCAGTAGGAACAGAGGGAGACCACGCCATTCATGAACAGATTCGATCAAGGACACCATGACTCAGAGTCTGCAAAACCTGAGCACGGCTGCTGATTACGGAGGTTCTTGCAGGTCTCCCATTCATAGGGTCATCATAAATCCAAGTTGTTTTGACAGCAAATAACAACAACTGTTGGAGTTCTAGGCCAACATGCAAACCATTATACAACACTGACTCATATTTTCTTGCTATGTAACTGCAAATCAACCCTGACTAAGATGAACATATTCCTGGGTTTCACAGCAAGATTTATTCAGAAGTGTTTTGTCACTGCTTTCCTTTAAAGCAAAAAGTGTGACTTTACTAAGGCTGCCTTACAGGGCGGTTGAGCAGGGGTTCAAAACTTTGTCTCCTGGAGTTCCATTCCATCACTCATACCAGTATTGATTGATTTGATTTACTTTATCTATATTCCGCTCTTCTCACCTCAGATGTTACAGATAAACATACTTTAGCAGCCAATTCCTGCTATTTCACAAACACACATATAAATGAACAGAGGCAAACGCTGGCCACCAGGGGGAGCTGACACACTCCTCATCTCTCCACGTTTCCAGCATTTCTTGTTGTTCTTCCGCATTCCTGGAGTTCTTTAATGGCCTCATAATTCAGTCAAAATTTGCCTCCCCACTTAATGTGGTACCTTTATCTCCTACTTGACAGATGCAACTGTCTTTCGGGCTGCAAAGGTCAACAGCAGGCTACACTTAAAGGTCAAGCACCCACCTTGACCTGGGCAGGCCTCAAACTCATGACCTACTGGTCAGAGAGATCTTATGCAGCTGACACTTAGCCAGCTGCGCCACATTCCCGGTGCCAGTATACCATGCTGACTCTAAAATTAGAGCCAGTATACCATGCTGACTCTAAAATTAGTTACTATTTTTTATTTTAAAAAACAGTTTTGTATTCTTTACATTGGTACAATATGTGTTCTCCAACAGGCCAACTCATTGTTACCATACCCACAACAAGAGACAGTAGTATATAAAACACAACACAAGACAGAACTTGGGCAATGTGATATTTTTCCCTTTTCCATTGTACACACCCAGTACATTTCATTTTTCGGTTTTTAGTCACAGCTCTGTTAATGGCTACTTTATCATTTAAATGGATCATCTCATCACAGACCTTGCATTCAGTACTCCATGGGTTTTTTTAAACAGAAAATATTGCATCAAGGACCTCTATGTGTTGTTGATGGGTCTTGTTCCAACATTATGTCTCAAATGAAATATCTGCATGTGTTCCATGTTTTTACAAAGCTGTTTTTGTTGTTTCTCTTCCTGCTATTTTGTTGTCAGCCGTTCAGGGAAAACAGCCTTCAAAGTCCATCCAACTGTTCTTGGAGATATAATCCTATAGTTTTTCAAGGTTTTGCTATTTTAGCTTTAGCAGCACAATCAAAAATGAAACCAGTGCATTATGATGCAGTTATACATTTTTCATGTCAATAATGGACATTATTGAAAAAGGCTTTTGAGAATATAGTATTTTGCCTTATAATTTAGTGTAACCAGGTTAGTATCGTATCCTAAAAATCCAAGACTGTCTTAGACTCGGCCAGATTGATCACCAACAATGGTCCACCCTGGCCTCACATTGGGAGCCATGGAGATGCACTATCCACAATACTGTGGCCTCTTTCGAGAAGACACGCCGAATGGGTCTCGAAGAGAAACGACAACAAAGAAAGAACCGCAACTTGGAAACAAAATCACCCAAGGAGACTTTCTGCTGTGCTTTCTGCAACCGAACTTGCCTATCTCATATTGGCCTTTTTAGTCATCAACGCGCTTGTAAAAAGCGTGGGATGAGTCCTTCCTAAGAATTTTCATTCGCGAACTAATGCCGAGAGAGGGAGAGAGAGAGAGAGAGAGAGAGGTCCTCTCACATCTGAGTGAAATTGCATCATTAATTTTGTATAGTTAGCAGGTCTCTGAACAGTTCTTTGGAGAACCAGTAACTGAGTTATACAGTAGGGAGGTCCCATTTTTTGTACCCCATTCTCATCTGAAATAGGTTTTTTCTATTCAGTTACCATAATTAAAGGTTTCTAAGGTTTTATTACCAAATTAAATGTGACAATAACAAATAAATGTTACGCTGTGAAGACAATGATGTTACTCATTCTTACATTATAACAATAATGTGATATGACTGTTTTCAGCATGTGTGCTCATGTGCCTTCAGGCCCCCTGTCCACTTATGGTGATCCCTATAGATTTCCGTAGTGTTTTCTTGGGCAAGGAACACTCAAGATGGTTCTGCAAATTTCTTCCTCTAAAACATACCCTATCACACTTGGTATTATTTAGTTATCTCCCATCCGGGTACAACAAATGCTGACTTTGCTTGGTTTCCAAGATTTTTTTATGTGTCAGGAATGACTTGATAAACTGCAAGTCGCTTCTCATGTGAGAGAATTGGCTGTCTGCAACTATGTTGCCCAGGGAACACCAGGATGTTTTGATGTTTTACCATCCTTGTGGGAGGCTTCTCTCATGTCCCCGCATGGGGAGCTGGAGCTGACAGAGGGGGCTCATTCGGACTCTCCCCGGATTCGGACCTGTGACCTGGTTTAACCAATTGTGCCACCAGGGCTCCATGATCAAATGGGATCTGGTGTCTTAGTTATTGAAAGAATTGATTGAAAAGCGCTACACCAGTGTTTTTCAACCTGTGGGTCCCCAGATGTTTTGGCCTTCAACTCCCAGAAATCATAAGAGGTGGTAAACTGACTGGGATTTCTGGGAGTTGTAGGCCAAAACTCCTGGGGATCCACAGGTTCAGAACCACTGCTCTAGTATGAAGATCAGTAAAAAAGAAAAGGAAATACATCTCAAAAGTAGTAGATATGTGAGCCAACAAGTATAGCAGGAAGCTCTATCTCAGTTTATGAATTTTCCATTATTTCACTCTCCTGTAAATGTTCCCCAAATACCTGTTTGGATTATTAAAAAAAATGGTTGCTACATTCTCTTCCCGGATTGAATTGCTTTGTTTTAAACAATGGAAGTAGAGAAAAACCGTTTTTTGTTTTGTTTTTCCAATGCTATGGATAGCAGAAGCAGGTTCTTCTATTACCGTGATTAAACTTATTGTTTCAGCTGGAGGCATGCAGTTACTGGTGGTAGAAAGGAGGCCACGTAAGCTAGCACGTGAAACCACGCTGGGATTTGCACTGAGCGCTTGGAAAGGCAAGCAGAGCTGACAATGTTCTGGAAGACGGTACTGGGACATTTCAGAGGGACACCATGCGTGCTATTGCAAGTCCAGAAATAACCTGTTGGAATACGAGCTTTTTGTGAAAAATCCGCACCAGATCCTTCGGAAGACAACACAGTGGGTGCACCAATTAGGAGTGACACATAGACGTCTGTTGTTCTTCAGCTCATTGGAAAAAAGACAGACAGACAACCACAGGGGTCTTGAAATAATGGTGCCTTTTATCCTATGATTGGCAGTGAGGGGATGAGAAAAAGAAACAACCATCTTAGCATAAACTCACAATTTATTTATTTACAGTGACTTTGGTATGACTGTAAAAGAAAAAATGCACTGAAAGGGGAGTGGGAGAGATCTGTCAATTCACAAGACATAGATTTATTGAGAGTTCCTCCTGGTGAATTTTCATTTGGTGACTTCGGTGCTCTTATCCTGCATCCCCAAATCCATAAGCTTCTTGAGGTCCATCTGCCTCTTCCCTTGCCTTCATTCTTTCCTTGGTTTGTGGATGGCTAAACTAAATGGACATTCTAAAACATGGGCATATAACCCGAAAAACCTACAACGACCTAAATGAACATTCTCTTCATCACCAGTTGCATAGCCCCAGGGCTGAACTTTTTGTGGCATTAAATGTGGAGAACACTATTCAGGGCCCTTTCACTTCTATGTTTAAGTATATATCGTGTCCTTGCAATGAATTAGGACCTTCTCCCTCAGGTTAAACCTACTCCCAGTTCAAGATGGGAGCTAAAAGAGGGATATCTTCTTTTTCACTCCCATTGGAATATTCTCTACTGCAGGTGTTATGGCACAGAGACGTAAGGAGCTGAGTCCAGGAGTTAAAAAGGTAACAAAAGTTTATTTGCACAACAAATGGGAGGAGGACTAACAAAAAATAGCCAAATCCGGCTTTAAAACCCACAAAAATCCCAGGAAAACCCAAAAAGAAATGCTGTGGAGAAGAAACTCAAAACAAACACAAGACATCCGTCTGCGTCGTCCAACAGGGGGGCATACACAAAGAGAGGTCCAATAGCCAGTCCACAGGTCGTAGGGTAGGAGACTGACAGATGAGAAAGGAGGAGACTTGCCAGGGTCGTCAGGAACTAAGTATACAGAAAGCACATAATTCACAGCCCCCATTAAACACAGCGTCTACCCCCTCCATCTCATACGATACAAACACTCTGCAGCAGAAACTCACAGTAGTCACAGTGAAGGTCAAGAGGTACACGGCAGCAGCTAAACAGAGAAGCAGACAATGAATCCCCAACCCCCCCACCTTTTCCCAATATCAGCTAGAGCTGCCATAGCAGCTTGCCCAAGGAACAAAGTGGTGAAGTAACCAATAAACTCACGAGTAACTGGAACCAGGATCAAAAGTACACGAAGTCAGGAACACAGGATCACGAACCAGAATAGCAACTCCTTGACCACCGTGAGGGCCAGGTCAAATACTTCTTTTATAGCACTAAACATTAGAAAGCCCTCCCTGTTCCAGAGCAACAGCATCCTTATTCCTTGCAGCTGTTGAACTATGCCCAGACCTCCAAGCTAACCAAAGATCTTGCTGACTTAAAGGGTCCCACTCAGCTTCCGAATGTGTAGACGGCCAATCCCGGTCCGTCTCAAACCCCTGCTGTCCCCAGAGTCTGCATTGCATACATTTCTCACTTCCTGAACTAATGCCGAATCTAAGTCCGTATCACTTTCTTCTGACTGTAGTTCTGCATTCCCAGAAAACCCTTCAAAGGTATCTGACTCAGTAGGATCCCTAAGTATATGCTGGATCTTTCTCCTCTGTTCTCTGCCTTCATCAAGGCTTGAGTCACTAACAGCCCTCTTGACTCCAGCTGCAGGAGCCTGGTCATCCAGAGCCGCGCCCAAAGCCATGCTACTGTTTGATGCTACTGACTCAGCATCTTCCCCAATGCTACTAGCTGTAGTAGCTGAAGGCTCATTCACAACAGCAGGGGTTCTCAAACTTTTTCAGCCGTGAAGCCTTTTTGAAGCAAAAGTTTCTTGTGGAGGCCCAATAAATGTGTATATTATATTTTATATATTTCATTTTATATATTATACTAGCTTGGGTACCCGGTGATGCCAAGGTTATTATTATTATTATTATTATTATTATTAAAAACTTTTATACCCCGGCCTTCTCACCTCCGAAGAGGGACTCAGACCGCCAAACAGCAAGTATTCAGTGCTAACATTTAAAACCTAAAAGCATCATAAATTTACAATAAAATTTGCAATAAAATACAATACAATAAATACATTTAAAAAGCCTTTCGCCAAAGTAAAATCAAGTCCAACTTAATCCATATATTAATCCATATATTCGGTCCATATCAAGTGGTTGGCGACTTTAGTAGCTTCGCGATTTCCTCCTTCATTCTGCGAAGGCCTAATTGCATAGCCATGTTTTCACCCGCTTCCTGAAAGTCAGGAGGGAGGGGGAGGATCTAATTTCATTTGGAAGGGAATTCCACAGCCAGGGGGCCACCACAGAAAAGGCCCTGTCCCTCGTCCCCACCAGAAAGGCATTGTTTGTTTTGGGAAGTTTGGTAATATATCTGGATGCAGGGTGAACTACAACTCCTGCACGGCCGGGCTATTCTCCCCCAAACCCCTCCAGTATGTTATGTTGGCTTGGGTTATTTGAAAAAAACATAACATCTAGGATGAAATAATCCCCAAATGAAAGCATTTCTTGGGTGGTTGGTGTTTGGGGAGGAGATTGGCAGGGGTTGGGCTACATGTTCACGGCACTCAGGCCAGTGTCAGTGCCAGGTGAGTGGAGAGTGTTTGTGTAAACTAACTGACAAAAACACGTACAAATTCCTATGTGCAGTGTACATATATAGTTTGTAGTGCAAAAAAGAAAGAACAATACAATGTTTAAATTGAAGAATAATTTTATCCAACACAAACTTACAGTAATATTATTTCCATGGAAGACCTCAGGGGCCATCTAGTCCAATCTGCTCGCCATGCAGTAAAAGCGTAATCAAAGCATCCAGACTTTTTAACAATAACAGAAACCCCAGGGCCACCCAGTTCAACTCCCTTCTGCCATGCAGAAAAAGTACAATCAAAGTGCGCCCAAGGGATGGGAGAGATATGGCATTTTGGAAGCAAAGAAGGCAATGTGAGGTCTGGGTAGCAAGGAAAAGAGTCTGGGCAGCAAGGAAGGTAAGAAGAAAGGGTATGGGCCCCAGGAGGATGCTTCTGCTGTTGTTTTAGGAGCTCCAAACTTTAATTTCCCAGCATTTATCAGGAGGAGGAGGGTGAAAGAGGAGGATGTGAGAAGCAGCATGGCATTGTGCAACCCCTCACTATCATCCTTGGGACTCCACGGAGCCCAATTTGAGAACTCCTCTTCTACTGGCACCGCATTAGCCTGACAAACAGATGTGAATGGGGAGACATCTTTTGGATTCACCTAGTGCAGTGCTGTCCAACTTCTAACCGGCCAAGGGCCGGAATTGAGGTCACTGATGACCTGGGGGGGGGCTGTTCGGCCCCGCCCCAGGCCCCGCCCCCAGCCCCTCCTAAACTGTCATTCTCCCTCCTCCTCCTCTTCCACTGGCGCTGCGGCGCACGGGAAAGCAGCGACGCCGGGGGAAGAGGAGGAGGAGGAGGGAGAACTCTCCCTCCTCCTCCTCCTCTTTCCCGGGCGCCGCTGCTGTCCCGTGCACCGCAGCCGGTGGAAGAGGAGGAGGAGGGGAGAACTCTCCTCCTCCTCCTTCTCCTCTTTCCCCCGCCCGCCCTTGCCCGGATCCCATGGGGTGGCGCGCACGGGGGGAAAGAGGGACGAAGGAGGAGGCAATCAGCTGACGGCCTTCCCCTTCGTCCCTCATCTTTCCCCCGCCCGTGCCCTTGCCCGGATCCTGGGCGCCAGCGTGCGGGGGGGAAAGATGAGGGACGAAGGAGGAGGCAATCAGCTGACTGCCTTCTCCTTCGTCCTCCTCTTTTCCCCCGTGCGCGCCGGCGCCTGGGATCTGGGCAAGGGCGCGGGCGGGGGGAAAGAGGAGGATGAGGGAGAGTTCTCCCTCCTCCTCCTCCTCCTCTTCCACCGGCGCTGCGGTGCACGGGACAGCAGCGGCGCCCGGGGAAGAGGAGGAGGAGGAGGAAGGAGAGTTCAGGGAGGGGGTGGTGCAGGGAGGAGGAGCTGGCTCACTTCCTCCTCCCTGCCCCGCCCCGCCTCCCCCCCCCCCCCGGCCGCCATTTTTTTTTAAAAAAAAATTAGAAAATTTTTTTTAAAAAAATTAAAAAATGGCGGCCGGGGGCATAGCGGGGGGCCGTGTCCAACAGGCTGGGGGGCCATGTACGGCCCCAGGGCCGCCAGTTGGACAGCCCTGACCTAGTGAACAGAGCATGGCCATGAGGGGAATACTAAGAAGGCCTCTGTAGATTAAATGGGCTAACCATGTTTAGAAGCCGCCACAATTCCTGGGATTTGGCTTTAGGCACTCTTTGAGCCGCCGTTGATGGGCAGGATAAAAAAAAGAGGCAAACTGAAATTTCTCGTTTTCAACCCCTTCTTAAGTCTATTTGGGAGGATCTCATCTGAATACCTCAAGTACATTATGTGTCAACAAAGAAGACAGGCATCTCTATTGTGGCTCCTTTCTTGTGAGATACCACTGTACAGAGGTACAATTGCTGCAAACACTGCCATTATTTTATGCCTGCTCAAACACTTTTGGTTGACTCAGGTGTTTTAACTCAATAATTCCCAATGTGTGGGCCATGGCCTACT
This sequence comes from Anolis apletophallus, assembly GCA_030556195.1. Classification (NCBI taxonomy): domain Eukaryota; kingdom Metazoa; phylum Chordata; class Lepidosauria; order Squamata; family Anolidae; genus Anolis; species Anolis apletophallus. The sequence goes on along the minus strand of JARBWK010000001.1, from coordinate 163,607,061 downwards.
GGTGGTCCGTGAAACCTAAAATAAGGTCAGTGGCTCTAGATTATTAAATATGGTTTTCTGTGGGCGAGCAGATAGCGACTACTGGGTGGCATATGTTCTGTATCAGGAACTAGAGCTGATGTGGTCTATCCAATGTAATTTTCTGAATCAGCACCCCAAATAACCCAACCAAATCTAAAGTTGACCAAAAACCGATTTGTAACCCTTTTGGTGCGAATGTTGGAGAGTGGTCCCTGGTCAAAGTGGTCCCTGGTCAAAAAAAGGTTGGGAACCACTGTTTTAACTGGATGAATCTGTCTGTGTGCTGTCTTAAGACAGTTTGTGGTGATGTTGGTTTTTGCAATTGTTGTAAACTGCATTAAGTGACCATATGAATGAGAGAACTGCAAGACATGCTGTCTTTGAAAACCCTGTTCAGATCTTACAGGTTCAATACTGTGGCTTCCTTGTTTGAATTTCTCTACCTGGAATGTAATCTTTCTCTTTATCTGCTGCCTTCTATCTTACTAGCATTTTTGTCATTTCTAATTAGTAATGTTGACTCATGATATGTCCAATATGTGGTAGCCTCAATTTAGTCATCTTTGCTTCTAGTGAAATCTGATGCTTGATTTGCCCTTGGACTCATTCATTGATTTGTCTTTTTGGTATCTGCAAAACTCTCTTTCAGCACCACACTTCAAAATGAGTTGATTCTCTCCCTGTCATTTCTATACCTCTCTTCATCTGTGTGGATAGAAAGTCCAGCTTTCACAATAATGCTAAGGACTTCCTCAGACGGAGCTGGAAAAATGGGGGAAAGCAGGGGAAATCATCTTTGGCTCCAGCTACACTGCCATATAAAATCTGGTTTATTTACTTTGGATTATTTATTTATTTCGATTTGTATACCGTTTTTTTTCGTTGGCTCAGGACGGTTTACAGCATATCGAACTACAAACATAGAGCATAAGAACAATAAAATATAAAAACAATTCCACAATATTCCGCCATAACCAAGAGTAGTTAGAGGCTGAATGCCTGCTGGAACAATGCCGTTTTGCAGGCTTTCCGGAAAGCCGGCAGCTCGCTGATTGCTCGTACTTCAGGTGGTAGACTATTCCACAAGCATGGTGCTGCAACAGAGAAAGCTCTCTGTCTAGTTGAGGCGGAATCTGCAAGAGGTTGAGGTCCTCTCTAATGTGGATTTTATATGGAGAGATCTCTTTGGGGAACATATGGGAATGTAGAATCACACACACAGAGACGGACTCTCTTAAATATAAAACAGTACAGTGTAGAATCAAATAATATAATACACTTCAGATAATGTGGATTTTATATGGTAGTGTAGATGGGGCCTTATTTGCATGTAGAATAGTATTCTTTGCATGGGATTTCATCTTTAAGGAAATGGAGAATTTGCTTACCTTCATCACACAGGATTGCCTTTAGCTCCAGCTTTTAGCTCAACCATCCATAGAGGATATACAGGGCTTCATTATTAAGGCAAACACCACTTCTATGGGTTCCTTTACTTTTCCTTTTCAGTCCCTTACTCCAGAGACACAAGGCATTGTTCTTAAAGATCCCATCCCACATGTTAATCACTGCTTTCTCCTGTTTTCCATGTGCATTGGAAGCTTAGAATATGATATTTCCCCAGCTCAATTCCCTACCCCACTCCTTTCTCTACACTATTGAAACACTTCACAGATGAAGCAGTATTAATGATAGGTAGAAGTCAGCTTGCCAGGCCCGGATTACCCATAAGGCCAACCTAGGCCATGGCCTAGGGGCGCAAGCCAAGGGAGGGCGCAAATCACGGACCAAAAAAAATTGCAACAAATAAAAATGCCGTGGCCGGCCCCTGGGGTCTCTCCCAACTCTCGGAGCTTGCAAATGCCAAGGGGGAGTTGGGTGTGTTGGTTGTGGGGAGGGTGTCTGGCTCTGTCCCTGGGTCCAATCCCGAGGACCTGGGCCACTTCTCCCTCCCTCCCTCCCTTCTGGTTCCGGACATGGCCTCCTTTGCGGAGGGAGGGAGGCAGTGAATGGCGTGCAGGCAGGTGCCCCAGCCTGGCTGGCCCCCTCCCTCCATATTTTCTGGGGAGGCTGTCCCCCAGGCCCTTGGCTGCTCCCTTGGCTGGGAAGGAGAATGAGGCCAGGTGGGGGGCTCTGCTTCTAGGGAGGGAGAGAGGGAGGGAGGGAGAAAGAGAGGAAGAGCTTCCTGACTGTGTGTGTGTATGTGTGTGTGAGAGAGAGCTATTGTTCACCAGGGGAACTCTCTGCTTTTGTGCAAATAATGACCCTTACGTGTGTGTGTGTGTGTGTTCTTAATGGGTTGCGTGGGGGGGGCAGTCCTGGGAGGAGGGTCTTTCTTGCCGGAGTCTCCTCCAGGACTGGTGAGTTGCCCATGTCAGCCAGTCTTTCCTCGTGGCTTCTATCACCAAAACATGGGTGGGGAGAGTGGGTTCAACTGCTGAAATGTGGCTTTTGCGGGAAGGAGGGAGGGGGCCCCTTTCGCTCTCGTTTGGCAATGGACCCGCCCCCTCGGCGTAATTCCAAAGTGTGGCCTAGGGTGCAAAAAGGTGTTAATCCGGGCCTGCTGCTTGCATATGCTACTTCATCTATTAACTATTTTAGAGCTGTGTAGAAATGAGGGAGAGACTGGTAATTAGCATGTGATGAAGTCCATAGCAATCAGAAATAAAACACCATGGTCAATCTAGATTTTATTGCATCATTTTAATAAAAACTAAACTCTGACTTTCTATCCACAAAGATGAAGAGAGGTATAAAAATGTTTCAATCCATTATATCCATCCCAATAATTGCCACTAGAGTCACCATTAAACTTCAATTGGCTTCCTAAATAGTTTGTCTTTTCTTTGTGACATCTTTGGTGTTTCATGACCTTTGTCAACTGTGTGCTTGCCATTTTCCTGCCACATCTGCAAGTGTATACTAGGTGGATACTTTGATCAGAAAGATGATTTGTCCAAAAAACACGGTGGTAAATATGGTCGAAACAGAACGTGCCAACTGTCTGTTGGGTGGCTAGATGTTGGCAGCTATGTGAGGGCAGCCCACTGTTACCTTAAGTCTATTCAAACACTGAACGCAAATAAATAATAGAGCAAAAAGGCAATTCTTCAAACAGTCTGGACAATGCAAAGCAGGCAATGGCAAATTATTTCCGAAAAAGCAAAGATATGGAGAGGTTCTGTGTGGAAGCAAGACTTGGATGATTGCAAAGCTAAATACGTTTCTCGTTTATAGTTAGTAGTCTATCCAATCTCATTATGACTCTCTCACTCTCTCTTTTTTATTGTTGCAAACAAACAAGTAAACAAAGACACCGAGGGGATCAGCTGCACATGAAAAATTTACATCGCATGTTTTTACCAATAGTCTTTTCCCCTTAAAAATACTAAATATCATAATCCCATTAAATATTTATAAAGAAAGTTTTCAAAATTAAGGAAGGAAAAAAGTGGCATGAAGTCTTCTCAAGCCATTAATTTTTTATGTTGTTGTTCTCAGGAATGGTTAAAAAGCTCACCCATCCCACAAATGAAATAAATTACGCTTGACTGGTAATATTTAGTTGGCTGTTTATCTGGGGTTCGTGAGATGGGCATTTATGAATTGGTTAAAGGAAACTACATATCAGGGGTGGAGACTAGTTTCTAGCTGTTACGTCTGATGAGACATGGAGGATATAGATATGAAAAGACAACAGCAAAACTACTACCCCATCTCAGTGAAAAATATAGTGTAGTGTAGTGGTTTCAGTATTGGGTTTCAACTTTGGAGACCAGGCATCAAATCCCTGATCAGCCATGAAATCCATTGGGTGGCTTTGACACATGACCTTATCACACTTGGGGCATTTGGCCCCTTTCTTCTCTTCGGGTGCTATCAGACGACGAGTGCTATCAGACGACGCTGGCTCAATTGATCCCCAAAGTGACGAGGAAGCATTGCAAGTTACTTCCTCACCAACGATGCAAGATAAATCGTGGTTTGGGTAGCTCCGACACATGTTGCCACCCTTTCCCTCATCTGATGGGTACAGGGACAGGGAGCCAAAATGCTTCGTCCCGTTTCCCACATGTGATGAGGGAAGGAGGGAGGGTGTGTGGGGTGCTGCAAGGTGCTCCGCATGCCTGTTGTTTCGCCAGTGATTGCTGGCAAAATGAAACAAAATGGAGAACGGGGGAGGTTAGTGTGAAGATGTCCAAGATCTCACTCTCATTGTAAGAGGAAGGCAATGGCAAATCTGATCTGAACAAATATTGCCAAGAAAACTCTATAATAAGTTTGTCTTAGGTTATTGGAAACAATTTGAAGTACACAACAACTATAGCTAAAATAAATAAAATTTCTTTTCCAGGCAAAATTAATAATAAAACCACATTTAGCATACAGCTGATGTAAAAGCCAAATGGGTCACTTAGAACCTCATCATACTTAGCTTATAGTGTTTTAATGTATAGTGTTAAAGTTGTTTTATTGTTATTGCCATGTGTTGGGGAAAGCGTTGCCCTTGCAGAGACAGCACGGGAAGCCTTCCGTGTTCTGTGTTTCCCCATGTGATGGGGAAAGTGTCACCAAGAGGGAGCTGCTGACGCCCCACTGCCCCTCTTTTTTCACAGAGGCCAGGCGTAGCGGGACCCTTAATAATGAGGCCCTTAGTGGTACCTTGGGTGAGATGTACTTCTATTCGAATTTATTACAGTCTGTATTGCTACATCTGGATCTAGCCATATAAATTAACATATGCACGTATGCTGCAAATGCCTCTTCTTCTGTCTTCTCTTTCATTGATGTCTTGCCTCTAACTTCCTCATGAATAAGGGGCCAACATGCTATAATGATTGAGCCAGTGGTGTGCAGTGGTTTGACTTTGGAGACCAGGATTTGAATCCATGCTTGACCATGGAAACCAGTTTGATGGTCTTTGGGCAAGTCATGCTCTTTCAGAATCAGCAGAAGACACTGCCAAATCCCATCTTAATAAATCTTGTCAAGAAAAACCCACAATAGATTTGCCTGGGGGTCACTATAAGTTGTAAATGGAGGCACACAAAACCTTGAAGGATGTGTGAAAAGAGGAGTAATAGCCCAATGTTCTAATGCAGTACGTGGAAGAAGGGACGGGAGAACATCATACTTTACCTATCATGGCTCCATCCTTTGGAAGCCTGGAAGTTTGAAGTTTAGTTGAGGTAGAGTGCTTTGCTAGAGAGCTCTAGTTCTGCTGTGGCTCAGGGTAAGAGTACTATAGCTTCTTTGGAGAGACAACTGAGTAGCTCATCAAGTTACAGATCCTAGGATTCTGTAGAACAGAGTCATGCCAATTAACGAGGAATCATAGTGCTTTGACTGTTTACATATGCAGCATGCTCCAATGTTTAATCATCCAGGGCAGTGATTTTCAACCAGTGTGCTGCGGAACACTAGTGTGTCATGAGAGATCATCAGGTGTGCCGTGGGAAATTACAGTGTAGAGAGAGAGCCTAGCAGGAAACTTCAGGCACTGGAAATGAGGCTTTCCTGGCCAAAGCAGCAATGCCAGCCTGGCTGCAGTCAGGGAGAGCCCTCGGCGTCCAGAACTTTCCTCCCTCCCTCCTCTCTCTCTCCTTCCCTTCCTTCCTTCCCTCCCTCTGCACACCAAGGGCTATCTGGCCGGGCTGCGGCTCCTCCTGCTTCCTGGCTCCTGGGTGCTCTTCTGCCCTCCTCCCCTCGGGCACCAAGGAGGAGGAGACGGAGAAGGAGTCCGTGGAAGCTGCCCCCATCCAACCTCGCTCCCGGAGGCCCGAGGCGAGGCTTTCTGCCCTCTAGCCCCTCCGTGCTGGGGAAGGGGAGCAACCCATCATCTCCTGGCCTCTCCTGGTTCCGGGTTTGCTGCAGAGCAGAGCTGAGGCCGGGATGCGCAGCTCCACAGCCCAGCTTGGTTCCTTCCCGATCTGGCCCCAAGGCGACAGCAGGGAAGCTGAAGCCCTGCGGGGGGGGGAGGACTCCTGGGGGGGCTGAACCTCTTTGGGAAGGAGAGCTGGGGGTAGCGAGCCTCCTCCGCCGCAGTTTGTTCCAAGGCTCGGAGTCACCCCGTGTGCTCAATTCCTATTTGTCCTGCTCAGCCGAGCCAGCGTGCGCTTCGGCCACTCAGCGCAGCCCTCCCCTGCGGGTTGGTGATGGGCCTCCTGCATGTGGTCCTCCCAGAAGGGGGGCGGGAGGGGGATTTGGCGGAAGCAGCGGCGTCACGAGGGGGTGGGTGACAGTTATTAAAATTACGGTTAGCGTGTCATTTTGTGTCATTTTGGTTGGAGATGTTCCCCAGGATTTTGTAAATGTAAAAAGTGTGCCGCGGCTCAAAAAAGGTTGAAAATCACTGATCCAGGGCAATGGCAAACAGGCAAAGGTGGAGTTTGTTTCCAAAGGGTACCCAAAGCCATCTGAACAAATTTTACACTAATCGAGAAAAATGTGCTGAAGATATGTGTTCTTTGCTAGAAAATGCAATTTTCCAAGCCCTGTATTAAAATGATTGGATACATTTTGATTGTTTTGATTTGCACGTAATAGATCTGCCAACAATGTGCTGCCACCTATAACTATTTTTTTTCTTTTTTTGAAACAAAAACTCATATGGACAAAGGCCAGATTTCCTTAGACTCCAGTAGTGGTTGAGATAGGGTGCTTCCAGACAGGCCATATATCCCAGGATCTAATCCCAGGTTTTCAGTGAGTCCACACTGCCAGATAATCTGGGATAAACAGAAAACATGAGATCAGATCCTGGGATATAAGGCCTATCTAGAAGAGCCTATAGCCTTACCAATTGCCTAGGGAAACACTGACTGATTGGAATTCCTGTTGTAATTTTGTTCAAACAACTTTCCTCTGTTTGTCAGAACTTTGCTAAGGTGACTGGCAATTTGCTTCTTTTTAAGATAAATTAATTGGGGAGGAGGGAGCTTGCATATATAAAGAAGCACTTCACTTTAAACCGGGTGATTCCATCAGCAAAATGTGGCACATAGACGTGGGGAGGAATTGTTGCATGTCATCCTTAAGTTGGAAATCTACTTTTGAAATTCTGTCTCTTTGCTCACTGCAGTCAACAGAGCGGTGGGGAATCAGTTCTCTGCATTTTGTTAGTTAGTAATTACATTATTCATATTTTATTTATTTCCTCAAAAGAAACAAGTAATTATTACACAATCCGGCTCTGTTTCTCCCCTCCCCCTCCCCATCACACCACTTTGGAAAAATAATCAATTATAATCTCGAAGATTGTCCCCAAGTCAGACTTCAAATATGTCTCATTACAGACTTTTTTTCTCTTAAGGAAGTGTGGTGGAAAAAACAAAGAACTGCTGTGCCGTTGTCTTTTACTTCTCTTTAATGTCGGGTTCAGAAGTAATGATGGTGGGAACAATCAGCCTTCAAGTCTCTGTTTTCCTGTGTTTACTCATTAAACATGAGAACCAGGTGCTCTCATGGGGAGAAAAGCTCATTGTAACATTGGCTTTAGAGATCAAAAAAGTCTTTCACCTTTCACTAACAAGCATTGCTTCACAGGCAAGGAGCTGAGATAAACAGAGGAATAAATAAAGGAAAGGCCTGCTGTAAAATGAAATGGCAGGACCCGATCCTGTAAACAAATACTGTATTTCTGGCAGTGGTGGAGGGAGGTTCGGAGACAGGAGAGAAGACTTTCCTTGCTCAATAAAGGAAACTGATTGAATACTAGGAAACTTTGCCCAATGTCAAGGCGTAGTGGATGGGCAAGATTTGCCATTTTGTTTTAGTGAGCATTGTCCAGGACTGACTCTGACCCAGTGGTGTCATGTCTGGGGGGCTAAGGGGCTTGCCACCTGGTCCCCGAAAAGGCCTTACTGGTACATTATTTAAACTGTTATGTTTATTCATATCATGATCTGATCACCAATTATTCCCACATTAATGGGGTTATTGGGATAACAATACAAAAGGTTTGCTAGGGTAGACCCTCTTCCACCCAGTCAGCCCCCAAACTCAGCCCCCTCCGAAACAAAATCCTGGCTACGGCCCTGCCCAGTGGTGTCCTTCTGTGGCTTGCCACCTGTCCGCCAGAAAAGATGTCCATCACCAATTTCCTTCTTCCATACAATCATCAAACTCCTCTCCATTGGTGCCCCCTTGTCACGCTATGCACCTAATGAAGCGGAGCTATGCTGGCATAATAGCCACCGGTAGGGCCTCCCATGCCACTCAGGTTACAATCAAAGGGTCTGACAAAGAGCGTCAACGGGCAGGATGGGCTCTCTAGCCTTTTGGCAACCATCCTAGGAGACGAAAAACTCTAATTTCAAACCCAGACAGATTTTATTTACTTTATTTATTTATTTACTTTATTTATATTCCACTCTTCTCACCCCGAAGGGGACTCAGAGCGGATTACAGGTACACATTCTTAGCAGACAAGCCCTGCTGTTTCCACATAACACACATATAGACGAACAGAGGCAAACTCTGGTCACCAGGGGGAGCTGGTGCACTCCATCTCTCTCAGCGTTCCCAGCGTCCCTTGTTGTTCCTTCTGCATTCCTCAACGTTCCTGGAGTTCTTTAATGGCCTCATAATTCAGTCAAAATTTGCCTCCCCACTTAATGTGGTACCTTTTATCTCCTACTTGACAGATGCAACTGTCTTTCGGGCTGCAAAGGTCGACAGCAGGCTGCACTTAAAGGTTGAGCACCCACCTCGACCCAGGCAGGCTTCGAACTCATGACCTACTGGTCAGAGAGATCTTATGCAGCTGACACTTAGCCAGCTGCGCCACATTCCCAGTGCTCGTTTAACCCTGTAAGGTCAACCATCTAGAGACGGAAACTCAAATCAAACCTACGACCTGAGGACCTTGTTGCCACCGTCCTAAGCTTGCTAGGCCCCAGCAGACAAAGCTTTGGTTTAAAGGGTGAGGCCAATTCTGTGCATGCTGCGCTCCACCAGAAAATCAATTGCACAGGCTCGAAGGACACATCCAACCTCCTTAGTCATCAACGCGCTTGTAGAAAGCGTGGGATGAGTCCTTCCTAAGAATCTTCATTCGCAAAGTAATGCCAGAGTCAAAAACAGTCATCAAATATTACAAACATCAAGAGATTAAAATTAGATTTTGGGGGAATCCATAGCACTCTCATATTTGTTCACTTGTTTCCACATTAATCTGCAATTTAAAGACATACTTGAAAATATTATCTTAAATACATATTTGAGCACCAGTGTCACGGTGTTCAGAGAATTGCAAACCACAGTGGTCAGTTAGATTTTAAGATGGGCTTCTTAGGTTGGATCAACACTGCAATATGATCCAGTTTCAGAATGCAGATAAACTACAATGAACTGGATTATATGGCAGTGTCATAAAATCCAGTCCAATTCAATCAATCTACATTCTGAAACTGGATTATATAACAGTATTGATCCAGCCTTAGTCTCGCAGATAGGGCAAATAAAACTCTACTCAAGAGTTCCTGTTTTGAATCTTGTAGCACAGGAACCAACGATAAACTGGAATGTAATTGAGACATAGACTGGCACTCTCCTGAAGGCTCTTCTTATATCATACATTTTCTAGACCAAGAGGGCAATGTTGTTTATAGTCAAGGGGTTGGCAATGTATGCGTGTGCAAATTTACTCCCAGGGCTCCCTGGGCTTGAAAATGCCCAATAATACCAAAAACAGGAATAGTGGGTTATTTGTTTATTATTAATTACTTGAAGTGGAGTATTTATTTATTTATCGTGTCAGAAGCAAATAGAGTTGTAATGTATTTAAAAATCACAAACAAAGTTAACTTGGCATTATACTAGATGTCCTTTGACCAAAAGCTGGCCACTTGGAATGCCTCTGTTGTTGCTGTAAGAAGGTCCTCCGTTTTGCACGTGACAGGACGCGAACGGCTTTGTAGTAAGTGGTCTGTGGTTTGCTCTTCTGAACATTCGCATGTTGTGGACTCCACTTTGTAGTCTCATTTCTTAAGGTTAGCTCTGCATCTCACTCCGGAGCGATTGTGTCTATTGCCCTGGTCATCTCCCTGTTATAGAGAGGGACCAGGGCATCAACAGAATCACCTACCTCGATGGTGGCAAACTACCCAAGAGCCATCAGGAATCCTTCTGGATCCATAAGCCTCCTGGGGTGCACCATCTTAAAGGGCCCTCCACCTCTGAAGAGGTTAGGGAGTGCAGTGAGTCTAAACGTGACCAAGTTTAGTTCAATGTTAATAATGATATTGTAGTATCTATGTTCTAAACAACATAGATGAAATGCAAATGAAAGAGTACTCTCTATAGATTATAAAAATATAATCAATGGAAGCTCATTGTATAAGTTTCCTGGTCTTGATTCCTCCTGCGGCACATAACTCTTTAAATATTCCCCGAGAAGGTAGCGACAAGCAGTGCAGAGGGAAGATGCCCCAGTTGCCTTCCCATTGCAGATGGGTGGAACGATTCCATCAGTGTTGCCTTCGAAAAATCCTGCAAATGTCTTGGGAAGACAGGCAGACAAACATCAGCATACTGGAAGAAGCAAAGCCACCAGCATTGAAGCAATGCTCCAATGTTATCAACTTCACAGGACTGGTCACGTTGTCCGAATGCCCGATCACCATCTCTCAAAACAGTTACTCTACTCTCAACTCAAGAATGGAAAACGAAATGTTGGCGGGCAGGAAAAGATATTTAAAAATGGGCTTAAAGCTAACCTTAAAAAACGGTGACATAGACAACAGGAACTGGGAAGCCTTGGCCCTTGAGTGTTCTGACTGGAGGTCAGCTGTGACCAACAGTGCTGTGGAATTCAATGAGGCACAAATGGAGGGCGAAAGGGATAAACATGAGAAGCGGAAGGCATGTCAAGCCAACCCTTATCGGGACTGCCTTCCATCTGGAAACCGATGTCCTCACTGCGGAAGAACATGCAGATCAAGAATAGGTCTCTATAGTCACCTACTGACCCATCACCAAGATCCTACACTTGGAAGGCAATCAGCTGTGAGTGATAGCATATAATTACGATATGATGATGTAGATGGATAGACTTTCCAGGAGCTACAGATTTGTCCTCTGCTTTCTCCCCGTTGACTTTTCCCCAAGAGAGGCGTCCCTTATGCTTTTTGCCAATGCCATTAAGTACCACCCATGAGGACATTGTGTGTGGGTTGTTTTTTTTCAAAGTCAACTTCTTACCACTTCATTCTTTGGTGTTTTATCTTCCTTCCTCCAGAATGGAACGAAACAAAACAAAATGGAAAAAAAATGTTTTGGGCGGCGGGGTGTGTGGGGTGGGGGTGGGGTGTACATCTATTTAAAAATGAGAGGAATCTATCACAATATGGTTGGTTTGTTTGGTGCCATTAGTTTTGTTGTGCTTTCTGGAGACTTCCCTCTTTTCTTCACCGTTTCTGTTTCAGTGCTGGTTTTTATGGCTGACCTTGTTCCTGTTGTTAGTACAGAGGGTTTTGCTTCCCCCTTTTTTTCCTCCTCCAGTGTGGCACTTCTGTAATGTTTTTGTTCTTTGTTCTAGTTCACTCTCCCTTTGAGGTTCCCTCTGATGTTGAATCAGCGGCATGTTTTTGATACATTCTTCCCTGGCATGTGCATCCTCTCTCCAGGTATCAAAACCCAGAGCTGTGGTTGTTGGAGGGACACTTGTTCAGAGCCATGGCCATAGGCTCGTGTTGCTCTGCCACCATGCCAGTGGCCACCTGAGTCAACAAATGACCGGCATCTGAACAAAGAGAGAACAGACCTGGGCTTTCAGCCTTTTGTATTTTTAGTTTGGCTGCAACACACAACAAGGACTCTGTGCCGTGGACTGGGAGGAGCAGGTGTGTGACCGGGAGAGCACTTGAAAAGGCATGCTGACTTATGTGTTGTTTAGAGAATGAAAGGGATTTTTCTTTCTTACTTTCTTTTTGCCTTTGTCTTTGAGGTCGGGGTCATAAGAACAAACATTAGAAAAGCCCTGCCGGATCAGACCAATGGTCCATCCCGTTCAGCATCCTGTTTCCCACAGCGGCCAACCAGAAGCCTCCATGAGACATGCAAGGAGAGCTTGACCTGGCCCTTTGTTTGTCCCATGCACCTGGTTTACAGCTGGCTCCTCTCTCTGAACATGGAGGCTAACCTTAGCCAAAACATGGAGAGAGATTTAAAAAATATTTTTTGGACTATAGTATCTAGACCGACATCCTGCTGAGGGCATGGTCATTGGATTCTGGAAGCTGTAATCCTGAAATATAATGTTTTCTAACTGTTTACTTCTCTAACATTGTAGTTAAGAGATATTTGTAGATCTATTAATTTTTTTTCTTATTATTATTAATTACTATTATTTTAAAACTAACTAAGCCACATGTCTTAAGACATTAAACACAATTAAGTGGTGGAGTCTCCTTCTTTGGAGGCTTTTAAACAGAGGCTGGATGGCCATCTGTCGGAGGTGCTTTGAAATCGATTTTCCTGCTTCTTGGCGGGGGTTGGACTGGATGGCCCAGGACAGGGGTGCTCATTAGGTAGCTCGGGAGCTACTAGTAGATCTTCGGCCCTCTTCCAGGTGATCTTCGGGCCTCACCAGCCGGATGAGGCACTCCTGCTGCTGGCTTCTGCTCTCGCAGTGCTTCTTTCGCCTGCAGGGCATTGCAGGAAGAAGGAAGCACGAGGAGGGGCCTCTGGAGGGAGCCCCCTGCCTCTCTCTCGTCCAGTAGCAGCTGTCCAGCCTCCTTTGCCGGCGAGACAGGCAGGGCGGAGCGCTCCTTCTGGATGCCCCGCCTCGTGCTTTCTCTTTCCTGCAATGCCCCGCAGGCGGAAGAAGCGCTGTGTGGCGGAAAACAGCAGCAGGAGCACGTGTGGTGGCAAGAGCGTGCGGCGGCGGGAGCGCACAGGAGCGCATGGCAGCAGGGGCAGGTAGATCTTTTGGACTTGGTTGCTTTAAGAGTAGCTCGCATGCTGAAAAAGTGTGAGCACCCCTGGCCCAGGAGGTCTCTTCCAACTCTGGGATTATATGATTCTATGAGGGCGGGTCAATAAGTCTGTGACTTTTTGAATGAAACACAGGTTTTTGGATAAAAAATCATTTTATTTTTTAACTTAGTCTCCTTTGAGTTTTATACACTTTGTCCAATGTTTCTCCAATTTTTTTTATCCCTTCCAAAAAATAAGATTTGTCGAGGTCATCAAAATAGTTGTTTGTGAGATAATTTCATTGTTGGAGTCAAATCTCTTTCCGCCAAGCCATTTCTTCAGGTTTGGAAACAAGAAATAGCCACTCGGGGCTAAATCCGGATAATAGGGCGGATGAGGGAGCAATTCGTATCCCAATTCATGGATTGTTGCCATGGAAACTGCACGTGTATGCACCCTTGCATTGTCCTGGTGCAAAAGAACTTGGCCAAATGCGGTCGTTTCCCCCCCAAATCCTCATTAAATCGACCCAATAAGTTGGCATAATATTCGCCATTGATTGTTTTACCCTTTTGAAGATAGTCAATGTGGATTATACTGTGTGCATCCCAAAAATGGTCACCATGACTTTATTGGCTGAGAAACCCACCTTGGCCTTCTTTGGCACCGATTCACCCCGAGAAACCCACTGTTTTGACTGCTGTTTGGTCTCTGGTGTGTTGTGGTGGATCCACGTTTCATCCACGGTTACGAAATGCCACAAAAACTCGTCCACATTGCGGTTGAACAACAGCAAACACTCCTGCGAAATTATCACACAATTGCGTTTGTGGTCGATTGTGAGCAAACGTGGCACCCATCTTGCGGAAAGCTTTCTCATACTCAAGTGATCATTTAAAATTGAAACCACTGAGCCATGTGAGATGCCTATGGCTTCCACAATCTCTCGCACTTTCAATCTCCGATCGGCCAACACCATATCGTGAATTTTTTCAATTGTTTCAGGTGTAGAGACCTCAACTGGGCGTCCAGAATGTTTGGCATCTTCCGCGCTTGTACGGCCACAACGAAATTCAGTAAACCACTTTTTTACCATTGAAATTGATGGTGCAGGGTCCCCATAGTATTTATCAAGCTTAGCCTTAGTTTGAGTGAGGTTCCCCCCCAAAAAATAATGCTTAATGAGCACACAAAATTCACTTTTTTCCATTTTCTCCTCAAATCACACAGTAGTCTGCTATCAATGGCTGTCAAATACAAACTAAATGACGCAGCTTGTTCAAATTTTGACAGGAGTCAACTGACAGGTGCCTGTTGACAGGAGCAGTGTTGCCCTTTCAGTTAAGAGGCGGGAAATTCAAAAAGTTGCTGACTTATTGACCTGCCCTCGCAATTGAACATTACATTATGTGACATGATTTTCATTCCTGGGTAATAAATGTCATTTCCTAATTGGTTCCATCACAAAAACATGGAAAAAGCTGATTAAACTGTAAAACTTTATTTCTGTGGGTTGTCCTGCAGCACATTTTGCTATAGTTTTTCAATGGATATCTCATAGAGTCTCAACCAATTCAACATAGTTTGCGGAGGCTACAAAACTGAAGTTTCTGAATCAGAACAACTACTTTCAAAATAAGTACCTCACAGTTAAACAGAACATAATATTTTCAAACCAAGAAGAGAATATTTTTCAAATTTTGTAACATAACGTTACAGAAAGGAGCCGTGCCATTTTACTACCATTCACCAATTTTGTTGAGTGAGACTGTTTTTTAATATACTGGATAAGAGATGAGAAGAAATCCTGACTGTCTGCAATTTCTCCATGATCTTCATAATTTGAATGCCTTCTTGTTTGATTAAAGGAATTGTTAATTAATAGTTTCTCTGAACATAAAGGTTCAATTTAACTTTATGTCTCCTTACCATTGACAAACCTAGTCTCAAAATCACCATGAAAACGTGCAATGCATACAAACTTAGAATAAGTTAGTCTGTTCATTTCACTTTCTCCCACAGTTGAATTTTGCACATTTGGGTAAATTCTGACCTTAAGTGAACTGAAATCAAATTCTCGCCCAAGTAATCCAAGAGTAATTCATAAAGATATCATATATTCTATTCTTCCATGACTGTGATATGCAAATATAGAGTTTTGTATCAAATGCCACATTCAGTAACTGTAGGATGATAAAACATCAAACATCAGGGTGTCCCCTGGGCAACGTCCTTGCAGACAGCCAATTCTCTCACACCAGAAGTGATCTTCAGTTTCTCAAGTCACTCCTGACATGGAAAAAAAGTAGTTTAGATTTATTTATGCATGCAGTGGCTATTGGACACTATTTAGTCCAGTGTTTCCCAACCTTTTTTGAGCCACGGCACACTTTTAACATTTAAAAATCCCTGGGGCACACCACCAACCAAAATGATACAAAATGACACTCTAATACAGTAAAGAACGGTTGGGGGATGGTGGCCTGCTGGGAGCAGCTGCTGGGAGTGCCGAAGCCGAAGGGAGGGGGCGGAGCCATGCCGTGCCATGCCCCGCCCCCTCCCCCTGGCTTCTGCTCTCCCAGCAGCTTCTCCAGCCTTGAGGGGGCAGTGCCAAGCTAGCAGTGGCAGAGTCAGCACAGTGCTGGCTTGGCACTGCCCCCTCAAGGCTGGAGCAACTGCTGGGAGTGCCGAAGCCAGGGAGGGGGCGGAGCCATGCCGTGCCATGCCCCGCCCCCTCCCTCCAACTACAGCTCTCCCACAGCTGAAGCTGTGCGGAGGAGGAGGAGCATGAGTGGTGGACGGGCTTCAGTGGGAGGGGCTCCTCCTCCGTGCGGCTTCAGCGAGCGAGGGGCGGGAGTCATGGCGGATTGGAGGCTGGCTGGGGAAACGGCCGAAGGAGGCGCCGCACCGGCCCCTTCTTCTTTATCTTTGCCGCCGCCCGGCCCTTCCTCCTCCTCCCCCAAGCAGCAGGAGTTCGGCAGGAGGAGGGGGAAGGAAGGGGGGCAGAGAGCTTTTCTCGCAGCACAGCAGGAGGTCCGTCACGGCACACTAGTGTGTCACGGCACACTGGTTGGGAAACACTGATTTAGTCAATGCTAGTGACATTGACTAAAACTACATAAGAATGCCCCTGAAGTTCATAAATGCCCGAAGATGGCACATCAATGTTTCACTTTTCTCAGAGTTTAGCTGCTTATTTAAGAAAGATGTGTAGTACAGTGAGCCCTCTGGATCCATGGGCTCCGAATTTCTAAATTCAGTAAGTCTACAGATCACCATGCCCCATATAACTAAATGACAGTGACATGAGTGGAGGTACATTGAAGTGCCATTTGCATTTTTTCGTATTTATGTGGGCTCCCTGATCCAAGCCCCCACAGTTACAGCAGGCCCATTGTAAAAACATGGGTAGCATATTCAGAAAATGTATTTGAATGCTCCCTCACTTAAAATCATAGAATCATTGAGTTGGTAGGGGTCTTATTTATTTATTTATTTATTTATTTATTTATTTATTTATTTATGGCATTTGTACCCCGTAGCTTCTCACCCACACAGGGGGACTCAGCGCGGCTCACATTCGTAGCACTACAGGCCGCAACACCACAACAGAATATATAATCACAAACATCATATAATAAACGTCAACGTATTACATTCCATAATTATGTACGGCAATAATTAAAGCCATCAAGCAGAACACATTGTCAATCCAGTCAAGTCCAAAGTGTCAATCCAGTCAGGTCCAAAGTACAATTTACGTTTGCTGCCCAAAGGCCTGGTCCCAGAACCACGACTTTAGCTTTCCCCCCCCTAAAAGCCAGGATAGACGGAGTTGATCTTATTTCGTTTGGGAGTGCGTTCCATAGGTGAGGGGCCACCGCCGAGAAGGCCCTGCCTCTCATCCCCACCAGCCGCATTTGCGATGTTGGCGGGAGCAAGAGGAGGGCCTCCCCAGATGATCTTAGGCTGCGAGATGGGACATAGAGGCAGATGCGCTCAGACAAGTAAGCTGGGCCAGAATCATATAGAGCTTTATAGGTCAATATCAGCACTTTGAATTGGGCTCAGAGATGGACAGGAAGCCAGTGGAGCTGACACAATGGAGCTTATGGATCATTGAGTCCAACCTCAGCTCTCAACCTGTGGGTCCCCAGATGTTTTGGCCTTCAACTCCCAGAAATCCTAACAGCTGGGAAACTGGCTGGGATTTCTGGGAGTTGTAGGCCAAATCACTTGGGGACCCACAGGTTGAGAACCACTGAGTTAAAGCATCCCCAGCATGTAACTGACCAGGAATCCCATTGCCTCAAAGGCAGAAGCGGGTGGGTGGTGTACTCCCCACAATAGATCCAAACATACATTATTGCTTTGAATCCATGGTGGGTTGAATTCATAGACCATGAGTTCACAGATAAGGTGGGTCCTTTGTAGTGCTGTTTGAACCCCCATCTATACCTGCACATTTGGATTTCATGGCCTAAATATAGAATTTTGCATTTGTCTCTATTGAATTTCATTTTTAATTCCTGCCCCATTTTCTAATTGATATAGATCCTTTTGAATTCTGTTCCTTTCTTCCAATGTGTGAGCCACCCCTCCCAGTTTTGTGTTATCTGCAAACTTGATAAAGATTCCCTCATCCTGATGTCTGTCATTGATAAAAATATTGAAGAGCATCAGCCCCAGGACCGAACCCCGAGGCTCTCCACTTGAGGCTTCCTTCCGCTTTGAAGCACAGCCATTGATGACAACTCTTTGTGCACAGTTTTCCAACAAATTATGGATCTATCTGACATTGTTTCCATTTATTACACATTTATTCAGTTTGCTAATCAAAATATTATAGGGAACCTTATCAAATACTTTACTGAAAACCAGATAAATGGCATCTACAGTGACTAATAAACAAGTGACCTCATTGAAACAGATTAGTTCGGCATAATATGTTCTTGACAAACCCATGTTGGCCTATTGATTATTGTAATGTCATCAAGATACTTGCAGACAGTCTTCTAATGTTTTCTAATAGTTTTTCTTCCTGGTATAATATTGAGGTCAGGCTAACTGGCCTGTAGTTTTCTGGGGGCCCTTCTACACTACCATATAAAATGCAGATTATTTGCTTTGAACTGGATTATATGGCAGTGTAGACTCAGATAATCCAGTTCAAAGCAGATCCTGTGAATTATCTGATTTCATAATCTGGATTATATGGCAGTGTAGAGAGTACCAATGAAAGCAAAATAGGTATTGGGCAGTTCTGCCATTTCATTGTGCTCTGTTAGCATTGACCATCCTCATTGAATTGAAGCCTACTGTCTCCTTTGTTTTTGTTTTTCCTCATATACAGTAGATCTGGAAAAAAACCCCATATTTTTGTTTCTCCTTGCTTGCTTTACCACTCTCAGCTCATTCCGATCTTCAGCATTCCCTAAATGCCACAAAGGCTTCAGATCCCATCTGATCCTGGAAGTAAGCAGAGCCAGTTTTGGTTAGTTCTTGGATGGGGGACTGCCAATGAATACTAGGTGCCGTAGACTATGGTTCAGAGGAAGGAACTGACAAAACTACCTCTGAGGCTGGATTTAGATTGCCATATAATTGAGATCATAAAGCAGATAATCTGCTTTGAACTGGATTATAGGAGCCCAGACTGCTGTATGATCCAGTTCAAAGCAGATAATCTGGATTTTATATGGTAGTGTAGATCCAGCCTGAGTAATCCTTGCCTAAGAAAACCCTAAATATTAATGTGTAGGCCTGTTTAGGTTTTTCGTATCTTGATCAAATGTGTATTAAATTCGATTCTAAATTACTTATGAAGCATTTCTGAATCGCTGTAAGCAACCTGGAACTGAATTACCAAAGCCACTGGCACAATTTTTCGGAAAGAAATCGCCATTTTTGGAAAGGGTTTTCCCTTCCCTAGCCCACTGCCGGGTGTGTCCTCTTCGTCAGCCGGAGCTGCAGCCTCGGCAAGCTGCCCGGGGGTGGGTGGGGGCTGGCATTTTGCAAGGCGTGTGCTCCTCTCACCAGCAGATGAGCACACCCGCGGGGCCAGCACTCTGGGCCTTGCTGCGGGACATGTGTGTTGGGCTGGGGCGCAGGCTGGAGTTTTTCCGGCACGCACTCCTCTCGCCGGGCGCGGCATGGAGCTTTCAAACTGGCCCCGTTCAGAAGCGGAGAGAAGACCTGGGCTTTCAAACCATCAAGAGTGCTAAGATCGTCTGGAGAGGCCCTGCTCTCGGTCCCACCACCTTTGCAGGCGCATCTGATTGGGACAAGGGACAGGGCCTTTTCTGTGGTGGCCCCCTGACTGTGGAATCCCCTCCCAAATGAAATTAGAACTGCCCCCTCCCTCCTGACTTTTAGGAAGCGGGTGAAAACGTGGCCGCGCAATGAGGCCTTCGCAGAATTGAGGAGATCGTGAAGTGACTAAAGTCGCTAAACACTTGATACGGGCAGAATTTATGGATTGAGTTGGACTTGATTTACTTTGGCGAAAGGCTTTTTAAATGTATTTATGGTATTGTATTTGATAATTTTATTGTAAATTTATGATGTTTTTAGATTTAAAATTTTTAGCATTGAATACTTGCTGTTTGCCGATCTGAGTCCCTCTTCGGAGATGAGAAGGCCGGGGTATAAAAGATTTTTTAAAAAAATAAATAAATAAACGAGGCTGCTTCCAAGCCCATGCCTTCACTCTGGATCTGAACGGCCCCACTGGGAGAAGGAAAGCCACGCCCAAAGTGGCTGCTTTAACCTGCTTTGGACACACGGTTTTCCTTCAGTTTGGACACGACCATTAACGAAGCCATTCCGAAATTTCGGAATTTTAATGAATTAATTTTGAATCCCCCAAATTTTCGGAAGTCAAATCATATCCGAAGGCCAGCACCCCCTACATCCGAAATGAGTTTTGAACCTTTTTTTTTGATCAACCAGCCCTATTAATGTGATCAAATAAGTCAACAGGTGACTTGAAAGCATACAGACATATACGATTCATGTAAGTTTGGGCTAAATATTTGTACTTTCCCTTGGTCCTATATCCCAGGATCTGATCCCAGGTTTTCTGCTTTAAACTGGATTATATGAGTCTGCACTGCCAACAACAACAACAACAACACTTTATTACGGTTACTGACCAGCACACTGCCAGATAATCTGGGATAAACAGAATACCTGGGATCAGTTCCTGGGAAATAGGGCCTGTCTGGAAGGCCCCTAAATTGAAGAGTAACTGCTAGGATCCAAGCCTTAATCAGTTGTTGAATGGTGAGTCGACATATAGCTAAATCCAAACAAATCTATCAGTTTATTCAAACCCACATATCCTTTCATGTAAAATATTTATTGCAGAAAAGTAGAACATCAGATAGTAGGTTCTCGAGTCCCAAATATCACTGAATTCAAGACCTACTTTTCACTATAATAGGGGGTGAGGCACAGTATTGTTATTTTTGCAAAGTAACCCAGTGATGGGTAACACCATTACTTCTTTCTTAAAGACAATGTTTACTTATTGCTTCAAAACAATAATTTATTGAAGGGTCATGTTGCTGCCTCATTTTTTTCCTGTAATAAGAAACAACAGAAAAGAAACTGAAATATAATTTGTTAGCAATATGATGCTTTGGAAAAACTCATAGGCAGAAGCCTATTGGTGATATACATGGCGTACTGAGCTTACACAAATGTAAGTGTTTTTCCAGAAGACCCAGAGCAATCGGTTCAAATTAAAGGAAAGGAGATTTCACCTAAATATTTGGAAGAGCTTCCAGACCATGACAGCTGTTCAGCAGTGGAACTCTCTGCCTTGGAGTATGGTGGAGGCTTTTAAATAAAAGGCTGGATGGCCATCCATCAGGGGTGCTTTGATTGTGCTTTTGCTGCATGGCAGGAGGTTGGACTGGATAGCCTATGCAATCTTATCCAACTTTTTGATTCTATAAATTGCAGAAGGAGGTATTCAATATCTTCCTGTACAATAGTGCTCTCTTTCATTCTAGAGCCCAGAATGTGCGGCCATGGCCATTCACTGCCCAGAGGTGATTGGTAGGTGCTCTAGGCCACTGCTTTTTAAACTCTGGGTCCTGACCCCAAGTGGGGTTCCCTTAGCTTAATGTTAGGGTCATGACAAAATTGGCAACAGATAAAGCTTTTCAAATACCACCTAGTGGCTGTTTTAGGGCCCGTCTAGACAGTACCTTTATTGGGGCAACCTCCGCAATAAAGATGGGGCTTTCCAGACAACGTTCTGGACAGTCCCAAATTAATTTGCTACAAACCAGAAAAACCCTGGTTTGTTGCGAATTAATTAGATAGTGAATTTATTCCACGCCTTCTTGGAAGGCACGGGATAAACCCACTGTTTCTGGTGTCTGGACTGCAGTCCAGACACCATTCCCACAGTCTCCAGACTTAATTAGTCCAGAAAAGTGTGGAAATACCCACCCCCCTCCTCCAAAGTCCCCAAACACCTTCGAAAAGTAAGAAAACTTACCCGGCCTCCAATTTGCAGCACCTCTCCTGGCACATAGAAATGACGCATGATTTGACCAAGAAGGCTTTGAGCCTCTTCATTATGAACGTTAATATACGATAAGACTACAGCACGCATTATATTTACACATATCGTCAGCCGCGCAGAGCATCACACAGATCACACAAGGACTGTGTTTGATTCATTCATGGACTGTATATGGACTGTATATGGACTGAGGTTTTGACTACATGGTATTAGTATTTGTGTTTATCTGGACGTTGGATCGCTTTTATAATTTCATTTTATGTAAACTGCCCGAGCCTGCTGGAAGGAGCGATACATAAAATGAATAATAAATATAAATATATAAATAAATAAATAAGAAAATAGTTATACGTTTTACATTTCTGGGTAGGTGATCTTTGGGACTTGGTTTTTAAATCAGTAGCTCCCATGCTGAAAAAGTGTGAGCACCCCTGCTCTAAAGGGACTATCCATTACAAACAGACTTTGGGAATAATCCCGATACTATTCGGAACATCAAGGCGTGAGTGATTTACACTACCTTATAAATAATTTTGTGTTGAACGCTGTCAATATTGTGCTGAACGAACGTATATGTGCTGACCTTGTATGATAAAATGTGTTGAACGCTAAATACTATAGCCGAATATTATTGTGCTAAGAAAATATAATTTGAGTTAATTCTGATACACAACATACTGTATGCTTATGCAAAGCTCTTTTTTGGTTTCTCGCGTAGAAATGATGCGCCAGGAGAGGGGGGGGGGGGATTTCTCATAATATCTATATTTCTCATTATATCCATTTTATATATCTACATATCTGGGGTAACATAAACATTTCTCAGGCTGAAAGGGGTTGTGAGTGAAAAAGCTTAGGCAACATCAACTACCACTGTGCACTTGGAGAAGACTGCTAATGTTGCCCTTTCAGATCTTCAGTGAATCATGGGAAAATGGGGGTTGTTTTGCTCTTTTCCCTACTGCAGCTGCAGAATTGCAGGTACCTGAGGTCTCTTTGTGTAACTGGGGAAGCCAAGAAATGAACCTGAATATTCAGATCCACATAGTATAGGCTGTGTTTTACTTCTAGTCCCCCCTTCTTTTATACCCCATCTACACTGTCATATATTGCAGTTTGAAAGGAGACATATAACAGGAAATATATTTGTAAGTTAAGCCGAGCAAAGCCAGTATATGATTTCTCCATTTCTTATCATGAAGGCCTTTGCCACCTGTTTTTCTCAATGTGTGCATCATCTGCCGGGGCATGTTTGCACCATGCCATGCAGCTAATACATGCTTGATGCGGAGGAAGAGAAACCAAGGAAGCTGATTCACTGCTGTCTCATTTGTAATAATTTAATGACGTGTCATCTGCATTCCCATCAAAAGCAGCATTGAAGCCTGGCAGCCAAAGCGATTTTTAAAAAGCAGGAGGGGAGGCAATACCTAAGATCAGGGCCGTAGCCAGGATTTTGGTTCGGGGGCTGAGTTTGGTTCGGGGGCTGAGACTGGGTGGAATAAGGTCTACCCTAGCAAACCTTTTGTATTGTTATCCCAATAACCCCATTAATGTCGGATATAATGAGCATGGTGATCAGATCATGATATGAATAAACAAAACAGTTTAAATAATGGACCCGTACGGCCTTTGCGCGGACCACCCTGAGAATCTGGGGGGGGGGCTGAAGCCCCCTTAGCCCCCCTGGCTACATGCCTGCCTAAGATTAACCCCCAAATCACAAGAGCCGTTCACTCCTTTGCTTGGAAATATTCAGAACCCTTGCTGAAAGGCTTCTGCTCCTTGTAAGCATGCCACAGCTTGACAGAACAAACACACCTCTTGAAACGTGCTTGACCTTGGTTCATCCTTAACACACCTATTTAAATTGCTGGTAGCCTACTCAGCTAATTGAACATATGCCCGACTTGTGGCAATGGGATTCAGCAATGAACTCCTTGCCTCGTGGCTGGAAGTGCAGGTTGGCACAACCAAATGTTTTGCAAAGAGCAGATCCATCCGGCCCTCCTCCGCCTCCGCTCCCTCCCCCACACCAGCCTTTGAACAGCAATGCAAAATAGGAGGTTTGGCCCTACTCTGGTGAGAATCTTCAAAGCGGGACTCCCCCCTCTGTGATCTGAAGGATTTTCAAGGAGGAATCCCCTCCAGCACTAGCAACTCTCAGAAGGGATGCCAGCACCCTGTAGAAGAAAAGCTTTGAAGATGGGGCCTCCCCATTGATAGAAGTCTTTGCAGAAGCTCCATCCCTACCTTCCCAGTTGGAAAGTCTTTCAAGTGTCAGGAAGTTAGAGACTTTCAAAGGCTTCAGTCAGAAAAAGGACAGGAGAAGAACCCTCCGTTTGGATCCTCCGTGTGTGCGTGTGCATCTGTCCGTCTGTCTGTGGGAAAGGGGGGAGCTTTGGGTTGGAAGCACCTGCTGCATGAAGGCAAAACCCACACCAGTTTCTTGTCAATCAAGCTCCTGGAGGTCTTGGTTCAGCAAGATCTTCTTCCAAAAACAAGATAATCTAACTTGTCTTCATGTTGCTCTTATCTGTGTGCCGAAAACCGACAAGAGATGCTTCTGTTATTCCTGTCTATCATCACACCAGAGATACAATTAATTCCAAATTGACAGGGGACCTCCTTCAGGAATGAACCTAATTCTGTTCATTATTAAAGAGACTGTCGAGGACCAACACCCAAGTAGTCCAGATCCATTTAAATAATCCGTAGCCTGTCAAGACCACAACAATGAAAAAGGGTTTGCCTGACTATGATGCCTGGAAAAATACCAAGTCAGTGGGCCTTCAGTATATGATGGGTTTGAATCCCCTGCCTCCATGGATGTCAAAATCTGTGGGTGCTCAAGTCCCACTTTATATAATAGCACAGTAAAATAGTGTCCCTTATATCCTGTTACATGATTATCCTGTTACATGAGGGCTAGCACAGTCAAGTCAGATACAGCTATGCTCTCTCAGAGCCATTTCTAATTAACTTTTGATGGAGTGAAACAAGGTTGTGGCTTCATTAAAAATAAACAAAGAGATATGCCACAGAACAATCAACCCTATTGTACAATCTTCTTCAGCATGATGCTCCAAAGGGCTATGGCAGATCTCGAAGAAGAAGAAGACGGCATATATATACGCAATCGTACTGGATGGTAGCTTGTTCAACTTAAGATCCCGATCAAGGCTGAGCACCCCTGCTCTAAACTATCTAGTCCGTGAGCTGCTTTTTGCTGACGATGCTGCCCTTGTCGCCCATTCAGAAGCAGCCCTGCAGCGCCTAACATCCTGCTTTGCAACAGCTGCAGAGCTGTTTGGGCTGGAAGTCAGCCTGAAGAAAATGGAAGTTCTCTACCAGCCCGCACCACAGGAAGAACACCATAATCCTCACGTCAGCATAGGCAAATCTGTGCTTAAGTCCGTTCAGCAGTTCACCTACCTGGGAAGCATAATCTCTTCAGACGCCAAGATTGATAAAGAAATAGATCACAGATTAGCAAAGGCATATAGTGCATTTGGAAGGCTTCACAATAGAGTCTGGAGCAACAAACACCTGAGGTAAAGCACCAAAATCAGTGTGTACAGAGCTATCGTTCTGTCTATTCTCCTATATGGATCTGAAACATGGGTCACCTATGGCCAACACCTACGACTCCTCGAACGCTTCCATCAGCGCTGTCTTCGCACAATCCTAAATATACACTGGACCGACTATGTGACGAATGTTGCTGTCCTTGAGCAAGCAGGGATCACCAGCATTGAGGCCATGCTATTGAGAACACAACTGCGCTGGGCAGCGCACGTCTCTAGGATGGAGGACCATCATAAAATATAGTAAAAACACATATATTTAAAACAATTTGAAATCTTGCAAAGATTAAAACAATACAGCGCCATAAAACCCTGTTGTTCAAGATCAATTTCCAAATGCCTCTTGGAAAAGAAAAGACGTAACCTGCCACTGAATGGAAAACAAAGGAGCCTTCCTAGCTTCCATATCAGCAGCAGTTTTGAAATTTGTTATTTTAAAAGCCAATGATGTTACATTGTTAATGGGCAATTAGTTTGTCTCAATTGAGTTTGTTATTTTGATGGGTAATTTAGGGGTGGTGGTGGATGGGTTATTTTTGCCGATTTTTCATACTTTTAATTGACTTTTAAAAATGCAAAAGTGATGCATTAATAATGATTAATGTAGCAATTAATGTAAGAACATTAGACTAATGTTGACAAATTAATGATTTAATTTCTTTAATGATTCAGTGTTGATATGATAGCATGAATGTGAATGTTTCCAAGTTACATACATAGAGAGATAAGGATACAGGAAAAATGTTTTTTAAACTATAAATCACTAGCGGGTACAAGATTGGATGGGAGGGGGGTTGTCACATCTGTTAAAACTCAAAGAAATATCTTTGTTTCTTCCTCTCTTATAACTGGCTTTGTTACTATCTTTGTAGATATCCTTTTTAAAATAAAAATAAACCCAAAAACCCGGAATTATTCATGGGATAGTAAGAGAAAACTTGAACTGGAGGTCCCTTTCACACTACACTATGCCTTCGCTGTAACTTTGCAATGGCTGCATCCTATGAAATCCTAGTATTTGTGGTTTGCTCAGAGGCACCAAAGGAGTATTTTCTGGCTGAGGATTCAAAAAGCCCCTCCCTCTACTGCCCAGGATTCCACAGGATGTTGCCATAGCAATTAAAGCGGAATCACGGTGTTATAATTGTGTGGTGTGAAAGGCCCCTAAGTTGTTTTTCAACATGCCCAAATAATACCCGGATTATTTCTCAATTCTTTCCTAGAGTTTTTATTTCGAGATTTAGGGGCCTCATCACACTAGAGAAAATATCCATTTAAAATCCGATTTCTGCCTCCTGCCGAATTCTGGAGTTTGTAGTTTAGGGAGGAGCCTTTAACAGCCTAACTCAACTACAAACCCGAGAATTCTGCAGGACTCAGAAACTGGATTTTAAGTTGATTGTTTCTCCGGTGCGATCATTGCATTACAATGGCATTATGATATGCAGTGAAAACAGATCTATAATTTCGTCTCCACACTGACTTTCAGAACTTCTTCCGTGGGGTCTGGGTACAGGATCTTACATCTTCCAATAAGATTTCTAGCATATATGACAATGATAACGGTCAGAGGACTAATCTTTTATTCTTCAAAATAGGGAAACCCAAATGACCGTCTGGACAGCATATATTCATATGGGTCAGTCAAAACTGTTCTACCTTGGTAGGAGGATAGTCATACTGTTAGGTTTTTGTGGGAAAGGACTGAGAACAAGATTCTGACTCTTTAAAGAAATCCAATGTATCTGGCACAAATACTTTAGCTTCTCAATTATGTTGCTGTTGTTATGTGCCTTCAAGTTGTTTCTGACATATGGCAACCTTATGGAGAACCCATCACTGGATTTTCTTGGCAAAATGTGTTCATAGGGGCTTTTGCCATGAGAGGCTGGGAGAGAATGATGTCCCCAATGGGGTGTCTATGGCTGAGTGGCAATTTGAATCCTGCTCTCAAAGTGTTGTAGTCCAATGCTCCGTCCTGAGTCACCTGCGGGCTGAGAAGGACGGTATATAAATATGTTAAATAAATAAATAAATGCTCAAATCACAACATGTTGACTCTTTCTCCATTATACAGGGACCCATTTGTCTTGTTTCAGACTTCATATATGCCCATACACTGGAACCATTGCCTTCACCTTTCCCCAGTTCTTTCTACCAAGAATAGCTTGTAAGTGTTTCCCTAGGTTTACAGAGTTAAAACTGAGTCTGTTTAATGTTTGTGTTGAAGAGCCTGCGTTGCTATTAAGAAAGTATTCAATAGGAAAAAAATCCGAGACGACATTCTGAGAGAAAATGCAAGGAGCCCTATTTTTTACAATAAACGAAAGATTATAATCATGAAAGAGATCCCTTCCTCAATAATGGCCAGAAGGAAGAAGTATTACACTTTGACCGACGAACTCAAGAAACAAAACATAAAATTCCGCTGGGAAAAAAGAGAGGGAATTATGCTCTCGATAAGGGGTGACCGTCATTGGATTACGACCGAAGAAAAGGCAAAGTCCTTCCTCTATGACTTGAAAAAAGGGAAGTACAAGGGAGAAAGCAACGAAGACCTATCTGATAAAAACAATGGAGAAGAGGAGACGTCGGATCAAGATCAAGAGGAAGAGGAGGAAAGAGAGGAAGGAGAGATTCAACATAATCTCGAAAGACGGAAACGCCAAACAAAACATCACCAAACTTCGTCGGACTGGACAATGAAAACCAGGGCGCAGACAGATAAGGAGTTAAGCGAGTTTGTGTATGGAAATTAAAATAACTTCTAATAACGTAAATGGGCTTAACAATCTGAACAAAAGGAGGGTTTTTAATCAATTGTATAAAAAAAGAAAGCTGAGGTGATAGTAATTCAAGAAACCCATATCAACCAGAGTGAGGAGAAATATTTATGCCAAGACAGGTTGGGAAAAGTATTCTGGTCTTCATGTGATAAAAAGAAAAGGGGGTCGCTACGTATGTTAAAGACACTCTAAACCCCGTTCTTGCATTAAGGGATACTGAAGGCAGAATGATCGGGGTGAAAATTGGGTGGAACTCAAAAATCATTTTAATTTGTAATATATATGCGCCAAACGGCCCCAAGGTAAAGTTTTTTAAGGACCTAAGAAAAGCAGT